>CM023453.1:118450108-118667783 GCA_013339765.2 Haemaphysalis longicornis
CTACCTCAGCTTCGACCCTCCCATGCACCACACGGTGATATCGCCCGCGTAGAGAGCGCATGGTTGGTCCCACGCACCGTGGCCAGTCGCTCCAAAAGGCTCTTCATGGCAAATTTGAAGAGAAGTGGAGAGGTGACTGCACCCTGTGCGGTGCCTCTCGCTCCCAAGGTAAATTCCTCAGATTTAATTTGACCGATTTGGATGGTAGCCTTGCGATCCCTGAGAAAGGAGCTATATGCGTGGAAACGTTGTCCCAGGCCCATATCCGAGATCGCCTCAAGCACAAATTTGTGCGAGATATTATCAAAAGCTTTAGCCAGGTCTAGCGCGAGTACGCCTCTAGTATCCCTGATGTAGTTGTCGGTAATATTGTTTATTGAGAAGGATCATGACGTCCTGTGTGGATAGTGCAGGTCGAAATACTACCATATTGTGGGGAAACAGCTCCTGGCTTTCTATGTATCGGGAAACCCGAGTGCGAATCGCATGTCCAGCCACCTTTCCCAGACAGGACGTAAGCTAAATGGGCCGCATGTTGTCCGGCGTTAGAGGTTTGCCTGTCTTTGGGATGAGCACAACCGAGTCCGCCTTCCAGGAATCTGGAACGACCCCGATCTCCCAGATTTTGTTGACTTCCTCAGTTAACTTCGCAATAGATTTTCCGTCCAAGTTACGTAAGAGCTTATTTGAGATTCCATCCGGGCCCGGCGCAGATCGCCCGTTGAGCTCGAATAGGACGTCCCAAATTTCGGATTCAGTGAAAGGTGCGTCCAGCTCCTCCACCGTTACACCCCGGTAACGAGGATAATTCGCGTCGCTGGAAGAGCCCAGAGGAAGATATCTGTCCGCTAACCCCTGCAGGAGGGCCTTTTCGGACACCCCCTTTTCCTTTTGGTTATGAACGATTCTGTCGATAGCCAATCTCTGATTACCTTTGGACTGAGACTCATCAAGTAATTGTTTGAGGAGGTTCTATTTGCCCCCCACCCTCATCTGTCCGTTAACCGAAGCCCATACTTCATTCCACTGCTGTTTGGACCGTTCAATAAAGTGGGCCTCAATCTCGCGGTTGAGCTCCGCAATTTTCTTGCGTAGTCTGCGATGGAGCCTTTGCGTTCTCCATCGGGCTAGGATGGAATTCTTGGCCTCTAAGAGGTGCGCGAGACGCGCATCAATTCGATCAACCCTCAGGTCCGTTTTGACAACCTTGGTCGCAGAATTTGCATCCTCCTTGAGCCTTGCAAAAAGGCTGTCCAAGCTGTCGTATTCCTGGTCCTCCTTTCGCAATTCCCGAAAGGCATCCCAATCTGTTACTTTATATTCCCTGAGGGGAGCTGCGTGGATTGCTAGGGCAATAGCCACTATGAAGTGGTCGCTACCTAGATTCTCTTGTCAATTTCGCCATTTTGCTCCGGGAACGTTCTTGACGAACGCCAGGTCCAGAGTTGTGCCTCGGACTCCTGACGTGCCAGTTCTCGTCGGGTTGTGCGAATCTGTAATCAGTTCCAGCGAACAGTTCGATACCGCCTTTAGGAGATTGTTACCCTTGGTGGATTGTCTCGGGTAGGCCCAATCGCCATGCGGAGCATTAAAGATTCCCGCTACCACGATGGGGGCTCCCTTGGCCAGAGTCACCGCTCTTGATATGATCGAAGCAAACGCCTGCCGGTTGTCCGACGACGAGCTGTAGGCATTTAGGATGAATACACCGTTTTTGAGCCAGCTGTTGGGGATGATTTCGACCATAATAACCTCCGCCCTGGTTTTGCCAACCTGTAGTGTGTGTTCCTGGAAGGAGCATTTTCTTGCGATCAAGGTTGTTAAACCCCGCTTCTCCTCCTCGCGCACCGAGACGACTCTATAGCCCGGGAAGCTTAACGAATCACCGAGAGTTTCCTGTAAAATAATTACGTGCGGTTTGACCGCCTGCATAAAACACTTTCGTGTTAAAATATACAACTCGAAAACGAGCAACCCTAAGTATAACGTACTATTTAGTACTAATGGTTGCTTCCCCGCAAGAATACCTGTAAGCAGGGGTGCACCCTTTACAGGCTGTTTGTTTCGCTGTACTAGCGTCATTTTCATTACGGATATGACGTAACTGAAATCTTGATGTATCACGGCATAAAACACTTCCGTGTTAAAATATACAACCCGAAAACGAACAACCCTAAGTATAACGTACTCTTTAGTACTCAAGACTTGTAAGCGCGGGTGCACCCTTTACAAGCCTTTGTTTCGTTGTACTGGGTCCATTTCCGTGACGGATATGACGTACGTGAAATCTTCGTGAATCCCGGAATAAAATGAATCCCGGAATAAAACACTTTCGCGTTAAAAAACAAACAAAATAAAACTCAAACGTTCGCCGTAATCGTGGCAACACTTGCTCGGGACGAGAAAGACACGTTATAGCGTACGCCCTTCCAAGGTGGATGTCCAGTGATTATCACTCCCTAAAAATGAAGGAAGCTCACACTTATAGCAACAATGATGGAGTAAAGGTCATTGCGGCAGCTAAAAAGAAGCAAATCGGGTGCAATCGTGGACTTAAATCGTCGTGATGGTCGGGAAGGTTGCGTAAAGCTTCACTACCTTCAATTGTTACGCGTGAGTGAGAGCTTCCTTTTTTTCTTTATTGGCCACTGAGCCTCTGCGGGGGTATCCACAAGTGTAGAAACAGTCAAGTCCGTCTGCGCGCGTTCATGTACTCTGCAATAGAAACACCGGGAGGGTAAATGGTGCTCTGGTAGCAGCGGGGGTTACTGTCGTGAAGAGATGCCGTAGCGTCCAGGATACAGAGTTGCTTGCTCGTGCATTACGGTTTCTTCTTTTTTTAAGGTCGTCGCCTTACATATCGCATTACTGGAAAAAGACGGTTGTATCGACGTTTTTGTGTCTGAAAGATGGTCATAAAAATACATAATCAAAAACACGCGCCACACCTCAGAAATAAAACACGGCGAAAAATTGCAGAAACCCCCAAGTTCTTTACACCGAGCCCCTTTGAAGCCGGCTTCTCTGCTATGGGAAATCGCTTTGCTTTGGATTCATTCTTTTTAGGGGCAACATAAGAGGTTCGTTATGATAACAGAGAGGATTGATTGATTGATTGATTGATTGATTGATTGATTGATTGATTGATTGATTGATTGATTGATTGATTGATTGATTGATTGATTGATTGATTGATTGATTGATTGATTGATTGATTGATTGTAGGGTTTAACGCGCCGACGCAACGCAGGCGATGAGGCGCGCCGTAGTGGAGGGCTCCGGATTGGTTTTGCCCACCTGGGTTTCTTTAACGTGCGCCGAAATCTCGTACACACGGGCCTTCGAGATAATATACAGGATTTAGGTCTCTATATTAAACACATCCATAAATCCATATGTACATAATGTGCTATACACCGAGACCATTTAGAGTCGGCTTGACTGATATAAACAAATGCACTGCTGGGAAGGCGTTTTTCTAGGGGCAATGTAGGAATTCCGATGTCAACTTATGGTGGCCCACGGGCCTTCTCTTCACTACCTGCGTAAGACCCCGTGTATCGCAATGGAGTACATACACCTAGCTGCCTTAAAGTCGGCTTGACTACTACGCAGGAATGAGCGAATTTCATCTTAGGAAGGGCCAAACACGTCGTACTCGTGAAATCATGAAATCGGAACGAATTTGACCACTTGGGAAAGCGCATGGCCTGCATCACCCTGTGAGAAAAAAGAACTGACATTTCCGCTCATGCGCAGATGAGGGACCCTGGTTGGACGGCATGTATATATTCTTTCATTTACAACAAAAATGCCGGGCCACCTCCCCTAACGTGAAAACTGGGAAGGGGTGAAGCACGCACTGTATAAGTGTAGTCTTGGCGCCTTGGCGTTTTTGCCAACGGAGATGAAACAGTTGGTGGGTATAGGTATACCGCTTTGCTCTAAAAGTCTCTCGTCTTTGAAACACGAAGCTCTCTAGCGCGAGGGGTAAACGAGTGTCCCGGTGTTTTTTTAGTACGCATTACGAAGCGCTCCAGCGCGAGGAGTAAACGAGTGTCCCGGTGTTTTTTAGTACGTGTTACGAAACGCTCCAGCGCGAGGCGTAAACCACTGTTCCGGTGTTTTTTCACCACGCGTTACGTTCTAGCGCGAGGCCTAAACGAGTTTCCCAGAATTTTATTACCGTGACTTCATGCGACAACGATTACCACGACGACGACGACAGGAGATGCCAGCAGCCTTAGCCCCTAAGGGGCGTCGCCCTTAAAAGAAGTTGGAGGGAGTTCGGTGCACTCGTTGTAGTCCTGTCTTCGTCCCTATCTTTTTTTGCCCTGCTATCTTTGAACTAAATTGTATCCGTAGATAAGCCATCACGAACACAGCAACAGAAATCATCCCCCGATTGAGCCCGGACAACCCGTCACTTAACCTCAACGCCTCCGTCTTCCCAAATCCTCGTGACAGAACCCCCTGCCAAGTGAGAAGCGATCGGAACAAAAGCTCTGCTAGCGATTTTCGTTTAATGGCATTGCCTCGGCGCGTCTAAAAACAGAAGCGACGCTTTCCAGCTCTTTATAGCTTCTCCGAACGACCACTTCGCGCGAAAAACCTAAACCGCTTGATGGCTGCAGGCGCTAGACAAGAACAGCACGCCGGAGGTTGGGCTCCCGTACGGGTAACGGGGTAATGTGATACCTACACTTTCGGTCCGAATTTGGAAATGCAATTTAACGACGTCGCACAGAAGTCGGCCGCCCACAACGAGTGAGTCGGCAGGTTCAGCTGGCAGCCGCGTACACGTTTAAACCAGGCATCCGGATTGCGTCACAACCCTACGCTGTGCTTGCCTGTGCAGCAAGGTGAGTGAGTGAGTGGTGAGTGAGTGAGTGATGAGTGAGTGAGTGATGAGTGAGTGAGTGAGTGAGTGAGTGAGTGAGTGAGTGAGTGAGTGAGTGAGTGCGTGAGTGAGTGAGAGTGCGAACACCCGCCGCGGTGGGCTCCGTGGCGGAGTTGTGCTGCTGAGCACGAGGACACGGGTTCGATTCCCGTACGCTTTTCTGATGGAGGCGAAAAGCGAAAACGCCCGCGCGATCAAGCTTTTGGCGCACGTTTAAGATCACTATGTAGCCAAAATGAATCCGGGGCCCTCCGCTACGACGCGCCCCATCGTCTGTGTAGCGTCGGCGCATTAAACCTCATAATCAATCATCATCGTCATCATCATCGGGAGGGCGAGGGTGCGCTGTGATGATTCTTGCGCAAATTTAGAACATTGCATTTTCTCCTGCCCCATTGGGATTCAGTCCCCACTTTTTTCACACCCTCTTCATTCAACGTGGTGGACTTGGCTATTGCCTTGCACCAGCTCACGGACCAGTTGGGTGAACCTGGTCCGGGACATTCTCGACCACTAATGTTACGTTTGAATAAAGTTTTTCCCTCCTCTTTCTCCTCCTTTGTCTCACCTTCCTCCTCCTTGCCACAGAAGTGGTTGCAACTTGCCGCCACAGCTGCTGGCGCATTGCTATGATTAGAATGATCCTTCTATCGTTAGCAGGAAGACTGCGCACAGCATTCTTCATTCCTGTTACAACAAATTCTCGTTACAACGAAATGGTCTTATCGGAAAACTCGCTTTATTCGAAGTGTTTCTTGGTCGTATAGAAAGCAAATAATACCCGCTTTTAACGAATATATTTCTCTGCCCGGAGGAGAGGGTTTACCGAAGGTTTTACCGAAATAACAACCGTGACAAGCTTAAGGCTGACTGAATTCGATTAAGCGAGATAACTAGGACCCGCCCCGATGTCTCAGTGACCAAGGCGCTCGTTGTGCAGCTGAGTCCAAGGACGCGGATTCGATTCCCGGCCGCTTCTCTGATGGAGGCGAACAGCGAAAACGCCCGTGCGATGAAGAATTCGGCACACGTTAAAGATGCTCAGGTGGCCAAAAGTAATCCGGAGCCCTCCACTACGGCGCGCCTCACAGCCCAAGTGCAGCTTCAGCACGTGAAACCTCTAAAGTGTGAGATAACTTGGAAAGACAAAAAAAAGGTGGACCCCACGAGGCATTTCCTGCACTCGCGGTGACGTCAAGTAGGTGATTAAGTCACATGGCCGATGACGTCACACGGTGACGTCGTCAACCAGCTTGCACAGAGTTGTTGACGATGTTGAGGAAAGTGTCAAAATTACCAGGACGTGGCGCCGTCTCTTGGTGGCTTCTGTGACACTCCGGCCGCGCTATCTCTAAATTGGAGGAATTCCGATAACTTCGGACTGATCGTTTTTTTTTTTTTATGATGACATTGAGATAGTCGTTTTCAAGTAGTGCGACTCTAGCCAGATATAAACCTGAGGTTGGGGTCCATCGCTTCAAGTAGGCGCAGTACCCGCGGCCACGTCGTCACGGGGGTGAAAGGCCCAACTAGGTTTAGTACAATTAGTTGGGATAGCCAGATTTCTTTTTCTTGCTCAAATGCCCCCATTCACATGAAGTAAACAGACTAAATGCCCGTGTTTTGTCTGTACCGCCAAGTACATCATATTTTAGAGACGATAGTCTTTCCTGGCCAATTTAAACGCAAAAATTTTGGTCTGCCTGTCTGTGCCTGTTTGTCCGTTGATCCGTTAGTCCGTATTCAGCCTCCCGTCCAAATTAAAAGAACGCTGTAACACAAGTATATGAAGGCAGGAGCGATACCAGACACTGCTGTAATGGCTCGTACACACCGTAATATTCAGCGCAAAGAAAGCTGAAGCCCATTTAAGGCAAGATGGAAGTACATGATCGACAATACTAGCATTATTTTAACTGAAAAGGCACCTCGGATTGTTTTTCATGGTAGAAACTTTAAAAAACCCAACGCGTTTATTCACTACGAAGGGTTTGCCCTTCAGCAAACCCTTCTGCGTTTATTCCGTGACGAAGAGGGACGATTTAAAGAATACACTAGGACAATAAATGGGAAACCGCGCTGTCCGAAGTCAAACAGAAAAAATATATACAAAGCCGTTCCCCGCAACGTGAAAGCTGTCGGTAGTGCAGAGCAGTGATTCACCAAATTGGCTGTGGCGCCGTTATCCGCTCACTGCTACCACCCATCACGTTCTTCGCCTCCCTTTCTCACTCCTCTCTTGATGAATTGAACGAAATTTTGCCCAATGCAATTCAAATTCCACGCCGTCACAGAACTCGCGCGCCCCCTACCTGGAACAGCGCCCGCGGAAGTTCTGCTGTTTTAGATGCGGAGCATCTCTTGCTCAGGGGGATGTCACTTGTCCATGCCCCGTCCGCAGCGCCTCTGATGATGATTGTGGCAGGATGCCCCTAGGAATTGACCAACCAAAGAATCCATCACGAGATAGCTTCGCGTTCAACCGCCGTAGTCATCTTCCCGTAGGGGAACCGCTGAAGAAGTAGAAGGAGAAGAAGACAAAGCTGCGAAGAGGAGGGCGTGTACGTTCCTCTCAGCCGGTGCACCAACGTCAGCAACCTTTTTCTCACGAACGCTGACGGAGACTACCGATTCTACCACAGAGACGACAACAGCGACAAGAACATGATTGACGAGTTTCGGCGCCTCGAGAACCACCGCCCACTCACCGTAACACAACAGTATTTGCGTGCCTTTGCCACCGGTGTGGACCCGGACGCCGAATTCCCTCTGGCGCTACTAAACACCAGATCACTCAAAATAACGGCAACACAATAGAACCACACAAAACCCCCATGATGCTTCGCATCCTCATCAGGGTTCCCATGGTGTACTTTTTGTGCTTGCTTTCATTTCGGACGTGCTGGAGCCTACTGCGCCATTCCGAACGCCTCGGTTCTTTACGTGCAGAGCACTTTAGGGTCCCGCCTTGACGTCGTAGCTTGTTCGCTGTCATGATGCCTAGCCACAGCGGCAATCAGGCGAATTAGCGACTTAACGGACCTAAACAGGGCCCAACAGCGTAACTCAGAAGCTTCGAAAAACAAGCGGTCTATATCGTCATAACCGTACGAAATTCCTGAACCGCTGGCACTTAACTGGCATCCATCTCGCCATTATTTAGCACAAAGAAAACTGCAGGTAAATTTGAGGCAAAATCTGTGTAATTAAGTGGAAGCTCCCGCGTTCATTTAGTTAGGAACGCTAGTTTGGTTGGTTTTTACGATAGTAAGCGAAAAAAAATTCCCCCGCATTTCTCCGAAGGGGAGTATGAGGAAGTGCGAAGCACGGGGTGATGCTATGAGGGGGAGTTTGTTGAAGTTTGGTGGCATTTTGCCCGTTAGTTACATTAACACCCCCTCGTGATCACGTTCGGCTTAACACGCCTCGTTTGTCCCTCTGCGGAAATTTTGGTGAATTAACGTGTATGTTCGAGAGGAGGAGCGCACCGCACCGCAGCGCACCGCAGCTGCGAAGCGCCGACCGGAGTGAAGGGAGAGGAGGCGCAGTCACGTGAGAGAATGCAGAACTAGCGGGTTTGTAGTATCACGTGTACACCACGCAGTTATCAAGCCGCTATAACGCCGCTGAGTCGCCAACGCACGCCGCTGACGACGTAGTTTGAATGCGTTAAAGATAAGGCGCGTTACTAACACTGATATCAGCGTCGCGTCCGTGGCTGGAAGCAGGACAGCACCATGGGCCACTTCTGCCCACTAACGACTTCTACGCCCAACCCCTCGTCCCTATTACATTACCGTATACTGTAAACAAATGACACCATCGCCCATTTGTAAGTGTTTCTAATAGGAACCACGCCAGCACTGGTGGCTTTGCTGGCACTGTCTACGAATAGTTTCCACTTCCCTGGCGAAACACGCTGAATCTTGTCTTGGCTTGTTCAGTTCCCGAACGCGATTATTTGTCTGTGTGAGCAAAGGATGTTGCACTGTTCTCTGAAACCTCTGTAACCACTTCTTCTGGCCCTGTATGTATATTTGTAAATAAAGTTACTGTTACAAAAAAAAAAAAAAAAGTCGCGTCCGTGGCTTAGTCGGTAGAGCGTCGTGCTGCGGCCGGAAAGTCCTCGGATCGAAACCTGGCGCCGAATGCTGTTTTCTTTTTTTTTATATAGTGTAGTGGCCTGGCTGGCGCGCCGAGAGAGGGTGTTGCGAGCTGGAGAGTAGTAAAGGGGCTTTAGGAGAGTAGGCGAGGGGGGAGAGGAGGCGCTATGCGAGCGCCCTCACGCGTCGGAAATCCGGCGCCGTTGCTAGGCACGGCAGCTAGCTTCGTTGCTAGGCTGCGGACGGAGGACGGCGGTGGAAGCAGGAGTAGGCCCGACTAAGAAGTGCTTCGCACTTAAAAAAGAGTCCGCGGAAGACACGCGTGCTAAACTGCGCAGTGAGGCTCCGGCACGTGCGGGATGAAAGCAAGCAGAAAAAGAACAGAACTCCCGCTCGTGCTGTTCCAGGCAGAGGACGCACTAGTAATTCGAAGGCGGGAAATTTGCATTGCATTGGACAAACCTCTGTTCAACTCATAAATGGATGATTGAGACAGGGAGGTGAAGAGCATGAGCAGTGGTACCAATGAGCAGATAACGGCGCCACAGCCTCTCTGGCAAACCACTGCTCTGCGCTTCCAAAAGCTTTCACGTTGCATGGAACTGCTTTAATTTTTTTCTTCCACAGCCACTTTTTTTCGTTTACTATCGCAAAACCAAACCACAAGCACCCTTAACTAAATGAACGCGGTGATGCCTCGAATGTACCTGTCGTTTTCATCGCGCTGACTAACGGGGGCTGTTATGACCAGTGCCAGCGAATCAAGGAGTTTCGAACAGTTCTGCTTATATAAACCCTTTTTTTCGTGTCTATTAACTTCTGGTCAGAATTCTTGGTCGAGGGACAATTTTGCGGATATCTTTTCGAAGCCTCTGTTTTGGGTGCGTGACGCCGGTTAGCTCTTGAGCTGCAAGGTTAGACGCCTCTTTTCCTTCGGGCCCCGCATGGGCAGGAGTTCAAATCAGCTACGCGAGGGAGGTGGGATGATTTTTAAAGAGAATTTTGAGAGCCTGCGGGAAATAATCCCCCGGGAACAGTTTCGAATGGCCGTTTTCAAATCGTAGATATTAATTGTTGGGGTAGGCCAATGAGTGAGCGCTAGCGCAATAGCCGCCTCTTCCGCAGTGGCAGGAGAGCGTGTTCGGATGGTGAGTGAGTGGCAAGAAGTTGCTTTCGGATAAAAGCGGTGACGGCGAAAGGGTATCTCTAAACGCCGAGGAAGTAGCTTCGGCAGCTCAGATTTTAGCCGATTAGCAACCAAGTGAACAGAGTAAATATGTTGCCGAAGGGACCAGAGTAAGTTCTTTAGTTCTTGGCTAGAGCCACACAGTCGCAAAGTTCACCTGATTTCTTTACCATAGCTTCCTGTACGGGCACCCGAAAACTACTTTCTTTTTTTTAGTTCTCCGGACGTGAAAGCGGTCAGGTCACGACCGAAATATCGCGTGGTGATGAGCAACGCCAGGCCAAAGACGCCAAATGCCAATATCAGCAGCGCGTAGAGAAATGGAGGACTTCTGCTTGATTCGTTAGATTTAGTGTGTCAATTCAAGTAGTAGTACTACTACTACTACTGTCAATTCAAAGCAAATGCAGATTGCCCGCTCATATTATTAGCATTTTTCCCTGAAATCCATGTAACGCTTTCTTTGAGTGGGTGCAATCGCAGACGTATCTGCCTGTCATTTTTGTTTTCGGAACGTAGAATGAAAACGTCGACTTCAGGAGTTTGGGAGTGCCGCAAGGGTGTACTCTGTCTCCAACGGTTTTGTGACAGAGTGGGAACGTGCGAGGGGGTTGTCATTGTTTAGTTTTTGTTTTGCTTTCACGATAATTGCTGGCGATGGATAGCGCGTCGCGCTTTTTCGTACGGAGCCTTGGATTATGTATGAGCTTGTATGCAGTTATCAAAGAATTCCGACGTCATCTGCGCACACCGGCTGATCAAATCACTTGAGCATCGTCATTCTGCCGACAACCCCAGTTGACGACCTCCGGTTAGGTAGCTTGATTTAAAGCGGAATGTTCTGCGGTCAAAGGCCCCCGCCATCCGGGAGTGCGCGGCTATCAACCAAAGACGCCACACGCTTGCGACTCTGCCAGTTCATCTAGGCGTTTCTCTTTCTCGGGAGGAACTTGTAACATCGAAGCTGTTAAGCAAATCGTAATTTTTCGTGTCCGCAAGCAAAACACGAAGAAATTGCCCAGCGCGCGCTCGTCTGCGCGTGCCTCGCGGCGACCACCCAGCGTCACCGACGTATGTTTGCCAAGTCGAGCATATCCACTTAGGGAGATTGGCCAAGAATTTCGGTGACCGTCCGGCAGTTTAAAAAAAAATCTAAGAAAATACCGAGCGCTCGTGTGTGCGTGCCTCGCGGCAGCCGCCCAGCGTCCCCGCCGCACGTTTTCAAGGCAACCATACCTACTTCATGAGACTGGCCGTGATTGCCCCCCCTGCCCCCCCCCCCCCCCCCCCCCAAAAAAAAAAGAATAAAACTCCAGCGTTCGCCATAATCGTGGCAACACTTGCTCGGAACGAGAAAGACACGTCATAGCGAACGCCCCTCTAAGGGGATGTCCAATGATTATCACTTCCAAAAATATGGACACTTATAGCAACAATGATGGAGTAAAGGTCGTTGCGGCAGCGAAGAAGTAAATCGGCTGCAGCCGTGGACTTTAGTGAGGGTCGTGAAGGTTGCGTGCAGCTTCACTGCCTTCAAGTCTCACGCGTTAGAGTGAAATTCCTTCTTTTCTTTTAAACCGAAGCTCTGTATGCCTCACTGAAGCCAACTTTGCACAATGTGTTTCACAAAGGGTACATCAATCATACACCACATAACATAACAACGGGATGTCTTTGCAAGGCACCTCTCGTAATACGCAAAATATAGTTCGTCAGTACACAAGGTTAGCGATGATTATTATTATTATTATTATTATTATTATTATTATTATTATTATTATTATTATTATTATTAGTCCAATAGTGACCGCATCGAAAGGGTTCAAAATAAGTTCCTTTCTATCTTTAGGCACCGTTTCCGTCATGTACAAGAAGACGCAAACGGCAGCACGTCTTGTCTCAAAAGTATTCCTTCCCTTTGGTGTCGACGAATGAGAGCTGACATTATCTTTCTTTATAAACTTCTTCATGGTGATATTTTGTGTGATGACTTGGTTGCACTTATCAATGTCAACTTGCCGAACAAACTTTTCCGAAGATTTCGAACTTTCAGAACAGATGCTTTAAGTAAACGATGCTCGTCCATCTGCAGAATACAATGTGCATATAATGAATATTCCGATCGTCTTGATATATTCCAGAGCTCTTGTCTTTGTTCTCTAATGAATTGAAAACTGTTGTAACTTAAGTGCCTTTATGTCATTTATGTGCCGTATTTCTGTTCCGTATTTATTTTATGCAAATCATCATCTTGCCTGTTTGTTTTTTCACTTTTCCTGATTTTGTGTTGCTTGAATTTCTGTCGGTTTAAGTGTCAGTGCTTGTAACGCTGAACTTCGTTTTTTCATTTTGAAACTTCCTGACATTTTGTTACAAAACCTTTGTTTTATGTGTATAATCTATCTCCGTCATGTGCATTGAGTATTTGCTTGTATATTTTCAATTTTTCACGTGCCTTCAACGTTTTGCTGGCCGGGGTCATGGCTTCTAACACTAGGCTTCCTTTTTTTTTTTTTTTTTGCTATTTGCTGTTTTGCTTTCTGGGATCTCTGTAACTATTTTTATCTTATTGTTTCTTTCATATATACGGTTTTCTGTGTTGTGTTGTCTTGATTTTAGTTTGTTTTTATGAATGCTTGTATATGGTGTACCAGTACCAAGACCCTAGGGTTGTTCCTGGGCACCAAAAATAAAGGTTGATTGATTGATTGATTGATTGATTATGTGTGGGTGCGTCAGACACATCTGGACTGGTCGTCGTTTCGCAGCCGAAGCGCCCCAAAGCTATGTTTGTTTCCAAGCTTTCTCCGACCACCACCCCTGCCAGTCTCAATGCTCATCTGTAACTTTAGGTGTCTCGCCCTTGAGCTGCCGACGACTGAAGACTAAATTCGACACCTATGCATCCTTTTATATTTCCTTGAATGAAGAGTGTTTCGAGCGCCTAAATGACCCCGCTGTTTGGCCGAAAGACTGCCTCTTTAAGGAGTTTCGAGGCATGTTTCGCGAAGGCATGCTTCACAGCTCTGAGCGCATCACGTAAGAAAAACAACCATGACTAGTTTAGATGTTTTTTATCAGAATGTGCGAGGTCTTCGAACTAAGGCGACTGAATTTTTTGGTAACGTTCTGGCTTCTTGTTTCCGTTAATAGCTATATCTGAAACTTGGTTGTGCCCTGATATCCTATCCAGTGATTATTTTCCTCAAAATTACCATGTATATCGTAATGATCGTGCTTTAACGGGATGCAAACAAAAAGGGGGGCGGGGTCCTTCTCGCCGTTGACAAATCTCTCCCGTGTGTGCTACGTAGCGATATTGAAAACGCAGATGAGTCTTTATGGGTCGAAATTCATTTCTCTAAACTGAAAAACTTCTAGTTGGTGTTTTTTACATTCCTCCTGATGTAGCTCCTGAGGCGTTCAATAAGTTAATCTCCTCCATTGAACAGGTGCTTATCACTCATTGCAACCGCAAAGTCCTCCTGCTTGGAGATTTTAATGCTCCTGGCGTGGAGTGGAGCCAGCTAACTTGTTCCCACTACAACCACCACATTGAACAGAAGGGTAATAGGTTGCTAGATTTTGTGGCTTTCACTTCTATGGCACAGTGTAATCGCATAAAAAATTGCAGTGGAAATATTCTGGACCTGTGCTTTTCGAACTTTGATGGCGTTAGTGTGTTGCACTCTGATTGTTCTTTAGTAATACCGACAGATTTCATCCTCCTCTTTCTATTTCCTGTTGCCTCCCTTCATTGCTCCACCGTTCCGTAAATTCCAACAACACGCAACCTCATTACGCTTTCGCCAGGGGAGATTATGCTGGGCTGTATGGCTATTTTTCCGCTGCCCCTTGGTCGACCGTCATTGACCACACTGATGTCAATGAACAAGTCGACCGTTTCACAGAGATTGTGCTTTCGGGTATGAAGGAATACATCCCGCAATATTTACCGAGGAGGTTCAAGTTTCCACACTGGTTTTCTTCTGAATTGCGGGATGCCCTGAAACTCAAGGAACGTGCGCACAGAAAGATGAAGCGCTCTGGTGCCAACCAGTTTGCTCAGGAATTCCGGCGCCTACGTGCCCTATGTAAAATATTGCACAAACGTGATCATACTTCGTACCTGGCGTCGGTAGAAACTAAAGCAACTCACCAACCGGGAGCCTTCTGGAAATACATTCATTCTAGATCTAGTACAACTAAAGATTCTATTCGTCTTCTAGACTCCAACGGCGATGAGGTTGTCAAGGTGGCCGAAGGTGCCCGACTGCTTTGCTCGTCAATTTTCTTCTTTTTTTTGGATTAGCGGTGGTAGTGACAACAGCAGCGCCCCTTGTCACCAGGGCGAGAACTCCGGTTGTTTACAACTGGACGAGAACATCATTCGGACCAGCATCAAGCGGCTAAGCCCTCGCTTTCTTCTGGGCCAGATGGTATTCCTGCTGCAATCCTAAAAACATATGCAAATATATTCGTTCCTGTGTTCACTTCAATATTTAATAACTGTCTCCGGTCGGGAACGTTTCCCTCGCTCATGGAAAATCTCTCGCGTATTCCCTGTTTTCAAGTCAGGCCTAAAAACTGATGCTATAAACTATAGGCCTGTCTCGCTGCTTTGTTCTGCCTCTAAAATATTCGAGTTATCTCTTCATATGGTGTTGTCTTTCTCACTTAAACACGTCCTCATTCCTAATCAACATGGCTTTATGCGTGGTCGTTCAACTTCCACGAACCTTGTATGCTTCATGGAGCAGGCTGTCCCAGCAATCGTTGGTAGAAGCCAACTGGATGTGGTCTACTGTGACATGAGCAAAGCCTTTGATGTGTGTCAACACTCGTTATTGCTTGCAAAGCTCACTCTGTTAGATGTACACGCTTCTTTGGTGGGTCTTATACGTTGTTATCTCAAGGAGCGATATTGCTATGTAAGTGTTAACGGTCAAACATCATTTAGGTACAAAGCAACCAGTGGTGTACCCCAAGGCTCCGTTCTGGGTCCCCTTCTTTTTTCCATTTTCATTAACGATGTTGCTTCTGCCATTCAAAATTCTTCTTTTTTGTTGTACGCTGATGATATAAAAATCTTTAGAGAAGTGCGTAGTGTTCAGGACTGTAATTCTCTTCAGGTTGATATTGTGTCATTCCATCGTTGGTGCACCAAAAACGACCTTATTTTGAACCCTTCAAAAACTAAAGTTGTCTCCTATAGTAGAAAACTCAACAGCTGCAACCCTTATGAAATTGCAGGCACCACACTGCCGAGGGTGACCGAAATTCGGGACTTGGGAGTACTGTTTGATTCTTCTCTGACTTTCTCTTCCACATTGCACAAATTACCCGTCGGTCTCTTCGTTGTCTGGGTGCTGTTTGCAGGTATTCTAGAGAGTTTAAAGGTCCTCTTCCTTTCTTAAAGTTGTATTCGGCTCTCTGCTTACCTCTTCTGAATACGGGTCTGTTGTCTGGAATGGAACTTGCAAGTCCAATAGTGACCGTATCGAAAGGGTTCAAAATAAGTTCCTTTCTATCTTTAAGCACCGCTTCCGTCATGTGCAAGACGACGCAAACGGCATCATGTCTCTCTGAAAGCATTCCTTCCCTTGGTGTCGACGAATGCGAGCTGACATTATCTTTCTCCATAAACTTCTTCATGGTAAATATTTTTGTGTGACGATTTGGTTACACTTATCAATGTCATTTGCCAAATAAACTTTTCAGAAAATTTTCCAGCTTTCAGACCAGTCGCTTTAAATAGCCGACGCTCGTCCATCTGCCGAATACAATGTGCATATAATGAATATTCCGTTCGGCTTGATATATTCCAGAGCTCCTTTACTTTGTTCTTTTATGAGTTGAAAACTGTTGTAGCTTAAGTCCTTTATGTCATTCCAAATTTATGTACCCTATGTATTATGTGCAAACTGTTCTTGCTTGCTTTTCACTTTTTCTTGTTTTGTGTTGCTTGATTTTTGTACGTTTTTAGTGTCAGTGTTGGTAATGCTGAAGCTTTTCCCCTTTTTTTTTTGAACTTCCTAATTGTTGTTAGAAAACCTTGGCTATATACGTATACTCTATGTCATGTTGATTCAATATTTGCTTGTATAGTTCCTATTTTTCACATCTACTGAACGTTTCGCTGGCCGAGTGGCATGGCTTGCAACACTAAGCCTGCTTTTCTTTTTTGTTTGACTGTCTGTTCTTTTTTTTTTTTTTTTTTCCTTTTTTGCTTTCTAAGATTTCTGTAACCATTTTTACTTTATTGTTTATGCCATACATATATTTTGTGTATGTTGTCTTGTCTTAATTGTATGTTTTTTTTTTTTTTTGTATGGTGTACCAGTACCAAGACCCTAGGGTTGTTCCTGGGCACCGAAAATAAAGGTTGATTGATTGATTGATTGATTGATTGATTATTATTATTATTTATCCTCGTTCTACGTCATGGTTGACGAAGAAAACATGAAGCGTCTGAACGACCCCTCAATGTGGCCGCGTGGCTGCATTTTCAAGCCATTCCGTGGGATTCTACATGATGATATATGCTCCATCCTTCAGAGTCTGTAATTGACAGTGAAGGTGTTATTTGGACATCTTTTACCAAAACGCTCGTGGTCTACGAACTAAGCCAACTGAATTCTTCGCTAATTTTATTTCGTCTTCGTTTTCTGTCATTGTGATTACCGAAACTTGGCTGTGCAATGAGATTCCCTCATCAGACTATTTTCCATCAAGTTACAACACCTTCCGCAGTGATCGTGACTTTAGTGCAACCAAACAAAAAGGTGGTGGCGTAATCCTTGCGGTAACATATTAGATCTGTGTATTTCGAACAATCAGCCTATTGAAGTGTCACTCTCTGACGTTTTTCTTGTTCGTCCCGATAAATTTCACCCACCACTTAAACTAACACTCTCTCTCGTCAGGGGAAAAACAGAGCTTTCAAAATAACATCAACAAATCGCCCAGATTTGCTTTCAAAAGAGGTGACTACGTTGGCTTACACCGTGACTTATCCTCCATTGACTGGTCTATGGTAACTGAAAAAACCAATGTTGATGACCACGTAGATCAGCTTACGGAACTTATCTTAAGCAGTATGCGCAAATATATTCCACAATATACTCCTAAACTCCATAAATCCCCCCTGGTTCTCGTCTGAACTTATAAGTGCTCTAAAACATAAAGATAGCGCACACAGAAAGCTTAAAAGCACTCCATCTCTCGAGCGCAAGGAAGATTTCCGATGTTTTCGAACTCTCTGTAAACGCCTATATAAACGGGATCACAGTTCATATATTGCACACTTAGAAAAAGCGCCTCTGACAGGCCGGCTGAGTTCTGGAAGTATGTACGCAAACGGTCTAACAAAAGTGAAGAGCCTTTAATACTACTGGACTCCAGTGGAACAGAACTACAAGCCGTCGCTGACTGTTTTGCCACGCAGTTCTCTTCCGTTTATAAAGCCTCTGACTCTAGCACTACTATCGAACAACATTTGGAAATCAACACACCCAATGCTCTGTCGCTAGATGAAAATCTCATCAGTGAATGCATTAAGCGCTTGAAACCATCCTTATCATGTGGTCCAGATGGTATCCCCTCAGCCATACTAAAAGCTTATAGCAGTATATTGGTCCCAGTACTGACTAGCATATTTAATAACTGTCTGATTACTTCCACATTTCCTAGCATGTGGAAAATTGCTCGTTTTTTCCAGTATTTAAGTCTGGCTATAAAACTGATGTCTAGAATTATCGACCAATTTCTCTTCTCTGTGCCATGTCAAAGATTTTTGAGCTGGCCCTTCACCACATACTGTCTTTTAATGTGAAAAACTCATTGAATTAATAATCAAACATGGATTTGTCCCTGGCCCGCTCAACCGTCACTATCTTGCCAGTTTCATGACGCAAATATCTACACCTGTATTCCAGAGAGGACAGGTCGACACCATTTACTGTGACCTCAGCAAAGCGTTCGATGTAGTCAGTCACTCAATGCTTATGGTTAAACTTGGCTCATTTTTGATGTGACACCGCTGTTGTGAATCTATTGCATAGCTACCTTCGTGACAGATCATGTTATGTTGCCGTCAATGGCCAACGTCCTCCTTTTACAAAGTGACCAGTGGTGTACCCTCAGGGTTCGGTATTAGGCCCACTCCTCTTTTTAATGTATGTTAACGACGTTCTTTCTTGCCATTCTGCAATTCTTCTTTCCTTTTGTATTGCAGATGATATAAAGATATTAGGAAATTCTTTCATTTAACGACTGTCGCTTGTTGCAGTCTGATTTGTGTTTTTTTTTTCGAATGGTGTAAAAAACAAATAACCTTTCTCTCAATATTTTCAAAGACAAAAGTCATGAGTTTCACTCGCAAATCATCTAGCGTATCTTTTTTTATACTCTGTGCAATTCTGTGTCTTCTATGTAGGGTTTGTGAGATCAATGATCTCGGCGTTCTCTTTGATAGCACCTGCATTTTTAGCTCATACTAAGCGTCTGTTGCTATGCGGGGTCTTCGTTCTCTCGGCTGTGTTTGTAGAATATCGAGAGATTCAATTCTCCTATGCCACTCCGCAAATTGTACACCGCAATATGTCTTCCTCAACTTGAGTATGCATCTGTGATCTGGAATGGCATCTCTAATTCCTTAAGTAACGTAATCGAGCGTGTCCAGAAAACATTTCTAAGTGTTTACAACCATCGCTTCGCTAAAAATGACTCTGGCTTGTGTTCTAACACCGTTGAACTATTGTCACTGCCTTCACTTCGCTGCCGGCGAAATCGCGCTGATCTCTTCTTTCTTTTCAAGCTCGTTCACGGTACTATATCCTGTCCTATACTGCTCAATAGTATTAATTTTCGGATTTCCGCGGAAGCAAACAAGAGAGAGCAGGCGTTTCTTGTAACTACCCGCCTCTCTCAGCAATCAACCCTCAACAGGATACAAAGTCTTTATAATTTTTATTTTCTTGACCTCTATGTTTTTGATGGGTCACAGTTATCGTTTTCCTCCAAGGTTTTTAGCGTTATAAGATAAGATAACATCACATGTGCAATTTGTTCTATCCTTCTCTTTTAGTTTATCTGGCGCATTGTTGTGTGTATGTATATTATCTGACTTTTCGTCATTATCATTAGCTATTTCTAATACTGTGTTATTCTACTTTTGTCCTGTCGTCCTAATATTTCTGTACTCATTGTGTCTCTTATAGTTTTCTTCTGAACAGTCATCTTGTTCTATTGTGTTATTCTTAGTTTTTTTGTTTCGTTTTTTTTTTTGTGCGCCAGCATCAAGACCTCTCGGTTGTTCCTGGGCACGCTAAATAAATGATTGATTGATTGATTGATTGATTGATTGATTGATTTATTGATTGATTGATTGATTGATTGATTGATTGATTTATACTACTACTACTACTACTACTACTACTACTAATATTATTATTATCACTATTATCATCATCATCATCATTGTGGTGATGGTGGTGGTGAAATACATAGCAGGGCTGGACTTCTTTTCTGGACTTTGGTGGTACGGAATTGGACGTTGGCGTTGGAATATGTCAGTTTGGATTTTGGATTTTGGGAGAGTGGATTTTGGTGTTTGGCTTTGACTCAGGCTCCATGAAAGAAAGCTTCACGCTTTAACTATCTGCTCTTACAAAAGGGCTTCGATTTTTTTTTCTGTTCTCTGAACAACTGGCAAAACTTTCGACCAACAAACAAGCCTTTAACTTGTGTTTGCACACCTTTTTTTTAACAAGTGCGAAAAACATCAGAACTTCCACTTGACACTTGACTAGACGTACAAGTGCGCCACTCAACGGAAAATGCGCCATTCGATAGACAATGCGTTCGAAGGCCTCGGGAAACCCTTTGAAACGGCCCTGTGGACCACGTATTAGCTACTTACGAGGCACTAGTGCTCTTGATAGGTGGCAATTCTGTGTTTGAGTGCGTGCACAGCGGGTCTGTTCGATTCGTCTGCCCCGGCTGAACATGTGGCGGCATTGCAGCACCGGCTTCTTCGATTTGCAGTGAATACCGCGATGCCTGCAACTCCCTCTTCGATTTGCCGCTGGTAGAAGCAAACGTCGATCGATGGTGTCTTCGATTGACCGGTCACGGACAGCCCTGAATAGACGCAGGCATTCTAAGGACTGCACTGGCCATATTAATATATAGTATACACAAAAAACAAAGAACGATCTGTTATAGATCCGTTACATGTGCGTAAGCCAATTTGGTTTTGTAGTCCTGCTGAGACATTTTAGCTTGCCATAGATGCCTCTATTGGGGCGCATCCGTTTGCTTTTGGAGCAAGCGTTCTAATACTCCAGGTATACAAACCCAGCAAGCGACTGGTCCCGTTCATCTGACCTTCAAGCTCAGCCAAGGTCAGGCCAGTGCCTTGTGCGGCTGCGCAGTGAAAGTGTCTAAAATCTCGTTCGTTCTAAGGAGAGGGGTGCCGAGAAGGGCATAGCGGCAAATAGTAAGGGCACGTGCCATCAGAAAATGATATAAGGAGCCGCTGGCTGCATTCAAGTTTCCCGCGCGTTCGCGCCTAAAGCGCCATCTTCGCCGAGCAGTGTCTGTGTTTTAACGGCGAAGCTGTTTAGGAAATCTTCATATTTCGTGTCCGCAGTTAAAAATACCAAGAAATCGCCGAGCACTCACACGTGAGAGCGGGCCTCACGGCGACCGCTGCACGCTGTTATCAAAACCAAGAAAATGCCTAGCACTCATGCGTGTGTGCCTCCCGGCAACCGCCCAGCGTCCCCGGCGCGCGTTTGTCAAGCCAAGCATACCCACTTAGAGAGATTGGCCCAGACTGGCCAAAAACACTCCTGCGTTCGTCGTAATCGCGGCGACACTTGCTCGGAACGAGAAAGATTCCAGCGTTCGCCGTAATCTTGGCGACACTTTCTCGGAACGAGAAAGACACGTTATAGCGTACACCCCTCCAAGCTGATGTCCAATGATTATAACTTCCAAAAAAAAAGGAAGGAAGCTCACACTTATAGCAAAAATGATGGAGTAAAGGTCGTTGCGGCAGCGAAGAAGAAGCAAATCGGCTGCAGTCGTGGACTTAAACCTTCGTGATGGTCGTGGAGGTTGCATACAGCATAGCTACTACCTTCAAGTCTTACGCGTTAGTGTGAGCTTCCTTCTTTTTTTGTGTGTGTGTTTGTTCTGGGGTGCAATTGTGTGCATGTTCACTGCACGCTCCCTGCGCTAGAACCGAGCTTTCTCTTGTAAAACTTGGTTTAACCACGTTCAACCACAGCACTTTTTTTATTCTTTTTCGTCCGAGGATTAACTGTCGCCGCATCACGTGATGTCACCCATTTGCACATAGCGTGCGTGCGCTTCGAAGCCCAGGCGCCAGCGCTCCGCCGGTGGCGTCATGCTCCCTCACGGCGAATGCGTGACGTTTCGCTCTGAAGGCTCCACCGGCGTCTCCCATCACTGCAAACCAATACGGCGGATTTCAGTCTCATGTTGGTGTATCAATCTTCAGCAGTGCGGGACGGTCTTTAACTGTAAAGAGAAGAGATCGCGAGTTCAGTGTTCAGGCGAGTTCAGGCACTCGCACAAGTTCAGGCGCAGGCTTTGTCAACAAGCAGAGGAAAGTTGGAGGGCCTGTTCTGCACGGCGGCTGCTCTGGTGTCGTCGCGTTTTAGGGGTGAATCCCCGTAGGGGCTCGGGCTGCCGGCGTCTCATATTGTCGTCGTCTCATGTCATCGTAGTATCATGTAGTCACGGTACTAAGACACCGGGACACTCCGTTTTCCAACGCGTCGCGCTAGAACGTAATGCGTACTAAAAGAACACATCCATTCCAACGCCTCGCGCTAGAATGTTTCATCTCCGTGAAAAAAAAAACGCGTATTAAAGGAACACACCGGGACACTCGTTTTCCAACGCCTCGCGCCAGAACACCTCGTGCTTCAAAGACACGAAACTTACAGCAAAGCTGTATACCTCTACCCCCAACGGTTTCATCTCTGTGGGCAAAAACGGGAAGGCGCCAGGAATACTTATACACTGCATGCTTCGCCCCTGCCCAGGTTTCACGTTACGGTTTCATTTCACGTTTCACGCGGTTTCATCTCATGTGGGCACACAAGCCAAGGGCCAAGAATACTTATACACTGCATGCTTCACTCCTCCCCAGGTTTCACGTTAGTGGAGGCTGCCCGGGATATTTAGGCAATCTCAGAAATGTCTTTTTTTTTTCGATTGCTTTAAAGCATTCCTCGTGCGCTACTTGGCTAAATTGGCGAAAAAAGCGTCCTCACGAGATCCGCGTTACTATAAAGTAAAGCCAGGAACCTGTCGTCAAAATTCCTATTAGCTGCGACGCGTCATGTGACCAAAATTAAAAAAAAATTTACACAAGTTCCCAAGCGAAGCTTTCGTATTTTTATATGACTACTTTACCCTGCTCCCCGGAAAAGAGTTTTTCCAGCAAAAAAACTTGTGTAAAGTAATAAAGCCGGCTACAAAACGGGTCGGGGTAAAGCTTTATCCTTGATAAGCTAGCTTTCCCGCTTTCTGTGTGGCAGTAAAGCCTACTGATAAATAAAAATTGAGTTCCGTATTTTGCGACGACATGCCCGCAGTAACACAAAACTGAGAAATATAATATCTAGGGCTGTAATATTTTGATGTGAAACTGTTCACAGTGACCCTGGAAAGATACCTTTCCAGCGGCGCATTTGCGCAACTAGTTAAGCACACTTCAAAAAGGATCGTTGTAAAGCTTGGCCTTAGCAAAATCTGCGCTTCCAGCGTTATGTGTTGCCGTGGGCATTACTCATTAAGGCAGCCGAGCTTTTGTATGCTCCGTAACGACGTGCACGCGGCAACCCTAAACTCAAAAATTACAAAATAGAAAACCCGGTGTCTTAACATTTTAGCATAAAATTGCTCAAAACGCTCCTAAAAAATTGCCTTGCAGCGGTGCATTCGCGTCGACTAGTTCAGCGGACTTTAAAAAACTGAGTACATTGATTTTTGTAAAGCTGTCTTTCCCACATTTAGTCTTGTAGTGAAGCCTATTTATGAAGAAAAAAATGAGTTTTTTTTTTTTTTCGAAATGAGACAAATCCACCAAATTTTAAAGAAACGCGAAAGTTTGTTAACGGACCTAAGTGCACCGCTGTCAAAGCTAATATATGCTATGGTTTACATGTCAGCTAGGAGAAGTTTACGGCCACAAGTCATTAAAAATTATGCGGCGATTTGACCAATAGAATAACTTTGGATTTGGCTCTTATTGAATTGAAACCCTGGATTGGAGGCGGTATTCTCGTGAAAACTTCATCGAAATTGACTTTCAGGAATGGCACGGTGGAATTTTGGTGGAAAAGCCGTTAAGCATACGCACCACTGTTTCAAGAACACTAGAACAAGAAGAGCATGGTGAGTCGCCTTGGCAGCATAAGCAGCTATCTTCAAATTTTCCCGCGGGATCATTTTCTTGGGCCAGCCTGAAGACACTCACGAAGTTAGCAAGGCATTCTAAGGGCAAATAAAGACACGCTGTGTGTGTGTGTGTGTGTGTGTGTGTGTGTGTGTGTGTGTGTGTGTGTGTGTGTGTGTGTGTGTGTGTGTGTGTGTGTGTGTGTGTGTGTGTGTGTGTGTGTGTGTGTGTGTGTGTGTGTGTGTGTGTGTGTGTGTGTGTGTGTGTGTGTGTGTGTGTGTGTGTGTGTGTGTGTGTGTCATTCTCTTGCCCTGAATTTCCAACACTCTTCACAAGAAGTATGGTCACACCTACGTCATCACCTTAATGAATAGTTCGTACCCACAACGGAGGGGAATAGTCCAGGAATTGTAACCGGTGGCTATTTAGCTAAGTAACTAAATGGTAAATGTAGGAGTGAAAAAAAAAAGCAACCAGATTCACTCCTTGGGGGCGGGGAGACTGGATGAAATGATTGTTTCATACGTCTCAGTTTCATTTTGTTTATTTCTTCTGTTCACTTGGCCTTTTGCTTACTTCTTTCGCTGGTCTCTTCATTGCCATCCGAATCCAGCATAAGCAGCTCCGAAAATCAACAAAAAAGAAAACAACTTTCGAAGACACCCAGGAAACAGTCCGAGCTGTCAGGGGGGAACTCATGAGGAGACTGCCTTGTTAATTATATAAAGTCGCGGTAATAGCATACTCCGGTTGGCCCACGCGCTTCCCTTGGCATGGATCACAGACCGGCGCAACCGGGCGGTTGGCTATAAAGTCAGTTTTATTCGTGCCACAGCAGGCTGTGACTCATCCTCGATAGAAAATACGATCTGCGTGCATGTTCGCCGGTTGTTATCTGACCTATTTCGTTGCAACCGCTTTTCTAAGGAAGAGTCGCCGTCTTTTTCTTGTAACTACAGCTTTACCTGACTTGTTTCCGGTTTGTGGATTTGTCTCAACGAGAAACGCCTTCGATACGTGCCTTCGATGGCTAGTGGCGGCCGCCGCTGAGCTCAGTGGCGGGTTGCGAGCACGAGGTTTCGATTCCGGCTGCGGCGGCCGCTTTTCTGATGGAGGCGAAAAGCAAGAGCGCCCGTGTGTACGAGATTTCGGCGCACGTTAAAGATCCCCAGGTGGTCGAAATTAATCCGGAGCCCTCCGCTACGGCGCGCCTCATTGCCTGCGTTGCGTCGGCACGTTAAACCCTACAATCAATCAATCAATACGTGCAACGCAGCCTGCTGATAGCCACCGGCGTAACCAGCGAGATTAGGCGACGGCGCTGCGGCACTGCGGCGGCTTGGCATGTGAAAGCTATGGCCGATGGTTCCGTGTTTCGGGGAGCGAGGTTCGACGCCGAAGGTCCCTCACCACGACCGCCGCTAAAGCCTATATTAAACGCTATCTTACGCTGATAACCAGTGCAGTCTTGTTTTCGCCTTTGGTACGGTTCCGATTTTAAAAAAGTGGAATGTGGGTCGGGCACAGCCATTCCTAACGTAGGTTGTGTAGGCACTGGTTATCATCAGATAATGTTTAATATAGCGCTTGGTCGTCGTGGTCTTTTCGGCTTTGCCCAAGTTAGGACTCGCTTGCAAGCAGCATGCTAAACGCATCCCCTAATCTCGCTGGTCCCGCCGGTGGCTATCAGCAGGCTGCGCTACACGTATCAAAAGCCACGCGTTCGCACGTTGTTGTTAACAGTTTTGACCTCTGTACACTTCGCTTAAAACAGGGGCAACAGTGAACAACTAATAAGGCGAAGACACCAGTCAGGACGAAAATCATTTCGGTCATAGACGTCTTTAAGATTAATGATCATTTGGCAGAACTGTGATCTGGAAGAAACCATAGGCTTATCGTGTCTATCCAGCATTCGTGTATTCCGTAAACTAGACTGACATGTATTGCAATAAATATCAACGTGGAAAACAAAAAAAACGATGATAGCTCAATCGGACAGACGCCGGTTGCATGAATGCGAGGGACGCAGGTTCGATTCCCACCGCTGGAAGCGTTGTTCTTTCTTTCCAATTAGCTGCATATCTTATTGTCCCCCGCCGCTGTTAACCCCGTACCCCTCGTGCCTTTGGGGTATCCCAGTGATTAGACTGCCGGTTTCACGGTTTAAAGATCCATGGTTGAATTCCCTGGACATCCCTAACCCCATATTTTTCTTCAGGCTTCGAGGTTTTCTGGTGCGACGGACGGACAAAGCTCGGCCTACACAGCTGTGCTGCTAAAACTCCTCAGCTGAGCTCTCTCGTGTTCGGTGACGTAACTCAGCAACACGAAACTCAGCTACATTCATCTAAGCGACATTGACATAACTCAGCCAGAAGTGGTGATCCCGCATTCTCACATTACAAGAGAAAGGCTAACTGCCCCGTAGTCATTTTCTTCTGCGCGTGTGAAAGTTGGACTACAATGAAGATGCACATAACCAAAACATTATTTTTACTGCATCTGCATCGACCTGCTCGTTGCAAGCGGCGGCTAGGAATTGCGCCGTCCAAGTTTTCCCGTGCCGCCTAAAAAATCGAAGCAAAACAGGTTTTTTTTTTTTTAGAGTAAAAATTTACGAAAATTGTGCGTCGAAATTAAAATACAGAAATTGCGGAAGTGAATAGTAAGTTCAATTTTCCTTATATATGTTAATTTGGAAAAATGAAAGTACTTGTTTAATGAATGAATCCGGATAAAGGTGACGCCGCATTTCAAGACGGAAAGCAAACGGGACTGCATATTTCCAGACTATACCGGTGGTGTTATCGCGACAATTCCAATGACAAGACAGTTGCTGCCCCGTGACGCCGCCTACTGAAGGTGTTGGTGCACGGTTCGCTCAACGAAGTAGCGAAGTTTTTAAGAAGTCACTACTACCGAAAGAAATAGGCCGGTCGGTTTGGTTGCATAGGGTTGGTTGCATCGGGTGGCAGACATTTTTTTTCTTCGAAGGGCTTTGTGACCTCGTCGTGAAAGCGGTGGTCCGAGCTTGTTAACAACCGTAACTACGACAACGAAGTTTCGGAGTGTTCAAATTCCCCGCGTAAACGACAAATCCTACATCTACGCGGACAGCAGCCATCTTGAGTCCCATTTCAAGTTTTGAGAAAGCGTAGCAGGTAGAGTGCGTGTGCGAAATATGCAAGGCCGGCTTCGCTGTAAGCGCCGAAAAGCATCGCATTTGCAAGCACCACCTTTACCTCAGTGTTTTAATTTAATTTAATTTATTTAATTTAATTTAATTTAATTTAATAATTTAATTTAATTTAATTGTTCAATAAACATCAGTATCTCCGGTATGCCTAACCTTGCCCCGACTTGGCAGCTTCAGAACTGACGCAAACAATGCGGCTTGAGCTTGCATTCCTGCCAGGTATTTTCGTCTGCGGAGGCGACCCCGTTCAATTCTCATTGCCCCGACGTCTATTTAAGCGTCGACGAATTGGAGCGCGACCCGTAGGTGAAGAGAACAAGGCTGCCGAGGCTGCTCGCTTTGTGGGTAAAAACAGAGGGAATTTCATCGCTGAGAGGAATCAATACTGCACGCCGTTAATTCCTACAGTTTAAGACGAGGAGGGGGTCAAATTTATCATCAAAAATCAGCAGTGGCTTAGCTCGGCTATGCCAGGATATACGTAGCGTGAGCTAAGGTTCAGCTGGTTATTCTTAGGTTTCCTGGTTGCCTGGGGTTAGCTGATTATCATGCTTACTGCTGCTAAAGCGATTTTCAATCCAATTCAATCCAATACACTCCAATTCAGTCACTGCTCCTCGCGCATGCGCAGCACGCAACACGCAGCACGGCACAGCTGTGCGCGAGCCGGCGCGACTGCTTCTGCCGCATCTATGACGTCACTCCTCTGGAATGCGCAGACCGGTAATGTGCAGACCCAATTCTCTACACACCCGTACTCCAATTGGATTGAATTTCCGATCTAGTCCAATACAATCCAATTTAATACAATCCAATCCAATACAATCCAATCCAATAGTAAAAAGCCAAAGGCTAATCTAATCGAATCCAATGCAATCTAATGCAATCCAATGCAATCCAATCAATCCAATGCTCCTCGCGCTTGCGCAGCACGGCCCGCTTCAAGGTCCACGCGAAACTGTTCAACCTCGGCCAGTGTGGCTTACGCTACAAAATGCATTCTAAGAAGTGGTACATCTCCCAGCGAGTTAAGGTAATCGTGGTGAGTGCTTGGATCTCACGGGCTGTGTGCTGGTATGCTTTTCATATTTGAGTTATGTATATTTTTCAATAAATCTGAGTCGTTAACACTGCACTTTCTTGTACCCTTGCCTCCATATTTGTGTTTTTATTTTTCGCGCTTGGATCCATCAAACGTTCGACTCCTTCGCTAATTCTCCTGGGTTAATTTAAGCATTTACACTATCTCGTCGAACTTTTCTTCCGACTTGACAATATACAGAGCGAATCGTCGTTATAACGAAGACAAAAAATAGACTTCGGTATCAGCGGCATATTTAAAGACGATAGTCTTTCTTGGGCTATTTGAACGGGGAAATTTTGGTCTGTCTGTCTGTCTGTCTGTCTGTCTGTCTGTCTGTCTGTCTGTCTGTCTGTCTGTCTGTCTGTCTGTCACTCGATTCAGCCAGCCGCCAAGGTAAACCAGACGCTGCGCAATAGTCTTATACGCCCACAGCCAAATCTAAACGTCTAAGTCCGGTGTTAATGTTCATGCTTTTCAACATTGTTGAACAAGAACAAGGTATTGCGCAAATATAAGGCAGAAAATCTATACGTGAGTGATATTTGCAGTATTCCTGCATTAAAATTATACGGATGCTACCTTTTTGCGGGATAGCAAATAAATACCTACATCAACTGCCAGAAAACTCGCCGCCTGCTGTTGCCTGCGCTACCTGGGGGAATATCAAAAAAATTCAAACGGGAACAGCAACGAACGGGTTCCACTAGATAGGGTCTACCCGTTCCGCTTGGAACGCTCGTGTAGTAGGCCAAACGCTGGTTCTATAAACGTTGTAGTCGGGTGCCTCGATTCATGCGCGGCTCCGCCGTACGGCAGCGCTGGCATCGAGGCACCCGACTTGGAGCAGTGGAACGCGGTAAATTTAAATTGACTTGAGCAAACCTCTGGACGTGTTATCTTGGAAGGAACTAGACGGGAGAGGAACACCATTTAGAGGTGACCGGGAAAGAGAAGGGATGCATTTACTTGCCAGGGGAGAAAGTCGATTATCGTCTTGCGTCGACATTTGCAACGAAAGGAGCGATACGCGAGCCTTTTTCTTTTTTTTTTTTTTTTCGAATTCGGTTGAGGCTGTTGCACGCATAGCATTTCGGAACACAAAAAGCTTCGATTTAAAGCGATAAATCGAGTGAACCAGTTCCGCTATAACCAGGGTTCACTGTATGTTGATCGTATGTGCGGTTATTGAACGCGCTATTCACTTCAACCTGCCACAGAGGATGGGTGAGGCTAGGCTGCTAGCGGACGTACTAGCCGCGTGCAAGTCACGTGGCACGAAGTTTGCAGGATGAGTTTTTATAAACCATCAAAACAATTCATCTGCTCTCTACTGGTCAACATCTCCGGTGTGTAGGAGAATGATTATTGACGTGTGATGATTAGCTACAGACACAAAGCACGCAAGGTAGTATGCCTTGAAAAATGAATTTATTTTAACAGATGCATCACATAGCGCAACTTTTGCCATCGACTGCGCAAGTCATCCAGTCATCCTGCAACGCTGCAGATGGCTCATCGGGCAGCAGATAGCACAGGATAGCTCTAATCTATTTTATTTTTGTGTGTGTGAATCTCCTGGCTGAAAAAACAAAACGCTAGCAACATGTTCCTGTATGAACGTACAATGGCAAAAGTGACAATTTGAAATAATTAGTATTTAAGAAGATCAAATTAAAATTTTTTTTTTCTTCGCCTGAATGTGCGTTATGTGGCGCAATTAAGGACTGCTGAAAATAAAGTCGTAATCCCCTTTTAAGAGATTTAGTTAAGAGTTCGTGTTACTTAAAGAAGGAAACATGCATTTGAAGGTAACAGCAAAAAAAAGCCTTTATATGTTTAAATGCGGAGTATTATCAAGCGCAGTCGAAAATTACATCTACGCGTAATCAGTTCAAAAGTGGAGTGCAGTTGACAGAAACTGCGGAACAGTAAGCATATCACTGACTGCAGGCGGAACTTTTGCTAGAAACGCTCAAAGGGAGAAACAATAACTGGTTTCAACACGACCCAAAACTGGCGGAAAGAGCAAGTTCGGAGCTAAACACTCGGAAAGCAAGAAAAAATTAGACGGCTGCATTACTAGCCCCGCATATATTGACTTCCCAGCGGCACAGTGCACGCTGCGACGGAGCTGCAGACGCACACATAGGCCATTCCCGAAACAATATTCGCGCGCGAGCGGAGCAATTTAGAGCCATTGCCAAACGCGAGCCTGCAAAACCCCGATCCCGAACTCCCCGTTTTTTTCCCTGCCTTCCCTCCCACTTAGGGAATATCGGGCGGTGCGAGCGACCTGGCGCACGCCTTCAGCGAGCGCCAGACTGCGGAACTCCAGGGTGCAACAACAGTCGTAGCGCGGAAACACGCACTGACTCCGCAAGAAAACGCTAAAGATCCAGAAACGGGCAACAACAAATGGGGGAAGAACGAGGCCAAATCGAAAGAGATGAAACTACGACCCCCGCCATAAAACAACGGCACCGCTGGAAGATCTGTACCAAGCTGCTATTTTCCGACGCGCGGCCTCTTTTCCCTTTCCCATTCCCTTTCCCTCCGGTTCCAGTGCGCACACAAGCCCAACGGGACAACACAGTACCGTAGTAAGGGAAGAAGAACAACATCGCCAAAGGCGAAACCGGGGAGCGTGCGCCGGCATGGCGGTCGATGCGGGCCGCCATGTGACCCGGCCCGTGACGTCAGCGTTGGCGTCATTGTGACGTCAGGGTTGACCGCGCTGCCCCGGTGCCATTACGAACGCAACAGAGCGGCCGCCGCTGGCACGAACGAACGCACGGTCTGGGCGCACATAGCGACGAGCGTGGCCTAGAAACGGGGTTACCGCCCCGATCTAGGACACGCGCGTTCGCTTTGAAAAGCGCCCGCAAGAAAACGAAAGAGAGAGGAAATGTTCTCCCCGAGAATATGTCACGTCCCGGGGGCCTTCCGAGGCATTTTCGACTGCGGGGCTAATTAGCTAGGTTGCTGAGATCAGGTGCGTTCCGGGCAACTCATTATACCTGTATGATGCGAATGAATTCCTGCTGTACAGCTGGGCTGTGGGCAGTATAGGTGCCAACGCCTGCAAAACTTGGGGCTTTTGCAAGCAAGCGCTGTAAATTTTGGTCGCAGTAAATACGTTGCGAGCTTTGCAAATTTTCTCCTGTTGCAGTACCTTATTACTTGCGCAAAGCTCCCTGCTGCGTAAAGATTTTGTACTTGCGCGTAGACAGATACCAAAAAACTGTGGTTGATTTCTCTGTCATAGGAATCGGTAACACACGAAAGTGACATGTGCAGCGAAATCTGCAGCTGAGGCATGATTTGCGGGTCGGAGGCTGTCTTGTGGGTGTGCTTGGCGAGCGATGTCCTGCTGGCGGGTCAGCTTCAGGCAAAGGTGTACTGGAGTCATTTCCGTGACAGATATGACGTCAGTGAAATCTTGAGTGTATCCGTGGCCTAAAACACTTTCGTGTTACAATATGACCCCTGAAAACGAAACAACCCTAAGAATAAGTGTACTCTTTAGTACTAAAGGATTGCTTCCCCGCCAAGAAGACCCTGTGTACAGGGTGCACCCTTTACAGGCCGCTTGCTTCTTTGTAATGGCGTCACTTCCGTGACGGATATGACGTTCACCGAAATCTTAATGTATCCGGGAATAAAACACTTTTATGTTAAATGAACTGCAGTCGCTGGTAGCCCATTAAAGAATTTTGCAACTCCAACCGAAAGCGTAGTACAGAAAGCTGCAACTGCGTAAGCGCCATGATTTGCACGTCCCAGCGCGCGTAAGCAAGGCTCTGTCTGCACGTAGCTTATCGTCGCGTAGTGAGGTTTTGATATTTTAAAAATGTTTGACGAGCCTCCACATTGAAAAACAGATTTCTGGCTGCAGGCAGCCAGTGAAGAATTTTTGATTGCGCTTCTGGCCTCGGAGATCTGAGAAAGCCGTTTCTTCAACCAATTATGCATGAGTGATGCTTACGCATTAAATATTCAAAATAATCCCCCCCCCCCCCAATGACTGTGCAAGGAATGGGAGGCATACACTGGTTCAATTGCATAAACAATACTCGCCTTCTCGGATCGTTTAGTTTTCCGTGTGTTTAATTTTCCTGCGAAGTCATTCGACCTTTCCCTGGGGCGACCGATTGGTTCAAGTTTTGAGATTCGCGGGAGCGATCGGTCCAGAACTCATGGAGTCTGCCATTGGAAGTGCATTTGAAGCTTGCGAACATTCTGTTCGGCTGTCTCCAAAAGTGACATACTTCGACACATAGATTGGGGGCCTTAGACCTGTTCGTCTGGGAGCCGAACAGCGCTACGGGAGAATTACATCTGTTCAACATTTGAGAATTCTCACACGAGCGCAGAAGAACTAGCACCGCAAGTCTTAGTGCAAGAGCAACGCTAAAGTCCTTTTGCGATTCGCTGGACCCTCGCAAGCCTTTGTCCAGAATATGGAGAACTGTGCGGGTGCTGATTAATCCCGTGCAACTACGCTTCCTTCAATCTTCAACCCACTTGGAGCTTCACCAGAAGAACCAAGAGCTCCAGAGTCAGCCAGGACGGAGTGCCTTCGGATCGCCAGTGAGGCAGCCCGTTCTGGATCATCGCTAGAGAGTGACGTGTGTGCCCCTTTTATGCAAAAATTAGACAACACTACACTGGAAGTGGCTGGCCACCGAGAAGACCAGGGAAGAGCAACGCAACCTGGTGGAGTTCATCGAGAAGGGCATCAGTGGGAGCCTTAACGAAGGCACCAGACCCCATGAAGCTCCGTGACAGCGTCATTCCGCTTCGTTTTGCTGAAAACGAAATCTCTCCCTCTCTCTCTCTCTCTCTCTCTCTCTCTCTCTCTCTCTCTCTCTCTCTCTCTCTCTCTCTCTCTCTCTCTCTCTCTCTCTCTCTCTCTCTCTCTCTCTCTGCCTTGCGGAATCCATGATTGGGCGTCCTGCTTTGCATGGAGGAACTGGAGGCGGCATTGGCTTGGCTGTGTCCAAGCAATCGCCATCGCCTGCACCTAATGGAGACAGCCATGCCACTCTGTCACTTGGCAAGGACTACCGGCACCCCTTTTTGAGATATCCTTGAGAACCATGTAGTAACGATTAGTTCCTGAAATTGAAATTTTCAGCCGTCTTGTTTCACTTCCGAAGCCCGAGCAATGTATATATGCTGGACTCCACGGCACGCCGACCCATTTCACGTGCCTGCTTCGTTGGAAAGCTTATGGTAGGTTGATTGTGGGTTTAACGCGTCGACGCTACTCCTGGGCTATGAGACGCGCCGTAATGCTGGGTGGGCTCCGGAATAATTTATTTTAATTTAAAACCCACCTGGGGGCCTTTAACGTGCGCCGATATCTCGACACACGGGCGTTTTCGCTTTTTCCCTCCATCTGAAAAGCAGTGCACCGCAGCCGGGATCGAACCCGCGTTCTTGGTCTCAGCGGAACACCTCAGCTCCTGAGCCAACTCGGCGGGTGCAAAGCTTATGGAACATGCAATCTTTGTGTGTCTGCAGTGGTTTCTAGAGCACTAGAACGTCTACTTTGATGCCGTCACTTGTTCACTGATTGCTTCATTGCCCAGGTGACTTTTGTGCAGCAGCAGGAAATCGCCAAGAGCATGTATTCTACGTCGTTTCTGCCCATTAAAGGAGCTATGACAATGTGGAGCATGCTACCATTCATAAATCCTTACAGGCTGTGGGGCTCTGGCAGCCGACTGTCTACGAATGAATATGGAGTTCCGCCTCAGTGAGGTCATTGTTTGTAATGGCTGAGTATGGCCAACATCAATACACGGCGGTGTCCCCCAAGGAGGCGTCCTGAGCCCCACGCTGTTCAACCTCACTCTGAGTGGCCTGGCAACCTCTGATCCAAGAACGGTTACCTGTCGATATTCATGTTGGAGGAACGCGCGACATTGCCACATTTGCGCGTTGCGGCTGCTATAATTGGTCTCTGACTTACCCATTCCTATCCGCAAAGGCAGTGGTTGAAAGTACCTAGCAGCAAATGCTCAGTGCCCAGTGCCTGCGTTTACACGGAAGCCTATGCTAGCGGGACTTAAGAAAAATTCCGCTTATAAGTGGCTCAACTCAAACCAGCAATCGCATCGGTGGGACGAGCTTTGTGGAATTCACTGCTGTACTTTGGTAGCGTCCCTTGCCAGGCTCACGCTGACTGAAAAAGGCCCGAAGCAAAAGGGGATCTCTACCCTAGCAGAAGGGATGTGGGATTGCGACAGCCGGCAGATGCCTCGCGGATAGTACGCTTCTTATGCGGTATCCGTGGCTTCCACAGCGCCTGCTTTCTGAGTGTAGTTGCGCGTGGATGGTAATAGCGCCGATGAGACGACATGCGCGAGGTTTCCATGATGGTGGAGCGGTCCAAGCTGCCCTAGCAGTAAGGGAGGGTGAGAGGAGGGAGTGATCTTGGAAGTAGTACGGGGAACGTTTAATCCTTGGGTCACTCCTAAGTGTGTGGCGTTTACAGATTCCCTGGGTGCTCTTTCTGAAGTGTCCTGGGTTGACAGCACTCCGTTTCAACAAAACACGGGCTCACACAATGTCGCGTGATGATGTAACTCTTCAGTAAGTATGTCAAACAGTAAACGTGTCTTTATTGTAGAAGACGTAGGAAAATAAGAATATTGTTGACAAATCCAACTGCAATAGTAAGTAGCAGTGTTTTAAAAGGGAAAATGGGACTTAAAGGTGCGTAAAATTCACAGCGAACAGAATAGCTCTGAAAAAAGTATGTTAAGGTTCATTGCGAATCTGATCGAATATTGTTACGGAACTCATATATAGGCGAACAATGCCCACAGGATCATGACCCAATTAAGACGACGACGATGACGACGACAACGGAGTGGCCTGCGCGGGCTCTCTGATCACCGCATGGAAATACTGTACATAGATCAAGTTCTACCTTTTCATACATCGCTTCATCTTCAACCATGGTTCAAGTCATTTGCTCTGCCGCTACAGTAACAATATTTTCCCACAAATTACAAGAGTAGATGAATTATGAATTAAATATTTTCGAATGTGAGATATTTTATCTGCCGGTACTAACCCTCATTGGCTATGGGGCGTGGTCACAACTTAAGCTAAGAAAAATGCTACCTCAGCAAACTTAACTATACAATTAAGTCACACCTACCACACGTTACGCAGATCTGTCACTTAATTTGTAAAACTAAACAACGTGAAAGTCTTTCGTGTTTTCCTTTTTTCTGCGGCAGCGAAAAAATTGAATAAAAGACGACAAACCCCAGCTCAGCATTGCTTCAAGTTAAGCTGTATGCTCGGTGTAATCCAACTGCATCATCCTTCCCCCAAACTCCCCCAATCCTTCCCCGACTCTCTCTCTCTCTCTCTCTCTCTCTCTCTCTCTCTCTCTGTCTCCCTCCCTCTCACCTGCTTCCTCGTACACTGCCGTGCTTATATCTGATCGGTTGGCAGCTTAAAGGGACAGACAACCTATTTTTGTCGAGTATATTTTCTTTGCTCCAAATGAAACGGCATCACTTAAAGCCCTTTAACCCGAAACGGCTTTGCTGATAGCGCCCTAGAACTTTTGAAATCGCAATTTTAGGGGCGAAGCACCCTAGGGGCTCCGGCCGTCGACATCTCCTGTCGTCTTATGTAGTCACGGTACTAAAACGCCGGGACACTCGTATTCCAACGCCTCTCGCTAGGACATAACGCGTACTAAAAGAACACACCGGGACACCCGTTTTCTAACGCCTCGCGCTAGAACGTTTCATCGCCATGGGCAAAACCCGCACTAAAAGAACACACCGGGACGCCTCATGCTACTTCTAAGCATACTTCTTAGCATGCTGCGATGTGTGACACGAAGACAACTTACGGCCAGTCTGTCTCACATTTAATTGCTTCAATCCGGTTCAACGCAAAAGAGGGCGCCACCACCTCAGCAAGAGTGCGATTGCTCCTCCCACCCGCGCTTCTCCGGCACCCAATCAGTGGGCGCCGTGTGGCAAGAGACTTACAATCTTTGAATACACTTATATACTGCATGCTTCGCCCCTCCCCAGGTTTCTCGTTAGTGGAGATGTCCCGGGATTCTTTAGATCTACCAGTCATACGTGTCCCGCCAAAAAATCCCGCCATCTCCACGAAGTGAATGATGATGAGAGGGGCGAAGCTAAAATGCTTATCGGTAAAACCGTGAAACATTTGCCCACACATCATATAAGACTCGACACGTCAAGCTTACCACCGCTCCGTTGACAAGCCCGTCGACGACGTCGATGTTTGTGGTGATTATGTAGGGCTTGTTTGGGACGATGAGAATCTCCATGGGTAAGTTGGCGAATTCGGTGTGTGACATTTTAGCCACCTTGGCCGTCGCCTTCTGCAGAGCGTCTTGTGTCGCGTACCCCCGGTACGTGTCTTGAGCTCGCAGGCGACGAACGACAACCTCTTCTTCTTCCTCTCCTCCTTGTTGGGTAGCAACGAACGCGTTGAACGTTTTGACCTCTTCGGCCAATCTTTGGTTGTTCAATCCCTAGGGGGATCCTGCCACAATCATCATCAGTGGTGCCGTGTACGGCACGGGACAGGGCCCGAGAAAGAGGAGCTTCGCCCCTAAAAAATGCTGGCAACCATGACAGTAAGCCGTCCAGCAACATACTTTTAACTGCACTTGAGATTAAAAGAGGTGTTAAAAAACTTGTCGCTGGCTAAAAGAACAATAATGTGCAACCTTTCCTATTCATTTTTGCGGTTTTGAATCACGCGTTGAAATCGACGGAGTTGTTTGGACACGTAAGGTAGTGTCACGTTTGAGACACTACATGGCGCTACCTTTCAGACTTCAGAAATTTAGTGCAAAATAATATTTCCTCCTGTTTATTTAAAACCCCTTGCGGTTACCCTAGTATATAAAACGCTGGCTTTCATATGAGCTGAAGGGAATGCACTCCACAAGAAATCGGTTGTGTTTGTATTCAATGGCGTGGCACGCATGCGGGCAACCATGCGCGTGCGCCGCCATGCAGTTGCTCAAGCGTCTGTGTTGCTAAGGCGATGCCGCACTGGCTACGTCGAGCTCCACGAGGTGGCAGTACTTGCCCGTGCTGGCGCCCAAGAAAAGCACAGCACATGTGCTGTTCGATGTTCCAAGCTATGCCCCATTGAACGCATAGTAATAGCTTGACGCCAAATACTGTTATGTGCAGCACCTTATGATCTACTTATCACAAGACACAGTTGAAATCTTCGCACGACTAGGTAGAGCGGTAAGACCTTCGGGGCCTACGTATGCGTGCAACTTCGTCGTGATGGACCAAGTCGCGTGCGTATGCAAGTGAAAGCTGATTTCCACTCAAGGATAACAACAAAAATATTGTTACCGAAAATTTTGCAGCGCGGAAGCCAAACCAAAATGGTTTCTTCAAAGGTCGCTCGCGATTCGCCAGCGCTTGTGCCGGCTGGGCAGTGCGAGCACGGCACGGCTCGGGAAGACGGCCTCGCATGCACTAGCTGCCACACTACCATTTTATCTAAATTGGCGTACGCGTGAAACATTTCTTCAAAACCATTATTCGGTTTTTATTCTCAACCACACATTAGAGGGAACTTGTGGTCGGTATTCGTTCAAAAAGCAGCAATACCGTGGGTAACGGAATACAAATATCTGGGCATATGGTTAAACGAAGGTCAGGCGTATCTAAAAACTCATGAGGAGCATTTAAGAATGAAAGGCAGAAGAAACGCCTCTATCATGAAGCACAGAGCACTGTGGGGATATAACAGATATGAAGTAGTGAGAGGAATCTGGAAGGGAGTAATGGTACCAGCACTCACCTTTTCAAACGCAGTAGTGTGTGTCAAATCAGAGATTCAATCAGGGCTAGAAGTAAATCAGAGGGCCGTACGTCGATCGGCATTAGGAGCACACAAAAACAACAAATGAGGCAGTGCAGGGAGACATGGGATGGGCATCCTTCAAAGTGAGAGAAGCACAGAGCAAAATATGTTTTGAAGAACGACTTAGAAATATGGATGATCAGAGATGGGCGGCCAAAGTGTTACGGTATCTTTACATGAAAAGCGTGGACACACAATGGAGGAAAAGAACCAGAAGGCTCAGGACAAAGTATATGAAACCTGGATGTGCAGGGGAAACGACCAAGGCAATAAAAAATAAAGTGAAAGAAACAGAAACAACCACCTGGAAAAAGAGGATGGATGCCAAGAAGTCCTTAGATATCTACAGGATCGGGAAGCAGGAGATCGCAAGGGAAAAATTATTCGATAATACCAAAGGGAGTGCAGTGCATTTTGAAGCCCGAGCGGGTTGCTTGCGGACAAAACGCTTATCTGCGAGCCGGTACAGGAAGAACTATGCGCGGGCTGCGGAAATGAGCCAGAAACCATGCGACATATTGTAACGGAGTTCAAAAGTATCCGTCCAGTCCTCAGTGATGGAGCCATCCAGCTTCCGGAAGCCCTTGGCTTTAAGGTTAAGCGGAAAAGTGAACTGGACAGCAGTAGAGGTTAGTAAAAGAAGGTTAGAATGTTGTTGAGAAAAGAGCAGAGAACAATCTGAGAAGACATGCGAACAAAGAAGTCAGACTATCACAAAAATTTCGTAAAAGTATTTGCTTTTTATTTTGACATTATTTTTTATTTATTTTGTTTGTATTTTTTGGCGAGGTGATTGTACAGTGGCGTTGCGACTAAGGCCGCTGTGCAACGCCACCCCGTTACAAAGGGGAAGCCACTAAACATCATCATCATCACAGACTGTTGTCCGCCGTTGCTTCGTTTTTGACCGTATTTGCACCTGGCTTGTTTTTGTAACTGTAGGTAGTAATCGTTTTGTGAAACATGGGGTATCCTCGACAAACAGGGTTACGTAATACAACGTCGCTTACACCAATCGGCCAGTGTCGTGTAAGACAACTCCAAAGCCGCAGTCTGCTGTGCAGCTAAAACAAGCCTGTGTGCCCAGTACAAACAGCAATGCGCATCGGTCCTTCTATGCCCACGTGTATTTTCGCAACTTTCATTGTTTACCGCACCATTTTTACTGCTTTAAAATGAATGTGCATTGCATTGCATAAGCGCAAATAGCTCGCTCGGCAAGCTAATAAGCCCTGCCTAATTTGCGTTTGCTTTTGCCGGCCTCACACAGCTGGACATATTCGACATCATAGGTTCTGTTGCGGGGAATGAGCTAGTGGGTCGCATGGCCATTCTCCTTTTTTCCGAATTATGTAGCTTATTTGAGCGAAGTGTGCGTTCAAACTGGGGTGTCAGTATGATTCTAACGAGGCAATCTTTCGAATGAACCAAACTTGTGTTTTGTCTGCATGGCCCCTTTAAAGCGCGGGCGGCTCGCGTGCAAGGTAGCGTGTGTTCACGCTCTCCTCTTCATCCGTCCAAAAGCGACCAGACAACACGTCCATTTGCTCCTTTTGTGCAACATTGTTTAACGATTCTTCAAACGCCACAACGACATGGCAGGCTTGGCCCACTCCCAACTTCCGGTGAGAGGATCGCTTCGAAGAAAGGCGCGGTCCCAAAGGCTAAGTATATCGCACCCTTCTTTCGCCAAGTTACACTTTCTTGGCTGTAACTAGCGCCACTAAACAAAGGCTTTTAGAGTATCGGCACTCTTTTCTCTCATTGTTATGTGCCGCCAGGATTTTCATTGGTCGGTGGGCACCACGTGATATTTGTTTACATATGGGCGCAGCCATTTTGTTTCTGGGCGCCTCTCCTCTCTCTCTGTCTCTCTGCTGCGCGAACGCTAGGGAGCGGCCGGTCGCACTCTGCCCGTCACCACCGGCGGAGTTTCGTTGGGAGAGATGGCAACACGGCAAGCCAGAAGCAAAATAGCCCCCAGACGCTTCCGGGTGCACAAAGTGGCGGTACTCTTAAGCGTAGCTTATTTAGTGACGCTAGCTGTAATTTATGACGGTACGGATATTAGAGAGTTTTAGCATAGCGGCTCCCGTACGCTACGCTAAGGTTAGCGGGTAGCGGGACCGGACTGCGCATGCACGCGCGGGGAGTGCGAGGAGGTTGCCCCTCAGCGGAGGGAAAGAGCGGGCATGGCGAAGGCAGGCCTGCGGAACTAATCCACCCCACCGTGACGAATTTGATCTCCCCAGTCGCGCCCCGCTACCTGCCGCCGTAGCGTTAGCGGACGGAGCACGCTATGCTAAAACTCTCTATTGTAGTGCCGCGGCCGCACGGAATTGAAGTGTGCGTCATATAACGGCATTGAGGCACATCGCCCTGGCATTTGTGACCTCTATGTCCAACTGAAAGATATCCTTTGCTGCTCGCTGGGGTTGGATGTTCGTAGCAATGGGTAAAAGTGGTGCAGAAGAACCTGGCGCATATGGCCCGGTGTCGATCACAACAGTGGTGGGCGGCCCGATAGCTTGCAGGAGAGAGAGAAAGAGCGAGAAAACTTTATCTGAAACCAAAGACGGTTCAGACTACCCGATTACAGGTCGTCTTCACTGAATGCTGAACTCTGCTCTAGTGCGTTTTTGATGTACGCACTAGAGCTAGCTGTTCCTCAAAAGTGGAGGCGAGAGTCAGCCAAGTTGGGTCAATGGGATATGGCAGCTGCGTTGGTGTGCGTAAGTCAGAAAGGCTTGGAGTGTTGTACAGACATTCCCATAGGACGATTGGGATATCTGCCACAGAGTTTGCACGGTGGTGGTTCTTCTGCCCTTCCTTTGGACAAAAGATGTCGTTTAACTTGGGTGCATGCAGTGTTAGTCTGCGCTTGTCTCACTGTTTGTCTAGGTCAGGGTGAGGCGGAGGTAATTCACTTCTGTTAAGTGTAAGGTTTCTTAGTGTATTTTTCGTGATGTCACGACAATTGGACCTCTCCAGGGAGATGTTCGGTGCCCGGATTCTTAACTCACGGGCGAGCGTTCTTAACCCACGTCTGCCCGAACGTTGCCAAACATCTCCGCGTGACCAGGTGTCCAAATAATATCGTAGTGACGATGACAATGACTATTAAATAAATGTGTTGTATCTTTATTCAAGTCGTTCAGTAAAATTTGCCTGCATGCTTCTTGAGAATCTGTGAAAATGATAACCAGGAGTTCTGTAGCATGGGGAGTATGCGATGTGAAGGTGTCGTGGTATCTAATGGCTCTGGCGATGGCGTGAGTTCAATGCCTGCTGTGTTGATGTTGGCGACTTTTGAGAATGCTAGCTGAAGGAGGGGGTCTTCGGTTGAAATATGTTCCCTGAAGCCAATCATCTGGAACGGTAACGACTTCTTCTTCGCGTTTAAGTATTGTGTACTTACCGTTTTAGGATGATGAGTTCTAATAACTTGCCTTGACATGATGTTAGAGAGATGGGTCTCAGATTTCCAATCTCTATGGGTTTTCCAGGTTTAGGGATGAAGTAACTATAGCGTCCTTCCACTACTGCGGCAATGTTCCGCTTTCACAAGCCTTATTCATCACCTGCAGAAGATACTCATAATCTGATTCGTTTAGATTGCGAAGAATTCCGTTTCCAATTTGATCTGGTCCCGGAGCTTAGTGCCTGTTAGCTTCAACAATGGCTTCAGTAAGCTTTGCCCTGGTTATTGGCAGGTTAAAGTAGCATGTGTTGTCTTGCCGTTGTAGTCTTTGTAGGCCGGATAACTCTTTTGGGAAGATAGACATTTTCTAGTTCGTCTAATAGGTCCTCTACCTGTTATAATTAGCTGCCCAAATGTCTCGACGCTTGTTGAGTTTCCGTTTTGGAGTTTCCCGGTGTTTCAAATACTGAATTAAAGACCAGGCGCTTTTTTCCGGTGAAGATTTCCATTTAGTTGGTTGCATATACTGCACCAATTGTTTCTTGTTGGTTGAGAGGCGTATGTTTGGATTTCTACATTTGTGTTTGCTATTCGTTTTTTTCAGTTTCCTGTTGAGTTTGTTTTGTTTCCACCTCTTGGTTAATCCTCGCCTAGCTTCCAATAGGTGCAAAAGATCGGGAGTCTATCTCCGGGTAATTACCTGAAGTTTGTACACTTTTGGAGCACGACTCTACAGCTTGTAATATTCTTGCATTCCATTCTGCAAGGGTAAGGCTTTGTAACGTTCCTGGTCTTTTACGGAATTTATCCCAATTCGTGATGCAAACCTTTTTATTTCTCTTCTTAGATTCTTAAATTCGGATATGGCAATTTCTGTGTGTATGATCGTGTGATCACTGGTGAGAGTTACCGCTTTCGTGTGCCATTGGCATCGAAGCGATCTCTTGACCAGTGTCAAGTCTGGGCTTGTGTCCTTCTGAATAGAGTCGCCTTCTCGCGTCTTTGAGTAAGGGTCACATAGCAATGTAATATTTTCCCGGTGTATTAAGGATTCCAACGCCTTACCTTTCAAATCACACTTCTCGTAACCCCACGCTATGTTATTTGCGTTAAAATCCATGACCACAAGGTGCGTAAAGCATCGGTCTGGTCTTTGCGAAAATTTTGGGGAAAAAATGACATCCTTTCGCCTTCGGAAAGCTGTATAGGTTGGTGATGTATATTTTCTGTTCATCCTGTGCCTTGCATCTAATTGGGGTCACTACCTCTGTGGTGAAAAAAATGCGTATCGGTGTCTGCGTTTTCAGCTATGAAAGGGACAGCTAGATCACTTCTGACTAAAGCAGAAATTTGTTTGCAGGAATCTTGTGGTCCATAAGTTGTATATCCAGGAATTATTGGGGTACATCCTGTCTATTGGAGTAGAACAATATCTTGCTTGACTTGTGTCCTCTGAATGTGTTGGGTTACAAGACCTTTCTTGTTACCGAAACCTCTACAATTGCACTGCCAGATGTTGAGGCAGCTCGTGGATGTGTCCTTGTTTGTGTTATTCATCATCGTTGACATAACCTGAGGCTGCAGGGTATGGTCTGGGGCGCGAGCTGCTCGCTGTCTTCATAGATGATAGTTCTCCCTCTAGCTTGCTCGTGTCACTAAAAACTCAACCTGTTTGGCTAGTCTGTACAAGTCCGTCTTTTTAGGAAGCGCAGGAACGCTTTTGTCGCCTTGTGCGTAGATGACGAAAAAGGCCAGAGGCCGAGGATTTTCTCCTCAGAGAACAGCCGCGGCGAGTCTAGCTTTCATAGAGTTGAGGAGAGCTGCCTAATTCTTTCCGATGAAAAACGTGGACACTCGCATAGAACATGGGCCATGGCGAGTGGTCTCCGGTGTGTCACAGACTTCGGACGCCTCACTGGCCCCCATTCCGATAAAATAGGAGTAAGCATTTGTGAATGCGACTCCAAGCCAGAGACAACAAAGAACGGTTGCATCAGACCGTGGGAGGCCTAATGCAAGAGGACGCTGAAGATGCGGGTCCAGGGCATAATACCAGCGTTCGTGAACTCTTGGGTAGTCCATTTGGATAGCATGACCACCCCGAGCAAGTCTGCGGAGAGTCCTAGGCTGCGTTCCAATTTGCGGACAGCTTGGTAGACAGCTTAAGAAGCTTAAGAATACGACTAAAGGAATAAGAATTGGAACGGCGCAGCGGTCAGAACGCAACACCAACGCAGACGACAACGTCGTAGCAGACATGTTGAGCCACGCGAGCCGCAGGTTTCATAAATAATATTACCGTTATTATTACAAACATTACGTGATGTAAAAAAAACAAAATCACCTTGACCACTAGTAAATTATACCAAACATTTCAATAAAAGAACAAGTTAGTTTGTAACAACATTAATACGCGAAAAGGTGGTGCTGGCGTCGTTTTTCAGTTTAGACAGGAAGGTAGCCTGCATCGTTGCTGACTTCGACGATGCTGTCTCCTCGAAGCAGTCTTCATTGACTGCTTCCTTCGAATTGGAACGCGGCTTAACATGGCGGACTGTCCGCGAAGACGGCAACTAATCTGTCTAAAGGGTAAATTGGAACGCACCCCTAGCTGTGTCCGTCCTGGTTAAGTGAATAGATATGGTCTCCGTTTTCTGGTGCGCAAGCTGGCGGCAGCGTCCGAACTTTCGTTTCCGATAGTGCCGCAGTGAGTGGGAAGTCGCTGAGGCTATGGAAATGGCCCGGGCTCCGGTGTTCAGTCACGCAGTATGGCGCGTTCGCATAACATTCAACAGACCCAATCTAGGCCGCAGACTCGCAAAATTCCCCGCATTTCCCCGAGGGGAAGAATGTGAAAGTGCGAATGCACGAGTTGAATTTGCGCGGTTCGGTAATGTTCGCGAGAGAGATCACACACACACACACTGAAAGATGCATTTATTCACAGACACCTATTTGTGTTGTCGTTGTACTTGATTGCTAGAGCGGATCTCAGCTTTGAAATTTCGTGTCAGTACTCCTTTAAGCGGGTGCATTAGCCCTTCTCACGCCCGATTCCTGGCCAATCCCCCACGTGGGTATGTGCCATGTCAGCAGCCAGGCAGCGCGCGCCCATCTCCCCCCGTTGCCAAGGAAGACGAGGAGATTCCTGGCCAATCCCCCACGTGGGTATGTTATGCGGACATCGCCGGTGGACGTTCAGGGTCGCTTAAGAAGTGCATTCGCACTTAATATGGCACATTTGTCCAGTACTGGATGAAAGCATACTTGACCCATCGCCGTACGCTTTTAGGTGGCACCAGGAGTCATTAAAACTAAGTCGGCATAGAAAGGCGTAACTGAAGTTCCTTCACGATTAGCTGTGTCAGTGTCGGCAGATGGCGTGGCTGAGTGCGTGGTGAGCGTCCCGATGGTGATTATAAATGGCATTGGCTGCCCCTTTAACGCGGGGTGATGGTTTATGCCGCTGCACCTCACATCCGCTTTTAAAGACGCGTACCTATCTTCGGCGACTTAAACCCGAAAATTTCGGTCTGTGCGTATGTCTGTCTGTCTGTCTGTCCCTTAATTTGATTCAGCCACTAAATCGACAAGTTCATATAGGCAAAACATTTCCAAGCCACTAAATCTAGTAGCATTCGTCATACTTGTCAGCATTGTTGAGCGAGAAGAAAACACTAGACATATTTGAGGCAAAACATCACTTCATAACTGGTGTTAGGCAGTGCTCTTTTATTCGAAATAGAGGTGTTCAAATACGCTTTTAAAACAAAATTTTTACATACAAATACAAAAACGATTTGCGCCCTAGCCTAGACCCCGTGGCGGCAATCCAACAGTAAAGAAACGTTTCAATAAATGGCGTGCGAGAAGTGAAACGCGGGAAATAGAATTGACTTGAGAAAGCCTCCACCGTAGTAGGATCGATACGCGAGGGGAAGATCGTGGCGGGTGGGCGGAGGAGAGAAGAGGGGCATAGCAGGCGTTACGCTGTACGGGGCCGAATGATATCGTCTGCGTCATTTTCAACGCAGTGAGAAGATACGCGTCTAATTTTTTAAGCGAAAAAAACACTGTGGTTGATTCCTCTGTCACAGGAATAGGTAAAACACGAAAGTGAAATGTGCAGCGAAATCTGCAGCTGAGCATGATTCGCGGGTCGGCGGCTGTCTTGTGGGTGTGCTGGGCAAGCGACGTCCAGCTGGCGGGTCGTTTCGGCGAAGGTGTACTAGGGTCATTTCAGTGACGGATATGACGTCAGCGAAATCTTGGTGTATCCAGGCATAAAACACTGTCGTGTTAAAATAAAAAACGTGAAAACGAACAACCCTAAGTATAACGTACTCTTAGTACTCGTAGTACTTGTAGTATAACGTACTCGTAGTACTAAAGGTTGCTTCCCCTCACGAAGACCCTGTGCGCAGGGGTGCACCCTTTACAGGCCGCTTGTTTCGTTGTACTGGCGTCATTTCCATTAGGGATATACGCAAGTGAAATCTTCGTGAATCCCGAATAAAACACTTTCGTGTTAATATTGTCACCGTTTATCCCAGCTTAGGCTAATCTAGTTGACGATTTGAGGGTTCCTTGACGATTCATTTCTTGCCTTTTTCCCGCGAATACCTGTCCCCACAGAACTCAACTGCACGAGATCTCTCTCTCTCCCAGTTCTCCTCAACATGAAAATTCTGCCAATCTCCCTGCAACATATACCGAATGGTATGAGAGTACGAGAATGCGAGAGTGTGAGAGACAATGTACACAAGGCTTATGATGATGGTGATGATGATGATAATGATGAGAGTACTCTCGCGCCCCAAATTTGCATCCTGCCCCACTCCCTTCCCAGGAGCAGTGGGTGGGCCATTCAGCCAGCTACCAACTGGAGGGTCATCAGCTACAGCTGACTTGTAGATCGCCAACGTCGCTGCCTCCGGAACAAAATTTAGTTTGTTCTGGCGTGCGGAGCGGCGTTTATGTACAAGCTCATCCAGGGTGTCAAGTTGAGCTTCGGCCTGAAGAGTTGCAGGTGATCGTCCGCATTGCAGCTCTATTAATTGCTTCAAGTCGGGCCCACTCCACTTGGGTCATATGCTGGAATTGAGCCTGATATACAAGTCGAGACTGAAGTATTGACCGCACCAAAAGTAGGGCCACTTTGAAGCAGGAGCCTCCAGACTTGTGAAGTGCGTCGGATAAGGTGTAGCATTTCACCTGCTTGTTGGCGGGCAGATCGAAGCCACAAGGCAGCTGACCCTGACGATGAAATCTCCAATCCCAGCAAGCGAAGAGAGGTACAGTGCGCACAGGCTGGCCGGAGAGTTGTAGCGAGATCGGTGACATCTCCAGTCTACGACGGCCCCAAGCATTGGCCACGGACAGAATGGCTGTCTTTTCGACTGAAAGCGAGAGACCAGCGTATTTTAAAGCTTGTTGCAGGCTGGCGGCTTGTCGAGACAGGTCTGGGTGGACAGTCCATCTGTAATGTCGTCCGCGTACACCAGAAGAAGTAGGTCTGATATGGAGCCAAGATGCCTGGCAAGCGGCAGCATAACTACATTAAAGAGGAAGGGTGAAATCACCAACCCCTGAGGCACTCCACGGACGGCCGTAAAATGGCCATAACTAGTTACACCAATCCGTACGGAAAATAATGTTTTAGTCAAGAAGGTCCGGATGAAAGACCGGACCTTTTCCAGGACAAGTAGGCTTTGGAGAACTTCCAAGATAGCGCTTTGGCTGACGTCATATGCCTTGTGAATGTTCATGGCAAGCAACGTCCGCACTTTGTGAGATCGGCCACCAAGTAGCACCATTGATGATAAGTGCTCAAGTCCATCCTCTGTCCCCAAACGAGGTCTGAACCCAATCTGTGCCGGGTGGTACCAACTGTAAGTGTCCATCCACCACTGAAGTCGCGTAGCCAGCATTCGCTCCAACAGTTTCTACAAGGTGCACATTAATGCGATTGGGCGCAAATTGGGAAAATGCTCGGGTGGTTTGCCCGAATTCGGTATAAGGACGATATCTGCCCAGAGCCATGACTCTGGTATTTGGCCCGAGAGCCACACCTCATTGATGGAGTCGAGGAGACGACTCAGGGCCGGATCGTCGAGGTTTTTATAAACCTCGTACGTAGCGCCGTCTGGGCCGGGAGATTACCGAAGTTTCGCCTGGTCTATCGCAGCCAGGAACTCTGTCATGGTGCAAGCTGATTGTATTCTACGGACTGCATCATCAGACGGAGAGGCACCGACGTGGCGCGGTAAAGGAAACGGGCACGGGTTGCTAGCCGGGAAGATGTCAAATGCAGGGTACAAGGCGCGAACCACATCGAAGGCAAACTGGTCCGGGTTCTTGCCTGATGCCAGGCACGCACTGGCTGCTCCATCCGGAGTGCGGCCGCCTGATTCCATTGCCCGAAAAGTGCGCCAAATAGACGATGTGGTGGACGAAGGGCCGAGTGACGCGCACCAGCTAAGCCATCGTTGCCGTGAAAGACGCTTCTCATGTCGTCTGGCCGCAGCGGTCAAGCGTTGGAAACGCATTCGAGCCGGCGCACACGAGGGATGTCGCGAGACAGCCACTTCAGCCTGTTTGCGCTGGGCCCACAGCTGCATAAGTTGGACGTCAGGCTTTGGCCGGGACTCCTCTACCCACGTCCTCCGACTGGCACTACTCAGAGCGTCTTTAATCACAGTGGTGGGGTCTATGCTGGGGGCCGTGATGGTTGCATTGATGTTGCACCGGAACTCATCCCAGTTTACTAGAGTATTTGATTTCAGGTAAGCTGATGTTTTCAACATTGAAGGGCGTCACTAAAGTGTGCCTGGATATGCCCTCCTGTGTGGCACGCCTTGCCAGCAAAGACTGTTGCTATGGCAACGATGGACGCAAAGTGCAAAATTCACAACATGTGGCTTCCACTCAAGGTCAGTGGAGCGGGTCAACTCTTGCCAATCGAAATAAGTCATTCATACCGTGGAGCTACAGTGGCGCCCCCAGCGGAGTATGCAGCGGCTACCGCAGGTGTTGCCATTCATTGCGCAATCCAGGAAAGGAGCGGAGCTTCGGAGAGCAGTGTAGGAATGCCTCGCATACTATTCAGGGTTCCCCTACGGGAAGATGACAACGGTAGTTGAACGCGAAGCTATCTCGTGGTGGATTCTTTGTTTGGCCAATCCGTAGGGGCATCCTGCCATCAGCGGGTACTACTCAGGGTTCCCCTACCGGAAGATGACGACGGTGGTTGAACGCGAAGCTATCTCGTGATGGATTCTTTGGTTGACTAATCCCTACGGGCATCCTGCCACAATCATCATCAGCGGTGCCCGGGCCAGGCATGGCCAGTGGGGGGGTGTAACTCAGGGTCCCCCTCCGGAAGATGACGACGGTGGTTGAACGCGAAGCTATCTCGTGATGGATTTTTTGGTTGGCCAATCACTAGGGGCATCCTGCCACAATCATCATCAGCGGTGCCTGGCCAGCAATGCGCAGGGGGGTGTGGTACTTGGGGTTCCCGACGGTGGTTGAACGCGAAGCTATCTCGTGATGGATTCTTTCGTTGGCCAATCCCACGGCGTCGAACCGGAATTTTTTCGGGTTCGGTTCGGGTTCAAGCCTTTCGGGTTCGGTTCGGGTTCAGTTCCAGAGCACCATTCCGTACCGGTTCGAACCGGTTCAAACGGGTTCGAAGAAAATCTACGGCGTCACGTAGGCTCCAGCCAGCGCGTCGCCGTCGTTTCGGCGACAGGCGCAGCAAGGGCGGTGGCGCCATCTGCGGGATATATCGGGAACTGCAGCTCTTCGGTCGCAAGCTCGCAACGTTTCTCCGCAATTACTCAAACATCCCCCTCGCGAGGGGCACGATCAAATGCAGAGCATTTCCGTGGGCGCACGACGTTAAGTAGCTTGCGTTACGTTAATGTTACTGCACTTGTGGCAACTGCTGACGAGAGAGCGCTCGTCAGCAGTTATTTGAATGAGTCAACGAAGCGCGTTCGTAGCGTGGACAATCTGTGTCGGCTTTGTGCGCAGTGGGTAGAGCACCATGTACATTGCGTTCCGCCCGCAGGGTCGAGGGATCGAAACCTGGCGCCGGATAGTATTTTTTTATATAGTAGGGAGGGGTGCGGTGCGGACTACGGACGTCAACGCGGGTGACATCGTGAGTTACTGAAAGGCTCTGCATTTAAAATCTTGACGAGTGGAGGCAGCGAGTGGTTTGGACTCAACAAAGAACATTACTCTACCCAATTGAGTTGTCATATTTTAAGCACACCAGTGAGCTGCTACCTGCACCAGTATGTGTTCCACACTGCTTTAAAACGTGTCGATCCCTGTTTTGACCGTTGAAGTGGAGGCAATAAGAGACTCGCTTCTTGACGAGCGAAGGCAGTGAGTGGTTTGGACTCAGCGGAGAACATTATTCTACCCATCTGAGTTGTCATCTTTTAAGCACGCCAGTATGCTGCTACCTGCACCAGTGTGTGTTCAACTCTGATTCGAGACGTGTAGACCATTGAAGTGGAGCTCTAAGAGGCTCATTTTTTGATGAACGGAGGCAGTGAGTGGTTTGGACTGAGCGGAGAGCATTATTCTACCCATTTGAGTTTTTATCTTTTAAGCCCACCAGTGTACTACAACCTGTACCAGTGTGTGTTCGACTCTGATTCGAAACGTGTAGCGTTGTTTTGACCATTGAAGTGGAGCTATAAGAGGCTCATTTTTTGATGAACGGAGGCAGTGAGTGGTTTGGACTCAGCAGAGAACATTATTCTACCCATTTGAGTTGTCATATTTTAATCACACCAGTGTGCTGCTACCTGTACCAGTGTGCGTTCGACTCTGCCTCAAAATGTGGTGAGGCCTGTTTTGACTATAAGACGCTCACTTCTTGTCAAGCGGAGACAGTGAGTAGTTTGGACTCAGCGGAGAACATTACTCTACCCATTTGAGTTGTCATACTTTAACCACACCAGTGTGCTGCTACCTGTACCATCGCTTTTCTCTACTCGCCATGCATTAAACAGTTAAGTTTGGGCTTTGGCTCTTCATCTTTAGGACGGAGGCATTTTTCCTGGATTTGGTCACCAACCACGCTACCTCGACAAGACGTGGGTCATTGTCATACACCTTCAGCCTTGTAACAACATGGTGCACCGAGGATGACAGTTGGAAGAGTAGGTAACGGGCAATATACAGAGTTTCAGCTTACGTCGCTGTTTTTGTGCTGCTGCATGTCACGGATGAGTACTTCGATTAATATTGATGCTCAGCGTCACACCCGTCGAGCTGAACAAGAGCATAAACGATGCCAAGCTGAACTGCATTCATTAACCATGAAACGGTAGCTAACTGATTTCTAACAAGTAAGATCAGCCAGGCAGCACTCCCCCCCTCTTGGGTGCTACCACTTGCATTGACCTTAGTGAAACGACTTTCAATCTTTCTTTCAATCTTTTATGCGGCATCTCGTCTGGAGAAATATAGAGGTTAGCTCCTAATGGGGAGTGAAGTATCAGGTACACATTTATCTGTCATGCCCTCCGCCTAAGGCCCATTCGTGGGCCGTAACCACCTTGTCACAGAATGGTATTTTTCGGCACTTAATGACTACGAGTGAGGATGCGCGACCTTCATTACCTTTACACACTGCACCAATGTTACAATCCCTCAAAGGTTTATAAAAGAGTTGAGAGAACATAAAAGAACACATCTTGCACATGGTCAATAAACTGGCACCACGCGGTTCATTCTAAAGATGCCCAAGCCAAGTAATCGCTTTATCATTAACAGCAGAAAGCACGAAATTATGCCGGAAAGTTAGCATCTGTGTTCCTGCACTTCTTTCGATTCCCTGCCATCCTCGGTGCTGCTTCATCCAGAGATACCTCTGAAGCGGCAGTGGTTGATAGCCACTGACTGAACACTCAACAGGTTTACATTGGTACCTGAGAATTCGTCTGACCGTCAGCACCTTAGACAAAAGATTGGTTGGGTGCCAAGTAAATGATAACTGGAAGTAGTGTTACTCTAGGGAACACATCAGATGCCAAATGATAACCGCACATGCAAACACTGGAAAGCGGCCAACGGCCAAGTGCGTGTTGAGCATGCCTTGAATGTCTTCATCGACCACCAACAGGCAACAGCGCTGTAAACAGTTGCTACAACAAGGGCTACAGCACTGTGTCACAAAATAAGGACTATTTAAACTAGATTCCAGTGTACTTAAAATACTGTGACATATTTCAGTACAGTAGACTCCTCGCAGTAATTCAAATTCTGATAATAAAAACTTTGGGTTAGTTCAAATTTCAGTATCTTGGTTGGCCCTTGTTTTCAGTGTATTGTACAGCCGCTTAATTCAGGCTGGTCCATTGTGTAAATTCGGTTAATTCGTATTTTTGGTTGTCCTCGTCGAAAAATATCTGCTGGATTTGCCACTACTAGCTGTAAGCGTTTGCATCCTTAAGTCATGAACAGTCATAATGAAAGCAGATTACCTGCATACAAGTGTCAAAGCGAAATCGCACGCAAAAGCCGGGGAAAGATGGCCAGCCTACCATCTTGCTTGTGTTTTTTTTTTTTTGCATTCCATGAATGAAAAAGAAAGAAAAAAGAAAGATGGCAAACAGGGTCAGGCGAGGCACATACGAAAATGAAACGCATGACCCTCTGCCAATTCCACACGTGCCAAAGCAAGTGACCCGGTTTTCGAGTTGTGAATACCAGCTCTTCAGTATTGTGGGTGAATGTTGTATTAGCTAAATATATGTGAATGTCTCATTACAACAGAAGTGAGTATATTGTGGTGCCCCCCCCCCCCCCCCCCCCCCCCCCCCCCCCCCGAGTCACCCCATATTTGTGAGCACTTCTGATAATTCAAACCTCAGATAGTTCACACGAAATCCTGGGGTCTCCCCTTTGAGTTTGAACTATAGAGAGTCTACTGTACTTCTTTTCTATATTTAGGCAGGGGCCCTCTGTGTCTTATACAGCAGTGTTGGGCTGCCCAGTGTTGGCCTGTGGTTAGTTTTATGTGTAGGGTATTGATGTATTTACGTGCGAAGGAGGCCAAGACCCCGTCAGGCCCCGCTCTCCACTTGGACATGTGCAATACCCAAGAAAAAAGAAATAAAAAAAATGGCTGCGGCTTAGGTCAGCTAACCTTGGATATGCAAAGCAAAAGCTTGGCTTACTCTGGTTGAGTCTTGGTTTCCCTTGGTTAACCTTTGATGTAGCTGTTTTGCCGACCACGGCTCAAAGCCCGTTCGGTCCCGTGTGACACTCACAGGAAGAGGCCCAGCCTCGCTTTCATTAACGGCGAACGCAGCGTTCGTCTTCGCCGGGCGCAAAACGAGTCACGTAACTCGAAACGACCCAGTGGCGCATGCGTGGAGGCTGGGGGTGGAGGCTGGCTATCAGCTGATCGGCCGCATCGCTGCGGCTGCTGCCGCTAGTTGAGCAGAACGATTGCTGAAAAATTGGGCCTTGTGCGCATCGCGCGCACCGCGCTTCGAAGGGGTGTGTTGTCGCAGGGGGTGTGTCTGGGCGCAGGTCAAAGGTGAACTTGCGCATCCGCGGCGAAACCGCTGGATGGTAGTAGTAAAGCTTTGCTTTAAAAATTTCTCCACCTGCCCTCGCGGGAACCCGGTTGTGCCACATAGGGGTTTCCGTTATTGTTTCCACCAGACCGGAACCCCCTGCTCAAACAAATCCACGCCCACTTCAATCCAATCCAATCCAAGAGGAATCCAATCCAATGCCCCTCGCGAGGCATAGGAGAGGAGAGGGGGATGAGCACGGAGAGCGTCGCGCGGCGAGAAGAATGGGGGAGGGGTGTGGACGGACAACAACAAACGCCGAAGGGACAGGATGCGAGCGAGAATTCGTATCTAAAAGCATTGAAACTGCCAGTCGACTCACCGTGTTTTTCGCATCGTTTTGTGTTGTCGTTTTTTTTGTGTGTGTTGGATCATGTAGGTTTCATTCATTTCATGCACCATCTTATCTTCTTCTGATCACATTAATTGGGTCACGTAGGCCCCATTCATGAAAATTACACATGCACGCAAACTCGTCCTTCAGCCACCATAGTACTAGGCACCTAAATCTGAATTTAACCTAGTGTTTCGAAATGACAACTAAGTGGCCCTTTTTTTTTTTTAATTACAGTTCAACAGCTGCCAAGTGCACCATCAAAAGCTCACTCAAACATGGTCTTTCGAAGCACACACCATGCTGGCATCTATGTACCACAACTGAGAAAGCCTAATTCGTCAAAATTGCTTCGCACACGATTACTTTGTCTTGGACAAACACAGTCCATCCTAAGCGAAATTTGGACTCACCCAAAGCACTTTAAGGGCTAAACTGGCACTGAAACGTACAACTCTAGATTGTTTTCACTGCAACTTTCAAGGAGGGAGAGAGACTTCCATAAGTCCAGCTGTTCCAGTTTGTTCGGTGGCTAAATACGCACAGCACTGACAAGAAGCACTTGCCATTCAAGTACAAAGACAAAACCGCCACAACCTATCTTTCTATATACGTTTTAAGTGCAGAGCACTTCAGGGGCTCGCCTTGTCATTGTAGCTCGCTTGCTGGACCCAAGTAGAGCCACACGGCATTCTGTCGTCATGGCGTCCCACAGAGGCTTCGAAAGCCAAACGGTTTAAATAGTCATAACCGTTGGAAACTCGTGAACCGCTGGCGCTTGTCATACATCTCCCCGTTGTTTAGCACAAAAAAACTTAGGTACATTTGAGGCAAAATATACGTAATTAACCGGCAGCGGCCGCGTTCATTTAGCTAGGCACGCTCGTTGGGTTGGATTTTTACGACATAGTAAGCGAAAAAAAGTGGCAGTGCAATGCCGGCACGTGTGGGAGGAAAAGCACGCACAAAAAGAACAGAACTCCCGCTGGCGTAGTTTCAGACAGGAGGCACGCAAGCACTGCGAAGGCGGGAAATTCAAATTGCACTGTGTGGTAGCAGTGAGCAGATAACGGTGCTACAGCCTATTATGGCGAATCACTTCTCTGCACTTCCGACGGCTTTCACATTGAGTGGAACGGCTATTTTTTTTCTATCATGTGTCAAAGCAGTCTCTACCCAAACCTGATGTAAGCAGTAAAACCTACTCACACGAAACCTTGAAAAAACTGTCACTTTATTTGCAAAAAAGTGTTTTGACTAGAAGTATCACAACAGTTTTTTTTTAAGGCGACGTTCGCAGGCCAAAAGGCTGCACAAAGAGGGGGGAAAAAGGAAGCTGTCAAAGAAAAGCAGGAACTCTTGCTTACAGACTCTGGTATACAGTCTTGCTTAAAGCATTTTTGTTAAATACAGAGCACAACCCGTGACACACAAAAGAAGAGACTAACTGAGAAGCCCACTAGACACTGCTTGCTAACATCACCTAAATGGGATAGAAAAAAAAATTAAAAAAAAAATCATCGTCAAAAAGACATTGCGAAGGTGGGAGCGACCAGTGTCCAGTGCCTATGCTTGGGGTAGTAAATGGTCCCAAAATAAAAGAACTTGGCTGCATTCTCCGAAATGATATGTTAACGGCAAATTCTTCCCTTCCCCAGCCCAAAGTTTTTAGGTACCAGCGCAGACCTTTGGTTGAAAACCACCAGCTTTCGTGACAACCAGGCTTCTCCCAGTTTTGCAACAGAGGGGACGTTAGCATACACCTAAAAGCGCTTCACGCCTTTTCTTGCATTATGCTCAGGGTCCCAACACAAGTGCTGTCCATTGTTTTGGTCAGTGCTTCTAGCAGGGTACTGTGCCTTAAGTGTACCAGAAACTTTTCAAGGTGACTGTCACTACTGCTTTCTAAATCCCATCGGCCAGGTCCCACACAGTTGCTCAGCTTGACATGTTTGCATACGTGGGATCAGCTTCACTACATCATGAAACCAAGCTTATTGCGCGCCTATTCTCGTGCTGGTCATTGTGATCAATTTCACCAAAAACCGTCAACGCTGACACCGCGAGTTGGAACTTCAAAACGTGAGCAATGTCAAGGGTAGCTGCAGTGACCAGAACAGATGCACACGCGTGAGGTCAATAACAGCCTCTTAAGACAGGCGACTTTTGGAGACAAGACGAATGTTTACCGGTACCAGCACTTTGCATGGGTACAATACTGACATCAAAGCCGTCCCAATTTTTAAACGAAATAAATGCATTCAAGAAGAAACAACCACACACCAGCACCAGTACCACCCACAGCAGACCCGCTTGCATAGTAGTTTATGCTTGAAATTGCAGAAATTTGAGGAAGCAGTTGTCACAAAAGAACGCCCCCGTGCTAGCGAGCAGCTGAGACAGAGGAGCCATCGTCAGTCAAGCTGCTGGTGTGTCGGCTGCCAAATTCCTTCGCTGCACTGGTACCTCCCCCCTGCCCACCCACCCACTGTGCGCTGCTGGTGCCTGCACCCGCTTGCACAACCGGGTGCCCCGTCCCACACCACCCCGAAATCCCCCACTGGTGGTCAGAGTCCTATGTTCTTCCTGTTTGAGTTGTGCTCAATGCTGCTCTTGGGGCACTCTCGTCTCGAGGGCGTTTCCCGCCTGGACCAGCACCTGGGCTGGCGGGGGCTTGTTGGCCAGGGCGGGGGCATCGCCCTGCTGGATCTGCATGTGGTACTTGTAGATGTTCTCCGTGCTCTCCACTAGGCCTGAAGGAGGGAGAAGAGAGCACACACGTAAACCTGCCATTCTACTCGTAAGCACAGTGAACTCCTAATTCATTGATTTATTGAATGACTGGTTGATTGACCGATTGGTTGGTTGATTAATTTTTCAATCAACTGATTGATTAATGGTCAATTGGTAATAACTGCTCCATTGACGATTGATTGATCGATTGATTGATGTGGATTGCTGACTGATTGACTGAATGATTGGTGAATTGATCGATCGACTGGTCGATTGACTGATTACTTAGTCAATTAATTGTTCAACTGATTGATTGCTCGATTGATTGATGGTCAATTGATTGATTTGCTGAAGGATTGGTCAATTGCTTGATTGATTGCTCGATTGATTGATTGTGAAGTTTAACGTGCCAGAGCTACACCTGGGCTACGAGGCGCAACACAGTGGAGGGCTCCGGATTAACTTCATCCACCCAAGGACCTTTAACGTGGGCCGAAATCTCGACACGGGTGTTTTCGCCTTTCGACTCCATCTGAAAAGCAGCCACCACGGCCGGGATGGAACCTGCAATGTCTTTGGGCTGAGCAGCCCCAATGCCCTTAGCCACTGAGCCACCACGGCGGGTTATTAAACTAATGCCTGTGCGACACGGTAACTTTCAATTGACAATTGGACTCTCGCCCACAACTGCTCCTATGTATTTACAACGGGCACTCGATAGACAATCGGTTCAACGGCCTTCCGAAGGCCTCTGAAACGACCGCATAGCACAGGTATAAGCAGCCCAAGTGTGACATTGCACTGCATATGAACAAAGAATTGCTAGGCCTCACTTCAGCTACAATATCAAAACTTGAAGAAAGTTATCAACTGTGATTCCTAAGGCGCAATCACAGCAGTGGTGGGTACAATATTGTGCACACTGTTTTGGCGAAAAAATTGTGCTAAGAAGCAGGATGGATGGAGAAGCTAAAAAACAATGTTGCCTACTGTCTGCACTTTTTCGCCAAGAGTATGAACCATATGACCTGACTTCACGTGTTAATACAGTTTGTTCGCTGTACTCGTCCGGATAAAACTTTTGGTGCTGTTACAACTGCACACTATCCGAAAATGCCTTACGTGTCAATGCTTTGCAACAAGATATCCCAGCAGATAACCCAGGTCTTAGTGCTACGGCATGTGAACACTTCGATTTTAAATACTAAAAGTCCTGCACCTAGTTTACACTAAAAGTTGCGACTTACTCTGAAGCATAGTTTTAGCAAAGTAGAGAAAAGTACCAGGTACGAATTTATGCCTACAGGGCTTATTCCAGCTGCTTTCTAGACAACTTAAAGGAGCCATGAGAGAAATGCAAGTTGGTTTTATCGAAAGATTTCGTGTTTTATAGTGCCCCCAGCGCTTGTCCGGATACAAACGGTGCTTTATTCACTGAGAAATAAACAATTAGGTTAAAATTTTGATTTCCCGCTCAATCGTGCGTTCGTGGTCCCAATGACATCACAGGAAACCAACCGCTCTGCAGCCTAGAATCCTTCATTCACGCATCAGCCGAACAGTTGGTAGAGACACGTATACGCTGGCGCCGCCATTTCGGTTGCTCGCTCGCCGCCGAAGCAAGTCATGTGTCAAAACCGCGCTAAAATTATCGCCGCAACGCGGTTTACTGAAGAAGTTTGAATCATATTGTCTGTTTCGCGTTGCTAGGTCTCGTGGGAAACGAAAAGAATAACGCGTGCGCCCGTTGGCCCAATTGCAGCGGCACGGACCGTTCAAAGGTTGTCTCCACCCTGTACAGCGGTGTGGTTTGTTCACCGCGTTTCTTTACGTTCCGTAACCTAGATGGCGCCACCATACCGTGGCAAGCGGAAGTTTGGTTGTTTTGCCCGCATTTAAACCTGGCTGTGTTTTTGTTCTGGGGAGAAAATATTCGTTCCCTGAAACAGTGCTCGCTCGACAAATATGGTCACGTAAGACACCGTTGCTGCGTCAATCGGCCAGTGTCGCGTCCGGACAACCCCAAGCCCCGTAGTGCGTGCAGCTAAACCAAGCATGCTGTGCACAGTACGAACAGCAGAACGCATCATACTTCTATGTTTACATGTGCTTTCGTAACTCCACTGTTTGTCCCATCATTCTTATTGCTTTGTAAAGAATGTGCCCTAAATTTAAGCGCAATCGCCGTTCGTCTAGTTGTAAGCTCACCATTTGCGTCTGCTTCTGCCAGCCTCCGCCAATCGCAGAGCTTAGGCTCATGTGACATAGGTTCTGTGCGGGAAATGAGCTGGTGGGTTGCATGACCATTCCCGTTTTCCCTAATTATGTAGCTTATTTGAGCGAAGTTACGTTAAAGGGGTCCTGAAATACCTTCCGCCGATGCATGGATGTACATGTAACCAAATAAGACAATGTATTAGCAATCTCTTCCTCAAGAATTTATTTAAAGCGATGAGTATTAGCTGAGAAATCCTAAATCAAAAACACGCATTATCGTCGCGCCGAGTTTCCTCCTCCTTCGCTGTTGACGGGCGCGAGCTTTCCTCCCATGATGCTGCGCTCTTCAGCGGTGACGTACTTCAGCTATGGCGCTGCATACTGCGTCTGCTACGGGCAAGCTTTGTTGACACCATGAATCGCGCGCTCCGCTCAAGGCTGGAAAAGTGAACGAAAAATCTGGCCGCAATTGTGCGGCGGCCTGGCCTTGCCCTTTCGCGGTGTGCGTTGCTGCAGTGCAGCACGTGACTTTAATCGGCGGCGAACTCCCAGCCGCTCGGGGAGGATCGTGCGCTCGGTCACTTTCATGCACCGCGCACTGATTATCCAAAAAGCGCCGTATCAGATGTGGCCCCGCTGGTGCCGGGTCTTATTTTGTGGTGGTGGTAATTCCTGCCGGCGGCATGTGAAAAAGACATTTTAAACCGATACAGAACCCGTGCACAAACGCTTCAATCATGTGACCAGTTAAGCTTGGGGCGACGCGTGGTGGAGAGCGGCAACGTTGGCAAAACCCTGCTCCGGCGCGGCTCTGAGCTTTCTAGTGCTGGAGCGAGCACCATTTCTTTGACAATCTCAAACATCGGTTGCCTTGGCAACAAGGCACAAACCTCCCGAGAAGTCAGTTACGGTTGCGTGATCCCGGTTCAGCTCGGGACCCCACCTCGCGACATGTGAGCACTGCAGTGTACCACTCACTCCCATGGGAAGTGTGAGATGCGTTTGGCGAACAGGAGGCGATGGTGTGTGTGTGTGTAGACGCCTTTGTTTCGCGCTGAAATGCGACGTTGTGCTTCTGCGGGTGGATAGTGCTCCCCATGGTCTGGATTATCTTCTCGAGCGACGTACGACAACCTCGCATGGGGTATGTGCAGTGTTCGTGCGTGGCAAAAGCCCATCTCGGCTTGTGCGCCAGAGTTAAGTGACTTGCTGTTCGTCCCCCGCGAAACCGCGCGCGAGTGAGTGCCGAATTTACGACGGGCAGGAGGATGCAACCTATCGTCTGTCAATCGCGGTTTGGACTTGCATGCATGTTGTGACGTTGTGCTCGTTCGAAACGCATCTCTGATTGTTTTGTTGTTTTGAAGGCGAATAAAATATCGTCAACTGCATTCGGCTCAGGGCATTCTCTGCGATGCACGAAAGAAGTGCCACGGGGCTTCAACGCTTTTTTACGGAGCGTGCTCAGGTAAGAGAATATCCAGTGTGTTATGGCCGTGTTGCATTAAATACGAACGGTTTAAGCGTTTGTTTACACTTGTTTCGTTTGTCGTAAAATGTCCAAGCACTCCGACACTCCGCTGGCAGATCAGCCGGCGAGCGACGCTGAGCAGACGACTCATCTCTTTGCCGGAAGTGCGTGAAAAAGCCGCAGGATGTCTAGCTCATGCGGAACATCTGGGAATCGATGAGTAGACATGTGAAGATGGCGGCGTCCAAAAAACACGAAGGAAAGGGTGAGAAAAAAAGCGACAAACTTTGCAACAAAAGTGTGAGCTTTCCGCTGCGCGTAAAAGAGTAATACTTGGCCCAGATGACCTTGTCGACCCAATCTAACGATTGCGTTACTTCGTTTAGTGTGCTCAAAACGCCTCAGGGCCCCTTTAAAAGTGGTGTCAGTATGTTCTAACGAGACAATCTTTTGAATGAACCAAACTTGTGTTTTCTCTTCTTGGCTCCTTAAACAAAAACTGTGCCCGCAACCGCTGCCCGATTGTTCTTCACTACATGTTTTGAACAAACCCTTTGGGAAAAGAGCAAACCAGCCAGTTTCAGTAACCCATCTTTCTTTAGTTTACTCAACAAGTTCGTTGGGAACGGACTCACCAGAGGTTATGTTAAAGCTGCGGCCACGAATTCCAGTCTCTTTGGAAGTGGGCGACCACCAGTTGAACAGAGAACCTACAATGGGCACGTGCCTCAGGAGTCCCTGGAGAAAGGAAAGACAAGCACAGTTTCACGTTTACAAATTCTCTAGTTCATAACATGAACATTTGCCGTTTGGCAAATGAGGCAACTTATTATTTGCTTTTCTTCACCTGTGTCCCCTGTGTTCTTTTCATTCTAATAGCTAACAAATCTACCAATCACCTGACAAACTGATCAGCCAGGAGTGATATATGGACTTCACTAAGTGCCTTTGCACCACTGGCTTGGTTTAAATGGGCTCGCTGAATCATTAAACAATCAGTTGTTCAACACCAAGGTTACCGTATTTGCACGATTCTAACGCGCCTTCTATTGTAACACGCAGGTAACTTTGCGTAGAAAAATTCGAAAAAAAAAATATATTTTCACTTATTCTACTACACAGATTTAGAATTGGACTTTGGAGGGAACTTCGTGTCCACGGCAATGTTGCTGACTGCTTTGAGGCTGATTTGGGCTTTGAGCCCGAATAGTACCCGCCCCCAATTTAAGGCTAATTGTATCAACAAAAAAGGTGCGCGTAGAATCGCGCAAATACGGTAATTACACTCCATAACATTTGGCATGCACTCACCAACGAAAATTGTGTGGCAGAGGCAAGGCAACAAGTCCTGTGCTAACTGCACACAAACTGCATGCTAATTTCACTCTGGATGCACAACTGCATACTGTGTGAAGTGGCTGGAGCCTCGGAGAGGCTGAATCCCACATGCGAGCAGTACAAGAATTGACGGAGGGCCTTCCACGCATCCTACATCAGTACAGTCAATCCCCGTGAAAATGAAACCCCACGAGTACGAAATTCCCCACGGCAACGAAATATTTTCCAATCCCCGGTGAACGCCCATACAAGCATATGTATTTCATAGCTCGTGGCAATGAACTGCTTTAGAAAGCGATCCTGCATTACAAAATTTGCTGCAAGTCTGGTCGGCATTTTATTTACCCATTTGAGGCTAACAGTGTCTAAAAAGTGCTCAAATGCCTGTTTTTCGGACTCAAACTGCGTAAACTTCTGCCACGGCACACTTGCGTGGCTGCTGCCATATTTGTTCACAAAAAACACCGCACAGCAGGTGGCCATGGAGGCAGCTTCGCAGCGGCACCACCAGGGGGCGACACATGGTGACTCACGGCATGGCTTTGTCTTGGGCTACGCTGACCGCCTACTGCTGAACAGCGTGTGCGTTGTGTGTGTGCAGCGCATGTGGCCATGATAGGCCTCCACCAGCCCAAAAGTGGAAGTTCTCATCGTTACAAGATAAGGCAGCCATCGTTGCCCAAGTCGGTGGAGGAAGGGAGAATAGCACACAGCGTTTCTTACAATACTTACTAAGAAACTCTATGGAGAGTGCTGACAGTTTGGAACCACCTGCAGCCGCACTACTGTTTCGAAGAGCAAGGACGCCACTCTTTATTGGCGCACGCGCACAAAACAAAACAGCGATGGCTGTGGCCTTTTTGGACGTCAACAAAGCAGTGCTCACGTGGTTTTGTGAACAGCGTTGGAACAATGAGGTGCCACTCTACCAAAGTTCGTCAACAAAAGCAGGTGGACTTCACTTGCATGCTCGGACATGCTCGGTGCCGAGGATCAAGGAGAAAAACTTGCAGAGAAGATGAACCCGCGGCACATTTTAGATGCGTTTGACACGATTCAGTCGTTCTTAGGTGCGCACGACGACTAGCAATGAACCACTTCTTCCAGAGTGAGAGCTGAACTGTGAAGTTGCTGCAAGGTAAGGCTCGCAAAGTAACATAACCGAATTTCGGAAATAAATGTTTGGTTTGCGGGTGATTTTCTTGTCAATTACGTTTCATTCTCGCGGCAACGAAATTCCTACAAACGCGAATTTTTTGGCTTTCTCCGGCAGTTTCGTTATTTCGGGGTTCGACTGTACTCGTAAAAAGTTGAACAGCTCAGTTGACAAAGGAAATAAAAGAAGAGATCATCAAACTGCACAGCCATCAGCAGTGAATATTGCACTGAAAATATATGGTGAGAGCTCAGTGCTAGTTGCCACAATGTGCTTCTAGAGGTGGTAAATACACGACTGCTCCTACTGCCAATGCCCTAGACTGGTGCTTCATATTTGACAAGAAAGGCTCACCAAAATCTTGAGACCGCAACCAATAATAGCATAAAAGCACTCATTTTCACTAAGTGCAAGCAAATAAATACCCTCTCACTGATATAGGTGCACTTTGATGATTTTTCTTATATTTTCTTTAAGGTAGAAAATGAATCAAATCAACTAAGAGATTTAACATTCTCGGTACTTTGCAATCAGGTAAACACAGCAACATCACGTATGCCCGAAAGCGTGTCCCACCTCTTGGAGGATCTTCTCTTCGTTCTCCTGCTGCAGCCCCTTGCTGGCCTCCTGGATGCCTTGCTTCACCAGCTCTGACATGGACTCGAGGGCCTGCACAGAAGTTCAGGAATGGCAACAAATGCTACTGCAACACCATTCGTGGGCATGGTGAATACTTTGCTGTTTGGAAGGCGAAAGATAAGGGGTATGGAGGAAAGGGGCCTCCAGATTACACATTTGTCGGTTGTGAGCACTGCCTTTGTGAAAGCCCCAAGAGAGCCTTATAGTTTGGTTGCTTCTTTTAATTTTATTGATACCAGCCAGATAAGCCCCCCACGCCCTAAGCAATGCTTTAATACGATGACCCATTCCTACTTCGAAGCATTCCCAGTGCTTCTGACCCATGGAAGGGTCTATTGACTCGGGCATGAAACTAAACAAAAACAAAAAAAAATGCATTGTTTTGCTTGCATAAATGCAGCACACATATAGACAGATGGCCAGCACATTCTTGAGTCGTGCTAAGGTAACATAGCTCAGCAGTACCAGCTGGTGCAGTCAATTCGAGAAAAATTTGAGAGCCACAGGAGCTTCGTCACTAAAGTCATTCAATCTGAAAAGCTGCGTGGATTTTGTAAATTGATGGTAAGCATGGAACTTGCACAGAGGAAGCACTCAAAACCGATAAATCTGCCAGAAAAACATGAGCGGGAGGCACTGGCTCAGTCTCAGTAACTACAATCCATTGGGCAATCAGCAAAGAATAAAAGAAGTCGAAGAGTGTTGGAGAGAGAACGGCACCTTGGAGGACTCCTCGAGCTCAATGCCAGCGCCCAGCACCATGCCCACAAGTTCCTCCACGTCCAGCTCGTCTGTCACCATGCCGAAGCGCACGCAACACATGCCGTCCTCACTCTCACCTGCGGGCATTGTGTGATGCATGACACACAAAACTTCATGAGCAAGCTGTCCACCAAGCATAGCGCGTCACACACAAATGCAAGAACTCCACTGTGTCAAGAAACTGTTTTAGGAGTTGAGCTTTTAAGTGCAGAACTGACGCAATTGTCATCTATGGCATCTTGAAAGTACACGGCTTAGCATGGTAAAAACACCTACACACAACGGGTAGCACAGGCCAAGAGCAAGAATTGGCTAATGCTTGAAAAGGAGGCTAACCAAATGAATAATATCAATCAGTTACACGCTGCGTGCTAAAATATAAATCCCCCCCACTTTAGAGGGAAAATCAAAAAGTAGGAGGACACTCTCACCGAGGGAAAAGGCCGAGTCGGTGTTCTTCAGCTTGAGCACCAGCTCGGTGTTGAAGCGGTTGAGCTGGGCCCGCTCGGCCTCGTCGAGCGAGCGGTGCGCCCCACCAGGTTGACCGGCACGAAGCGCACCCCACCCAGGGCCCGCCCAGTGGCACACGTCCACCAGCTCAAGGTTGTCGTGGTGGCGCAGGCACTCGCGGAAGTTGCGCTTCTGCCGCACCGTCGCGTTCAGGATGCCTGCACCGTGCGGCAGAGCGTGACGATCGAGCAAGGTGAAACAAAACAAACAAGCAAACAAAAATATAAATCAAAATACAGTCAATCCCCAGATTTATCGAAACCCGATATACCAATTATTGCATTTATCGAACAGTGCAACACTACCCTTGAAAATGCTATGCAAAATTATAGGTGGTATTCATTGAAATATGTTAACTGTCAATTTCTTGGCTTGGCAACACTGGAAACGGCCATGGACAATGGCCGATGCACCATGGCATGGTGTGGCTCGTGCCACTGCGCCCGCACGCCGAAGAAAAAAAAACACCCGGTGTGCGCTCGTCTGCACCATTTCAACCAGATTCTCAATGGTGGTGTCAACAGAGTTGTTATTAATCGCACTCACATTGGACTTGAGGAATTACTTTGTGTTTGGGTGGATAGAGTTTGGAATGTCTGACAAATCATGTGCTTAGCACGGACAAGTACCCATCGCCATCCCGCAGAGCCTCGACGTAACCAGTAACGGCGCACTCACATGGTTGCCTGCATGGCTTGCCTCGCCATTGAATACAAGCTATAGTCACTTTTGTACGTGTCTACTGAACTCTCGTTTACTGTCACATTCCATGCATTGAACACTGCGCTGCAAGTGCCCCCCGCAAAAAGCGCTTCTCCTTATAGAGTTGTGGGTGATGACGATTTCTCACGCGTCGCGTCGCTTGAGTGGCCTTCAACACTTATTAAGAAACCTCTATGCCTTCGAACACCTGCTCGACCTGCTGATGCCCTAGCTATGGGATAGCCTCATGACAATGAGAACGCAGGGTGTGATTGGAGGCGAAAGGGAAGGGGGAAACCGACGGGAGGCGAGACCCAGTGGCGACTCTTCAGGCATCACGACCGGTGCGGCACGGTGCGTGTTTTTTTCGTGGGGCGGGTTTCGGAGTTATGGTCCGCGAAAAAAACGCAAGAATTTGGATTTAGCGACGAAGGCAGACATCATTATGCCGGTGGAGGCCAGCAAAAAGTAGTCATCTGTTGGTGAGGTGCATTTAAAATTTGAAATTCCTCACAGCAAGCTTGAGTGCGGAACTGCCCACAAGTTGGCGTAAGGCGAAGGCAAGTGCAGCCCGGCCATTCTGGAGTGTCGCAGGCGCGTTCCTGCAGCTGGTTCATCAAAGCGGCTTCGCTGCAGCCCCTGACGAGAGGTGTTCGGACACGGAAGATGACGGCGGAGCCGACACTCGGTTCAACCATGAGTGGTTAAACGTGCTAATGCACACACAACGTTTTATGACCAATGATTATACCTTACAAAAATGAAGAAATCTAACACTCATAGCAAACAAAAAGACGCAAGTCCGTATGCAGCGTACGAACAAGCAAATTGGCTGCAATCATGAACTCTGAAGAGTCGTTGATGGTCATAAAGCCTGCTTACAGCTTCGCTACCTTCAAGTCTTACATGGTAGTGTGAGCTTCCTTGAGTGCCTTGCGCTGTTGAATAGATGAGCTGTCAGCATTCTTACTGCGCCATTCCGGATGCCGCCAACAGCACTTGAGCTCAATGTTGACAACAACATGCAGGACTTATCGGAGGATCAGCAACAATATGGCGATTCATGGCAGGGGTCCGCGTTACCGAAGATTGCCAGATATTAGCGCACCCTGATGAACCTTCACTTACCGTGTACGGCAGGTCAAGCCTTGCGTCAGCAGTTCAGTGTAATTCGTGGCCCTATGGTGGTTGCAGTGTGACAGCAGCCAGGACATTTCTCATTTGAATGGCTTAGTAGGCTTGAAGCGTGCTTGGTGAACTTCCATGACGCAGAAGATAAAGCAAGCAAAGCTCACGGACTTTTCTCATGCTAAATAAGGAGCGGTGGTCATCACGCCACGTTTCGCATTTTCCGTGCTTTGAGGAACAAATCGGGAAGCTAACCTGCTTGTCGCCATCTCGGGAAAGCTCTCACCGATGTGCGGAGTTTTCAGATAAGCTTCAGATGGGCATATTTTATATTTCAAACTATCGATTATATCAAACTATTTCGCGATCCCCTTGGAGTTCAATACATCTGGGATTGACTGTAACAAATTTTCGAAAACAAAACTGATCATTCGATCAATCGAATTGACTAAGAAAAAGCTATTCAAACCACTGCAGAAGAGAGGGTTCACAGTTGACCCGCGCCATAATGACGGCACCAAGCCCCTTTCTTTCAGGAAATCGCAAATAATTTTTTTTACAGCGTAAGCAGTTAGTGTCACAGATTCCAACATTCACGTCGGACACTGTACAAAAAACTAGCTCCCCCCCTGGGCCTATGCTTATATAGGGCACATAACATTCCAGGGCACTAGGAAACAAACTAGTGGGGGAATCGGCCAAGGACAAGACTGAAGCTGCACAACACACCACGTGCCAGGAAACACCACCTCCCTTACTTGCAAGCTCGCTTTCTTTCTTGCTTGCCTTGCAGTCTGACGTTATCTGCAATTGCAGATGCTGAAATTTGCAACACTATGCTCCCCACAGTCGTCCCTCAAATTTTTAAGAGGCATAAAGGTTTCCAAAGTCGCTAGTTCGCTAGTATTTGCCTAAGCCACCATATGGAAAAGTAACAAATGAAGCAGGGGACAAAAAACCCTAGCGATAAGAATCACAGCACCCACGCACACTCTGGTGTACCCTCAGCCACACACCTGCCGATGTTTTGCAACACAATGCACCCCAGGCCATCACCAAAGCTTTCTTTGTGCATTCATTCATGTCATGACACATCATTGTTTTCACTGTGACCTGTTTCTCACACGTCCCATGAGTGAGAAGCTAAATGAGCAGTAGTGGGGTGATCCCACCTTTCCCCGTTTCGTGTCCCCGTTTGATCCTGTATGATGATCCCGTATGGGGGGGACAGTGAATGTCATCACTGTACGATTCCTCTCTTCATAGAAGAAACGAACGGATTCATTCCTTCTCGTGCTCCATTTGATCCCGTATGATGATGATCCCGTAATGGGGGGGACAGTGAATGTCATCACTATACAATTCCTCTCTTCATAGAAGAATGATGTGACTCGTTCCTTCTCGTGTCTCCGTTTGATCCCGTATGATGATCCCGCATGATGATGCTCCCGTATGATGATTTCGTGTGGGGGGACAGTGAATGTCATCACTACGATTTCTCTCTTCATAGAAGAATGAACGTGACTCGTTCCTTCTCGTGTTTCCGTTGGATCCCGTATGATGATGATCCTGTATGATGATCCCGTATGGGGGACACTGTCCATCACTGTACGATTCCTCTCTTCATACGGGGGACAGCACCGTGCCTAGCAGTTGGAGGAGAGCACACATGCGCTCAGCTAACTTTTCACAGAACACACAAGAGCAACAGTATGTCTGAAACGGTTGGCTCACCAGCTGCTTGTGGATACAGATGCACAGCTCATCCACATCCTGGGTCGTCGTGCCAAACACTGTGAAAGGAAACACATAAACACATGAAACAAAGCACGGCGGCCATCATATAAAAATAAATTGCCACACACTCGAAAATGCGAGCGCAGTACTGGACCGTGCGCGCTCTCAAGTGGGCAGAAACGTAGGCACACGCCGTGGGGATCCAGATCCAGAAGGTCCAAGGCGGCACGCGGGACATCCCGGTTGAGAACTTGGACCAGCTGCAAACATCGAAGAGAGAGAAGCCTGAGAGAGAACCCCTAGCTTTTCCTTACTTCACCCAACAACCTGAGTACTTGCCGACGTCGCTCGCGAAATGTATTCAACACGAAATTTTAAAAACTTGGAAAACTTCGAAGATTAAAACATTTTCGATTCTGGCAATCGAAAAAAAAAAATTCCCCAAAGAATGCTGGCAGGGATCTAGCAAACGAAGGCTTTCAAAGAAAAAAGAGCGCTGGTTTTCGATTTTCTTAGCTTTGATTTTCAACAACAATGAATTCTTTCAGCACTGATATTTTATTTCAAGAAAAACAATGTTTTCTCTGTGTTTCCTCAAATTTTAGGTCCCATAAGCCCACAACAAGAAATAGTGTTGGCAGTGCAATTATTACCCTATTACCCGAATTTATTAACGAGCCAATAAATTAGAATATCTGGCAATTAAAAAAATTATATCAAGCAGAAAACATTTTTTTGCCTGCTTTCCTAAACGTTATGACCACATGAGCCTACAAACCAAAAATGAGCTTCTTAGTGCGCGTGTTCCTAGATTTACAAGCTGGGAACAAAACTAGGGCCTCCATGTTTGTAGCGTCAGCGTCGGATATTCGTCTTCACCGGAGATTCTTCTTTGTAGAGCCCTGTTCCCCTAAAACGCAACAATGGTGACGTCTATCGCAATAGGCATCATTGAAGAACAATTCCCCATAAAACTATCAGTTTGGTTTCGTTCCCTTATGCCCTACAGGAACTTTTATGGGATAACGTCAATTGACACCAGCAGGCCGAAAGGGTTAAGTTGGCTTTGAGCAGACAGCAAGCACAGAAACCAAAGAAAGGAAAGTTGCTCCCCTACTCGACAGGAAAAGGCGGTGTAGTAAAGGCTACGAAATGCCGACTGCCTTCCCCACATCAATAAACACAACAATAATCCAAGTGGTTTTGGCTTCCAATTGTTGGTACAGTGATGAAGGCGGCAACACAAAGACGCATGCCTGAAATCAGATGTCAAGCATATCTGTTGTGTCAACGCACACCACCTGCAAAGACCGAGACTACTCAGTGAAAATTTAAAACCCCTTCACTTGGCTTTAAAAGCATGCTATCCGCAAGCAAGCATCCAAGTTCAAGGACGCGTAACACTTTCACCACAGGAAAACAAACGCTGCCTCCTCTCCCATAAACACCCATCTGAATGAACAGCAACATTTTGCGTCCCGTTGCAGTTTCGAGCCCCAAGTGAAATCGAGTACGTCAACGCACTACCCATATACGGTGACCCTCCTCACCATTTAAGACAAGCACAGATTTCACTCGAAGGAGAAAAAAAAAGAAAAAGCTGTTTCGAAGGGTTGTAGAGACAAAACACCTAGTTAGGGTCTTTGTCCGATAATGCTTCCAATTTTATCGCAAACTTCGAAACAAACAATCCAGATACAGTGTAGACCACTTATAGCTGTATGCCTGTTGGAGCCGCAAAAATCCGCACCATAACCAGTGCCGCACTATAAACAAAACATGTGCGAAATCCAACATATCGCAAGCCACCTCTATCTAAATCATTCTTTGCTTATCATGACTCAACCTGAATGCCTCTTAAAAACAAAGGTACAGTCTTTATTTGTCCTTTTTTTTTCCCGCATCAGCTGCTGCTGTGCGGTCTAACAAATCACGAGCACAGCTTTAAAGGCCAACTGCACTCAAAATTTCGACCTCTTGAAAAGCCTATTTACAAATAGTCTGCTTAAAAAGAAAGCAACATGCAAAATAATACAGCTGAAATACGCGCGTGGACGCCACAAGCGGCCAGCAAAAATCGGCTATTTTGAATACGAAACCGAGGAGAGCGTGGCCATTGCAGTGACGTTGCAGCTGTCCAGCGAGCGGCCGGGCGGTCACCAGCTCGAGAGAAAGTCTGCGCGCAAGCTCTACGCACGCACAGGGCATCAAATGGGTGAAGTGTGAGCAGCAGAGCTCGACCGGTTCTCCGGCTTCGTGGCTGGCCAGAGGAAGAAGCCCCCGTCGGCTGGAACGTCCCAGGCGCGTCTTGGCTGTTTATGCGATCCGCTGGCAGGTGCAGCGTGGTCTGCGGTCGAGCTTTTTTAAACGCATCTGACTGATTAACGAGGCATTTCCCGGGCCTACCATTTGAGTCCCAACTGATTTGGGGGTACTTAATACGCATTAAAAATAAATTTGGTCGATGTGAAATTTGAGTGCAGTTGGCCTTTAACTTACACTTTGCGTTTATGTTTTGAGGGATCTGCGTTTCTTAGTGTCTAGAAGAATGGATTCTCCTGCGAGGGAAGCAGCCCCGCGTATGCCGTATATATATATATATATATATATATATATACACACACATATATATATTACACACACACACACACACACACACACACACACACACACACACACACACACACACACACATTATAGTGAGGGAGACGACAGCATGTTATCCCTTTTGTTACATTATTTGATTCCCAACAGTTTCGGAAGTGGAACTTTGTTCATCAGGGGTTCTGTTAGAATGAATACAAAACTTCTATACACCCGTAACATACGCGGGACTCCTTTTCTTCTCACCGTCATCAAGAAAGGAGAACCCTTGGGGAAAGTGAATCAGAGGGAGACGTAGCAACAACATTTCGTACGTTAAGGAGTCCCGCATATGCAACGGGTGTGCAGAAGCTTTGTGTGTCATTCTAACAGAACCCCTGATGAAGGAAGTTCCACTTCCGACACTGTTGGGAATTAAATAATGTAACAAAAGGGACAGGGACAACACGCTATCGTGTCCCTCACTATGCTTTATATCACATGAAACGATCAAAGCTCACCCAAGAGTTGAGATTATTGCGGTAAGACGAATCCCGCAGACTAGGTTCCTCTTCCTCCACGGGCATCGCGGGTGTGTCTGCTTTGTCTTCCTCCGTGGCTTCCGTCGACTCGTCCGTCGGAGTGGCTTCTTGCTGCTGCTCCGGCGACTCGCCGTTGTTCTCTGGCACGGCCTCTTCCTCCCTGGATTCGGACTCCGGACTCGGCTCCTCCACCCGCAGGGCCATTTCGGGAAGGTAGCGGAACGTCACCACCGGCACAACCACGTCAAACAGCAGCTGCGAACGGCGGACCGAGGAACATCGACGAAAGTTGGCAAGAAGCAACGCGGAGGACTTTAGGCCTTGGTTTCAAAAGACGGCAAGTAAATGCACAACTTCGTTTGAGTGCTGAGTCTACTTAGTATGAGAGTGCCGTTCTGTCGTCGTAAGTAGTTGAGCCTGAGGCAGGATTAGCTGCGGTGATTTTGTTTGGTCTAAAGGTAGGATTCAGTAGTAAAAACTGACAAATGAAGAGCTTAAAATGGGTGTAAAATGGTGGCTACGGTTGCAGCACCCAAACGGCATTAATTCTTCCAAGTACGGTTGCGTCCACTTATAACGATACCACTTATAACAATATCGGATATAACGAACAACTATGGCACTGCCCACTTTTGTATGCTTTCTATGTTAAAATAAACCACTTACTACAAAGCTCCAGTGCTGCGATATTGGATATAACGACTGAATCTGGCCACAGCATGCCCCGACAATGCGAGCTGCCGCCGCCTCTCCATGCCCACGAGCCGCGATGCGCCTCATCCTTTCCTCCCCTCGGAAAACGAGTCGACTGCGCCACTTATGAGGAAGCAAAGGAGGAGGAGAGCAGTTTTCCTTCCGAACCCCCCTCCCGGCGCCACCGATTTGGCATCGTCCTTGCACCCACTCGCAAGCTAGCTCGCTCGTGCATTCGGTTGTTGGGTCACACACATGCTGCTTTGAATTTGACTGGGTGCCGGTTCAACTGCCTCCATCTTTCTGCGGATGGGACATCAGGGCCAATGTTTTGGAGAACGTCCGAGTGCCTCACTGAAGAGGCGATCGTTGCGTGGATTTGTGCTGCAGACAGCGACGACTCTAACAACACAGAACACAGTTGTGCAGTTTACTCAGGTAGTGTCTTTGCAGGAGGCCCAACACATGACACAGTCCTTTTAAACGAATTCGTTTCCGCCAAGGACCTTTCACTCAGTTAGGTGAAGCCCCTATACATGTTCTTGAAAAAGATGTGCGTCCCCTTCGCGCGCAGCAAACAAAGCTGACCAACTATGGCTTCTTTTCTGCAAATGAGTCGTAGAACGACCTTGGTGTGTGCAAATAAAATCGTGTGAGCTCTGTTTTGTAATTTTTTTTTTGCAACCCGCTTATAACACTTACCGGTTATAACGATGGGATTTCCTTGGCACTTGGATATTATTACAAGCGGACACGACTATACTCAAGGTTTGTTTAAAAGCAAAAGCTTAAGATCAAGTTTCCTGAAGGAACAACCGCATGCAGCCCCTAGCTGATGATCAGGTAACCGTTATAGTTCATTTACGTGACAACATAAATGAACTAAAATTAGGTGGCCAGATGAGATCAGGAAGTTTGCGGGGAAAAAAATTGCGCCCACCTCCCCGCAAGGGGAACCCTGTGTAGATGCGACGCATCGTGGTGTTCACTTGGTGTTTCCGTTGGATTGATTCGGAAATCACGTGAAACGTGTCGGGAACGCGTATGATTATTATGTTTTATGATTATTATTATGTTTTATTGGCAAATCTTGGTCAATCTCTCTAAGTGGTATGCTTGGGGCTTCGCTGTCGCAACGACCTTTACTCCATCATTGTTGCTGTAAGTGGGAGCTTCTTTTCTTTTATTGCAAGTGTTAATCATCGCCCCATCATGCGTTGTATCAGTAGCACCTTGACGTAGTTTGAATGAGTCAAGGATATAAGGCGTGTTCGTAAAGTTTGATTCTGTCTCGGTTTTGTGGCGCAGTGGGAAGAGCACCACGTACCTCGCGTTCCGCCCACAGGGTCGTGGGATCGAAACCGGGCGCCGCTAACTATTATTTTTTTTTATAGTGTAGGGGGAGGGGCGGACGACAACAACGCTGACGACGCTGCACGGACAAGGCGAGTGAATGAGATGCATCGCATCTAAAAACTGGTCACAGTTAGCACAGGACTGGGATAATTGGACATCTACAGGAGTGGCCTTTGCCCTGCAGTGGATGATGATGATGATGACAGGTTGATGTGACAGCACAAACTGCCATAAAAGACATGGGCACAAGAGCCATGACAGAGGTCATAGAATTCCAAAAACAAATACCAAGTAGTCTAACAACAAAATGGCACATGTAAGAACACCACGCCATTGAGCCACTAGAATTTCTTCATGCATTGGAGTCATTTAAAACACCTGTAGTACATCATGTCTGTGCACATGCTATACAGCAGCTTACTTCGTTTTAAGACATACAATGTGCTTTTCTCTCCCTGACATGGCTTTCAAGTGCTTCAACTATTGCAGTTACCTCTTAAAGTACATGTTACAATAAAAGGAGAAACAAGATGATGTCATTTAATGTCAATTAAATGAAGCTCTAGTATTTCAAACTCCGAGCAACATTGTTTCTCATCGCTAACATTGGGAGAACATCACAATAATAGTCAACTTAGAACTCTGCACAAATATGGCATCCGCACCATGCACTGTAGTAGGATATACCGTATTTTGCAAGTATAACCCGCACCAAAATGCGCAAATTTCAGGGGTGAAGTAGAGGTGCTGTTTATATGCGAGGTATTTCCTTCGGTGCAGCTTGACCGCAATGTGTGTTGGGCTGTGATGCCCCTACAGCAGTAATTGCAACTAAGCCACGTTATCCCGTTGACAGTGCTTATTTCGCACACACGGCTCAACAATATACCAACCTGAAAAAATGTATGCGGTAAGTCATCTAGTTATGTAGTCAGCTAGGGAAGTTCTTTTGCATAAACAAATGTGTAATGTTGCTTGAGTAGTAGCTTTGGTCCAGCCTTTTATTATAAAATATGCCGGCATTAATAGGTGGGGATTTCTTTCTTTTTATTCGCTGACGGGACGTGGGGGTGCAGATTATATGCAAGGGTTGGTTAAAATATGGTAGCACATTCAAGATAACCTAACGTCAACTGCAACCACACAACCACCCCACTCACCAGGGTTCCAACAGACTTGGTCACGACGTCAGCCAGTGAGAGAACTTCGCCTTCCTTTGAAAGCGCCCGTGGCTTGCCCTGTTGACGAGAATGTGCGCTCCAGTTTAAGTGAGAAGCTTAAGCTGCGATCCTTCTTCTGAATTCACCTACTCCTGGCATATAAACCTCGCACTGAGCTACAACACACTACCTTTAGCCGATGGTTCAGAAATACAAAGCCTTCGTTTTAGCGGTTTCTGAGAGACACTGCGGTTAACTTGTCGAAGTCTCATTTGCGGCTGCACTGACCAACTTAACCAGCATAATTCATTATTCATCTATTTAGCAGAAGTCTAGGACTTTGATCTGTCTGTAGTAGGCAGAAGTGAACGCGCCTTAGTCTTGTAAGGTGATTGGACAATATCTTCAATCTTCTACCATTCACTTTTATTAGGAATAACGGTATCGTTTAAGGAGACCAAATACACCGCCCAGTGAAACGGGCCCAGTGAAACGGGCCCAGTGAAACGGGGTGGTTCACCTCTGTAGACTCGACTGCATTGCCAATAAAAGTTGTCCCCGAGTATAGATTAGTGATTATGCTCAATCTGCCGGTTCTTCAACAGAAAGTTAGTCAACAATGGGCGGCAAAGGGGAGGTTGACACGCAGTTAGAATCTAACCAGCCAGCTACCCGCACAGCTTTTTTCTAAAGAGCTTGGCACTTTAAGGACAATCTGTCCTGGTCTGAAGTTGAAACATTGGATGTGTTTTTGTTTCAACTGCCACAGCTTTTCTTAGCAGCCACAAAACTGCATCCAAGATGGGTATAAACTTTTTAAAAAAAAAAAGCAGGAACTTACTTTGTCTTTAGCAATTCCCCAAAAAATGGTCAACTAAAACGCAAACTGAAGCCAATTCTAGAGTATTGATTTGGGCGAATTGGTACATGGCGAAGTATCCAAGCACAGCACAAGACGAGGGGCAGAAACACAGAAGTCGACGCACAGAGCACTCTGTGTGTCGTCTTCTGTGTTTCTGCCCCTCGTCTCGTGCAGCGCTTCGATGCTTCCCCAATTCTAGAATTTGGTGCGCCTCGTTCACCATTGAAAAAGCGCAATTAAGCAAGACGTTAAATCTTTCACTCACCACAACTTCAATTCCTGGAATCTCGTCCAGACGATCTCGCAGCATTTCACTCTAAAGAAAGAAGAGGCATGTAAACAAGCAGTCAGATTGAGGTTTCTTCACGATTGCAGGCAGAATCAAGCGCAGCGGCAGCGAAACGCACCAGCACAAAAACGGGCTTACAAACAGGCGAACGAAGGCATCCTTTCTTGGCAATCCAACTCTTTTAGCAAGGTGGGCTCTTCAAGACGTATATGCTCTCATCTCTTCCATTACTTGACTCATCTAAGTCCTTGCTGATAATAACCCTGCCACACTAATAACTAATAACCCTGCCACACGGCTAATTTAATGTCGTTCCCATCAATGCCATTCATTCAAAATTACATTTGTTTGCTGCCACACGAGAAAATGTAATGACATTCGATCAAAATGGCATTAAAGGAGCCATGAAGAGAAAACACAAGTTTGGTTCATTCAAAAGATTGTCTCGTTAGAATCATACTGACACCACTTTTAACGTAAACTTCGCTCAAATAAGCTACATAATTAGGAAAAACGGGAATGGTCATGCGACCCACCAGCTCATTTCCCGCAACTGAACCTATGATGTCACATGAGCTAAGCTCTGCGATTGGCGGAGGCTGGCAGAAGCAGACGCAAATTAGGTAGAGCTTACAAACTAGACGAACGAGCGATTTGCGCTTAAATTTAAGGCACATTCTTTACAAAGCAATAAGAATGATGGGACAAACAGTGGAAGTTACGAAAGCACATGTAAACATAGAAGTACTGATGCGTTCTGCTGTTCGTACTGCACAGCATGCTTGGTTTAGCCAGCTGCACAGCACTACGGGGCTTGGGGTTGTCTCAGACGACACTGGCCGATTGACGCAAGCAACGGTGTCTTACGTGACCCCATTTGTCGAGCGAGCACTGTTTCAGCGAACGAATATTTTCTCCCAGAACAAAAACAAGCCAGGTTTAAATGCGGGCAAAAACAAACCAAACGCTTGCCACGGTATGGTGGCGCCATCTAGGTTACGGAACGTAAAGAAACGCGGGAACAAACTAACACCGCTGTACAGGGTGGAGACAACCTTTGAACGGTCCCATGGCGCCGCAATTGGGCCAACGGGCTCAACACGTTATTCTTTTCGTTTCCCACGAGACCTAGCAACGCGAAACAGACAATATGATTCAAACTTCTTCAGTAAACCGCATCGCGGCGATAATTTTAGCGCGGTTTTGACACAATGATTTGCTTCGGTGGCGAGCGAGCAACCGAAAATGGCGGCGCCAGCGTATACGTGTCTCTACCATGCACGGCGGATGCGTGAATGAAGGTATTCTAGGCTGCAGAGCAGTCGGTTCCCGTGATGTCACTTGGGACCACGAAAACGCACGATTGAGCGGGAAAATCAAAATTTTAACCTGAATTGTTTAATTTCTCAGTGAATAAAGCACCGTTTGTATCCGGACAAGCGCTGGGGGCACTATAAAACACGAAATCTTTCGAATAAAACCAACTTGCATTTTCTCTTCATGGCTCGTTTAAGGACCGAATGAGTTTGCGGAACCCATCCGACTGCGTTCTGCCAGCAAATGTGTTATCTCTACACCAGAGACTCGGTGGGAAGGCCCACCCAAAACAGATTACTAAAGCGCCAGTAGCATTTTACACGCATACAATTAGTTAACCATATCGTATTTTCGCGCTTATAACCCGCACCAGAAATGCGAAAATTTCAGTGGCAAAGTAGGCGTGCGTATAATACACGGGATTTTTCCTTTAGTGCTGCTTCACGGAAATACGTGTTGTGCCGTGAAGCTCCTACGCAGTAACACTGACTAAGCCTTTTATGGCAGTGATTGCGCAAAACATACAAGGACAAGGAAGGAGAAATAAGGACGAAAAAAAAAAACCAACATGGACCAACATGCCGATGATGACCCTGTGTACAACAGGGAGGACTGCGGCTCAAGTGATAGCTCTAGCGAGAGCAGTAGCACTGAGTGAATCATGACTTCCGCCTTGCAGTCAGTGTATTCTACTTGCTAAATATACGCCTTTTCTGTCTGCATAGTAAGTGATCTGTTGCTTGAGCAGTAGCTTTGGAGCAGCCTTTCCTGTATCAAAGGTGCGGGCAATACACCAGTGTTCTTTTTTTTTTTCTATCTTCCAGCGGGCTGAAAGTAGGGTGCGGATTATATGCAGGGGCGGGTTATACGCGCCAAAATACGATATATTTATTTATTTGAAGCAAGCCGAATAGAGTTGCAAATATGAAAACTTCTAGTGTCGCTACCAGGCCAGCCTCAGCCGGTGTGGTGGGCGCCAGCGGCCATGTTTGCGACGGCAGTGTTTAATCATGTTCAATAAGTTGATGCAACTGAGCTTAAAGTGCATTCAAAAATGCAGTAAAGGTGTTTAAGCTCTTTTTGCTCAGTTTTCACGAATATTGAAGTGCTTACTAGAATATTTTCTCTACGCAAGTTTTTACATCGCAACTGCCATCATTTTCCAAATGACACTAATTTTGGCCGTGTAGCAGTGCATCAAGAAAATGGCATCAAGTCGAACGAATGACATAAAATTTGCCGTGTGGCTCGGGCATAAAGCGCAAATTGACACAAAAGGGGAAGGTACCAAACAAGCTGAGCAGACAAACAGAGTACACCGACAGAGCCAACGAGCACAGCAGACAAGTGGGGCAGGCTATCAGCGCAGACAAGTAGAACAGATGATCACCGTTGACGAGCAAAGCATACAAGGTGGGCAAACAAACGAGACAAACAAGCGGACGAGCCTGTCAGGCATGCACAGCAGACAAATAGAGAAGACAAGCAGACAAGCAGAGCGGGCGATTAGAGCAAAAGGGCACAAGATGGAGAGGACGGGTTCAGTGCCAACCGTGCGGCCTCCCTTTCCTCTCCCATTCCTCACCAGGCGCAGGCAGTGGATGACCCTTTGCAGTAGCCCCTGGTGGCCCAAGCTCTGCAGGCCCACCCAGAGGGGCAGACACTGAAGCTTGCTGTGCACACTGTACGAGCTCAGGCCAGCCGCATGCACCAGTGCAGCCTCCCCCGTCTTGTACAGTGTCTGGCGGGGGCCATTAATCGTCAAGGAAGACGACGACGTAGGACTCCTCGCAAAAGAAGATGTACCCCCCCCACAAGTCACACGCTTTATCTAGTGCACAATGCTATTTAGGAAACGAATAGAGTAGCAGGAACCCAAGTCAATATGAAACATTGAGCACTGTTGGAACAATTTGCAAATAATTTCGATAATACTCGGAATGATGTGGCATCAAAATGTTCTACCATCTAAAAAAAATCATGCACCCCTCAGTCGAACGACGATGATGGTTGAACGTGAAGCTTTTTGTGGCGAATTTTTTGGTTGTCGTCCGAGTTTTCCAAACCATTTCGATTATGTTGAAATGGAGCAATCGGATAGATGCCAGCTTCATAACACGACGGACCCAGGTAGCACATACTCCAGAGTAGCACATACTCACAGTGTGGGATTGGCCAACCAAAGAATCCATCATGAAAAAGCTTTGTGTTCAACCATCATCATCGTTATATGGAGGGGTACATAAATTTTTTTGCTCGAGGTAACACAGCCATCGAACCTATCCTATCTGTGTTGCATTTTTCAACTAATATAAGGCAATTGTGCTTCTTCATCTGTGTGTCGGAGAAGCCCCAACATGCTTGTTTAATCCCGCACATCTTTTCTTTTTCTCTTTTTTTTATCAGGACCCCACATAGTCCAGTTTGACACACTGTCAAAAGCTATTCAGCGTGTTCAAAAGGTGCTTCAGGAATCCTTTTATCAGACAATGGCAGGGCTATGATACAGCTAGGTTACACATCACATGCGAACTTTAAGGCTGAGCAGACCATTCAAACTGACTAACTTCAATGGAGTTTCCCCATGCCCACTTTTAAAGGAGCACTGACACCAATTTTCAGCGTTAATATTATTGCACAGTTCGCTTCCTTCACTCAACAGAATACCCTGGCTGAAATATGAGCGGCCTGCGACGCGAAGAACGTAGTTCAATTGAATCTCATTTATTGTGCCAATGGAGCAGCGTGCAGAGCAGCACTCAGCAAATGGACATCAGCGTGACATCACCCCGTGAAGCCAAAAGAAGTGACGCGACAGCGCTCGTCAAAAACTCGTGACGTCACTTCACGCGCGCGGCCCCACGAGCGGCGAGCGGGCACAACACCCTCTCAAGCGGGCGCTGGTGACGTCCGCACAAAGCGGTGAGGTCAGGCCGGGATTCTGTCATATGCGCCATTCGGGATGAAAGCGCGGGAATTTGAAACAAACAATTTTTCAGGCCGTTCAATGTAATCAACTATCGCGCGCCGAAGTATTTGAAGTGCTGTTTCAGGTTCGCCAGACCATTAAGCATTAATAAAAGCAATAAAAGTGTAACATAAAATTTTCGTGTCAGTGCTCCTTTAAGGGGACACCTCAACTTCAAGTTAGAGCAGCACCCGCCGCGGTGGCTCAGTGGCTAAGGCGTTGCGCTGCTGAGCACAAGGTCGCGGGTTCGTTTCCCGGCCGCCGCGGCCGCTTTTCTGATGGAGGCGAAAAGCAAAAATGCCCGTGTGTTCGAGATTTCGGCACACGTTAAAGATCCCCAGGTGGTCAAAATTAATCCGGAGCCCTCCAGTACGGCACGCCTCATCGCCTGCGTTGCGTCGGCGCGTTAAACCCCGCAATCATCATCATCATTTAAGTTAGAGCATTCCAGTGTTGATAGCTGGCTAATGCACCTTACTTCGCAATCCAATGGCCAGAGTATGCCACCCCGCGAACGGGTAACCGACGCGTGCAAATATTCTTTTAGTAATACAGGTTGAAATAGTAGCGACAGTAATAAAATACAGGCTACAAGGATACAATGTAAGGCATCGATGGTAGGCCAAGCCATGTTCCCAGGGGGAGTGAGACGCTGTCTCCAGTTCGTGCAGGCTGCACAAAAATGTGAAAAGAACACATGAAATATACAAACCACATCACATTTCCACAACACACCTAAAAAAAGAGGCACACACTGACACACTGAATGTCCATGCAAACAATTATCCTCGGAGGAACAAACCATTTTTAAGACGACTATATTGTTAACTGCCTGTTTTTTGGAGAGGAGGAGCTGGCTAGGCCACATTTAAATGCCTGCAGCCTGACTAAATAAGCCCCATGTCAAATTAGTGAAGATAGAAAAACTCCTGCGTTCTTGTTCCAGAAATGAAAACGTCTTGGATCTGAGTTCAACTACATTTGTGTTTCGGACAACTGTTGGGCAACTGCAGTTATAAGTGCAGTTGTTACCAATCTAAGAATTTATGAAGAACCTGTTTGCAAAGCTCGATTGCATATTGCGAAAGGAAGAAAAAAGAGAAGCCTTGATCATCTCACTAACACTAATTTATGGCTAGTAAAAAAAAACATTCCCAAATGCTCTCACTAGTGTACGCTCCAATAATAAGAAACAGGCGCAATGGGAGCTATCATCCATCACTGTGTCAGATTCAACTTTTTAGGAGATGCATTTCCGAGAACTTAAAGAGTGCTTTACAGGGCAAATGCATTTCATTTGACGGTGCTGTAAGCTGGAAAAGAACTCTATGCGGTCACACCTAAAAAAAAAAAAAAAAGAGGAAAAGAAGAATGACAGAAGCATAACAACGGGAGAAAAGAAAATAAGGAGAGGAAGGAACTAAAGAGAGGCAAAAGAAAGAAAAACAAGAAACAAAAAGAAAATAGAAAAGATGGGAACAAGAAAGCAAACATGGAAGAAGAGGGGAAGCAAGACCACTATAAAGGAGAGGGGATGAGGAAGAAATGGGAAGAAAAGTGGGTTAGCAGAGTAAAGAGGGTTGGATGCCACTCATATACAATGCAGCAGGTTTGGGGCTGAGATGAAGAAGACAAATGAAAAAGCAGAAGAGAAGGATCGAGGAGCTGAGCACAAGATGATGATCAGGAAGGTGAAGGTTATAAAGAAAAGAGTAAGAGGAAGACGAAGAGGACATAAAGGATCAAAAGAACGGAAAACAAGAAGAGGAAAATGAAACAGCAGGAGAGGAGGAAGAGGAGAGAATTCGGGAAGAACAGAGTAGGAGCAAGAAGATGATCATAAAAAAGAAGACAGGGAGAGGGAAGAGAACAGAGAAAGGTAAAAAAAGAAAAGGGGAAAAAAATTCAGCCCCCTTTGAGACGCGAAGGCTGAGGAAACAGCGGAGGTGGTGGCCTGCACTAGCTTTAACTTGGCTTTTCTTCGGTCGGCCCATCTTATCAACAGATGGTACACTGATGCCGCAGAGCCCAAGCCGTCTCTCTGCACTAGGCGAACACCTGCACGTCAGAGCTCACGTCATCACTAGGCGCAGCCAATCCCCGAAGTGCGCCTCCCCACCCGAACATCTGCGCCGCGACGCGCACTCCCCACACCTGCTAGTCGGCTCCTTGCCTCCTCGCCACTTCCCTCCCACTTTGGTGCGCCAAGTTTTGAGTGACGCCTGGCACAGAGGAACTCGAGTTTAAACAGCTCGCGTTAAAACAACACGAAAATAAAAAACAAGGAATAAGAGGAAACAACAAAAATAAAGGACAAGAAAGCAGGCATAAAGAAAGAAAACAAGCAGATAGGTGAATGCGAACAAGAGGAAAGGAACAACAAGGAAGAGGATGGGAAAATAGGAACAATGAGAAAAGGAAAGGACAAACAAGACGACGACAGGAAAAGAGAAAGCAGAAGAGGAGTGCGAAGAAGACGGTGGTTGCAAAGGAGAGCGGAGCAAGGAAGCGAACGAGATGTACCAGGTTGGGTGCGGCGACGAGGCAGAGGGCGGCCAGGGCAGTGGCCCTCGACGTGCAGCCAGGCCTCGTGGCGCTTGCACAGCTCCTGCAGGCCTGCAGGGGTCCACCAGCCCCACGGCGGGAGAGCCCGCACTGGCCACCACCAGGGTGGGCACCCCGCCCCCTGCGACACGTCCTCCGCCATGCACCGCTCCAGGGCACCCAGGTCCTGCATGGGGAGGAGGACAGGGGCAGAGGAGGGTGGACAGGATGCTTCGTGACAGACGCGACAAAGAAGGCTATGCAGGCTATTTAGTGCTGGTTTCTTTTTTCTCTCGCTCAAGTGAAAACTGCTCGTGTGAATACACAAGTGCATATTTATTTGGCCATGCGCAATTTATTAATAAACTCACTGCTTTTTTTGAGCGTCACGGGAGTATTTGTTTAGCCGCAAGCACTTAATGATTGTTTGCACTGTTTCTAAGGAGCTTGCACTGCAATTTCATATATTGCATTTTGGCTGTATCGAACTGCTTTGCTATCTTTGCACTGCTTAATTTACTGAGGCTTGACTGCACATGCTCCCTAATGAGCAATGTTTAACTTATAAAAGTAGTCGCTATAAAAGCAGCTTACTCCTGGCTATGCACTACATGCAGAAAAAGGCTGAGCCAAGCATCGCAATTGAAGAAATTAAAACTGGCCCAATGGCAACCTTTACTGAGGAAAGTACACAGACAACGTCAAGTTTTGTTTTTGATTTTTTTGAAAGAAGCACTCACTGTTTGGTAGAGGGATCCTGGTGTGCCAGTGAGGGGCACCATTCTCAGGCACGAGAGGGGCAGTCCCAGCTAAAAGGGAATGGCATTAGTCACTATTCACAGTAAAAGAAGACACCACAACCAGTGTGCAGCAACATCAACACAATGACGAGCTACAGTACGTAGCATTTCATGCAGCAAACAAGAATAAAGGTCGAAAACAGAGCTGTGCATCGCAAACACCTGTGGGGTGTGCTCTAATGACAAACTAGTCCTACAAGTCACCCCCGATAAGTCACCTAAACTAGCTCAACAAGCCAAAAGTGTGTTCTGGAAATGATCAAAATGCATTTTTTGGGGAGTGACTTTCCTGCCCACCGTGCATCTGTCCAGATGACATTTTAGGCAAGTGTGCTCGGCAGAAGCGCACTTTGCACACTTGACGGGGGTATACCATTTAGTCCAACAAGTCACTTCCGATGAGTTGTTCTAGCTGGACCAGTCAAATATATCCAACTGGCCCCACCAAACTGCTCTAACTAGCCCAACAACTAACCCATCAAGTTTCTCCAGCTAACCCACTGAAGGTGTTCCAACTAGCCCTGTCATGCTGCTCCAACTAGACCAAATGGGTTCTTCTACTACCCCATTCAAGTTGGCATTCCAACAAGCCCAGTCAAGTAGATTACTTCAACTAGCCCAGAAAAGTTGCTCCAACTAGTCCAACCAAGACACCAGCCTTACCAAGTAGCCCAAACTAGCCCAGTCAAGTAGGTTACTTCAACTAGCCCAGTCAAGTTGCTCCACTAGTCCAACCAAGTCACCAGCTGCATCAAATTTCTCGAATTAGCCCAGTAAAGTTATTGTTACTCCACTAGCCCACTTGGGTAGCTCCAACTAGCCCAGCCAAGCTGCTCCAACTAGCCGTCAGGCTACTCAAACTAGCCCAGCCAGGCTGCTCCAATTAGCCCAGTCACATTGCTCCAACTAGTGCAACCAGGCTGCTCCAACTAGCCCAGTTAAGTTTATGTTAATCCATTAGCCCACTTAGGTTTTCTAACACGCACAGTCAAGCTACTCCAACTAGCCCAGCACATTGCTCTAACTGGCCCAGTCAGGCTGCTTCAACTAGCCCAACCACATTGCTCCAACTGGCCCAGCCAAGTCACTCCAACAAGTTGCTCCAACTGGCCCCCTAACCAAAAGCTTGCTCCCCCGACAACTGGCCCGACAAAGAGCAGTGTTAGAGCACAGTAGTACCTGCGAGCAGAGGTGGTGGCCAAGGCTGGCCCGGGTGTGGGCGCCGATGTAGAGCACGGGGGGCCTGGCCAGGAGGGCCTGGTAGCCTTCGCCCTGGGCCAGGCGCGGGTACTTAGCGTGCAGGGCCAGCCGGCACACCCGCACCAGCCCCTCCCGCGACTCCTCGTGGAAGAAGACGGCCGAGTCGAAGAAGCGGAACAGCCGCGACACCCACAGGCCCGTGTCCGAGACGATGCGGGCCGTCAGCTTGCGCAGGGCCGGCACCTCCAGCGTCGAGATGTAGGCGGCCAGGGCGTGCGACGTGATCACCGCCTTGCCCGCATCGTCCAACTGCCGCAGCATGTCGCTGAAGTTCCTGGTGGCAAGAGAGCGGTGCAGCCACGAAACTCCGTTAACGCGGAAACATTGTTACACTGGTAACTCACATAGAGGAATTTTTAACATCACATTTGAGCGACAGACAACAACATCCCCACAGTTATGTACAGGGTGCTTTTTTCAAAGTTTCAAGAAGCATTGTTAAAAAAAAATTTGAATTACCCTATTGCACATGGTGGCCACATTGAATGTGGTTGCCGAATGTTGTTACTCCACCAATTAGGTCAATAACTAACATTTTAATTGCCTTTTAATACCGACTTAAGATTTCATTTTACGATTAAGTCAAAGTATACCCTACACACTACCCTAACAGTTAAATAAGCCAATAAAAAATATACCATTTGGGGCACTCCAGGAGAAATTATTTCCACCTCCAAAATTTCCCTTGAAAGCAAAACCTAGTAGAAAAAGAGCATCACTGATGTCACTGTTGCTGCCATCACTGGCAACTCAGCTTATCAAGGACGACAGAGCCAGTGATGTCACTGTTGCAATTCTTTCACTTCCAAGGTGGGCCCAGGGGTGGAATATGTATATCAAATATTTTAATTAAAGGAACAGTGAAGAGAACTTGTCAAACTTTTTTTTTAGGGGGGGGGGGATGTTTTGTGCAGATTTAACTTCTTTCTCCATTATTTTCAACATTTAGCAGATGTCTAGAGCCGTGGATTATTTGTCATGGTCGCTTTTAGCAACAACCTTAAACAGATTGCTGCCGGAACGTCACTGCCAGACTGGTTTGGAGCATGGTCAGACTGGTTTGCAGCACCAATTTTTTCCTATGTCATAGTAAACGCTGATTTCTGATTTCTTCACTCACAGGTTACACAGCTTTAAAATGGGTCATCACTACCGATGTCAGCGAATTAACACGGAAGACCGAGTGAAGGAAATCATACACTCAAGAGCACTTTTTTCAGAACTAAAAGTATCACGTGGACCTCACATTCTAGACTTCAGTGCGCAACAGTAATTAGACAACATTTACAACTTGAGTGTCACTTTAAATGGGTGTAACATTTTCGGGCAGTAAGGTGCCACCACATCTAAAAAAATAACCCATTCTGGCGGTACCGCTGTGCGCAGGACAGCTTTGTGTGCTTTGATATAGGCCACTTTTATTTAAAGAAAAAGACAATTGCAACGCCTTAGTCACTGAGCCACCACGGTGGATCCCATTGAGGAATGAACAGAATGGGTAGGCAAAGATGCACACTTGTGATGTAGACGGATTTCTCTAGATTGGATTGAGAAGGATTTCGGGATGCTGACTGCCACTTTGAAGCCGATTTCAGTTTTGAGACCGATTGTAATGCACACACAAATATGAAGGCTATTTTTAGCGAAAAAAGGTGCGCGTTAGAATCGTGCAAATACGGTAGCCTCGACAGCAGTGATCCACCACCAAACAAAAAGTTTAACAGTAAGCTGTAGAGCGCTGTGTCTAAGCATACTATAGTAGCTCAATATTTTTTGCTGCACGTTGTTTCATAAGAAAAAAAAAAGTAAACGACACTTTTGAAAAACTCTGCCATGTTTGCTTCTCCCCAGGTACGGATTTGTTACTCATCTCAGCTTGTGATATTAATAACCCTTGAAACAGAGCCACACTTTTTTCACTTCGATAGTAAATTTGTTTTGTTTTAAAAAATAAAAGTTTTCAAAACATTACGGACGCATCTGCCCTGTTATCCTGCGATTTTGCGAGTCTCCCAGTCATCACTGCCACCAAAATCAAATCACATTTACTTGGCCGTGCAGACCCGCACGGCCAAACCGAATGTCAGTTACAGCTAATGTCATTCGCTTTGACTGACATTAGATTTGCCGTGTGACAGGGGCATAACACCAAACAAATGGCATTTACTGCTAATGTCATTCACTATAGATGCCGTTCGATTTTCTGTGCGACGGGGGCCTAAAAGATCTTAACGGGGGCAGATGGGTCTTTGGGGCCGAAAAACGATCAAAAAATCGTTTTCTGAAAAATGGCATTTTTGGCATCCACGGCCATACTTCTGTAAGTGTGCAAACTTTCTCTTCAAAATGCACCGTATTTTATTGTAAGTAGAATTTTAAAGTGCACTCTACAGCTCAGCTTGCGAAGAATTCGATGGTAAAACGGCACCTTTTTGTGCAACGCGAAGCTAGCGTTTCGCCGACAGATATCTCGGCACCCAGAGCAGGTGTGACTGTAATTTGTTTGCTTCCAATACCTAAATGTGTGGAGGATGCAATGTTGTAGACAAATTTTCGAGCGGAGGCTTTGGAAAATTATTATTGTGTTCAATTGACACCACCTGTGAGCCATTTCTGTCAGGGCGCAGGAGAAGTGAAGTTTAGTGTGTTATAAAACAACCAAAAATAGCTAAATCAAAAAAGTTCTTCCAATGTTGTATTCTTTAGTCATTTGTCTGCCTAGCCATGTGGTAATTGCCATTCTGTATGGAGTGGTTATTTTGTAATTTTGACCCACAATGATGGCAATTAATCACTAAATATTCCAGAAAATAATGAGCCCACAAAAAATCCCATTGCAGATTTGAAATCAGCCCAAGAAACTCCATATTGCTGTGCAGTTTCATTAAAATTGGTTTGTCAATAAAAAAAATAGCTCTAAGACCAGTCCGCCCCATTAAACATGAAGGCCTTCAGGGCCTTTTCAAATACGGCAAAAGTGCGCATCACGCAAACTGACAGACACGTCCGCATAGAAATGCGCTACGCATTTTAGAGAAATTGAATACTTTTAGGCCAAGTCACAACTGAAGGAGTAACCAGTTGAGAGACATCAAAAACATTTTGCCGCAATTACCCAAACTCACCCTGGGAAGGCCTTCCCGTGCTGCAGGGGTAACGTCTGACATTGCTGCTGCACGATGGCTTCCAAGCCAGCTCGGATGTCGTCCAGGGACAGCGGCCTGCCAGAGGTCAAAGGCCAAAGGTCACCTCTGCTAACCGACCTAGCTCAAAACACCCATCTCAAAACAAAACAAACGAAGGAAGCTCACACTAACGCTTAAGACTTGAGGGTAGCGAAGCTGCACGCAACCTTCTTGACCATCGCGAAGGTTTAAGCCCACAATTGCAGCCGATTTGCTTCTTCGCTGCCGTAATGACCTTTATTACATCATCGTTGCTGTAAGTGTGAGCTTCTCTCATTTTTTTGGATGTGATAATCACTGGACATCACCTTAGAGGGGCATACGCTAAGATTTCTCTTTCTGATTTCGAGCAAGTGTTGCCACGATTACGGTGAACGCTGGAGTTTTTTCCCTAATTGGGCATGCTTGGCTTGAAGAACGTGCACCGGAGATTCTGGGCGGCCGCCACGAGGCACGCACACACGAGCGCTAGGCATTTTCTTGGTTTTGTTAATCGCCAAGCGGTTACCGCGAGGCCCATGCTCATGTGCGCAGGCTCGGAAATTTCTTGGTATTTTTAACTGCAGACACGAAAAATTACGATTTGCTAAAGAGCTTCGCTCTTAATGTCATGGCAGTGGCAAAGTCCCCAAGCTATTCCGACAAGGTCAGTGGCATGGCAAAAAGAAGCTGAAACAACGTGTAGCTGGCACCTATCTAAAAAGGAGCGTGCACAATAAGCAGCCCTGTAGCCAGTCGTGAACGCAACTCAGCTTCCCACACCAATACTCTTGTGCATTGCATTTCACTGTGGCAACATTCGCTGTTGCCCGCCTATAACCTGACCAATGGCGCATACATTGAATACGAAATCCAGGTGAGAATGCAGGAGACAAAGGGGGGCGACTTACGCTGCCTGTAGAGGTCCGGCAATGTGTTTCTGCGTGTCCTTGCGAGCCTCCCCCTCATCGCCGCCACCCAGCCACTGTTTCCTGCACGGACACACAAACACTTTTTACCTAGCACCTAGAGGTTTCCATTGTCAATAGTTTTATTTGGAGGTGCACACAGCTGCAGAACCATGGCGAGAAAGAGCAGCGAAACCCGCAGTGCCGCTGCAACCTCATCCTACAGCTCGTGGGTGATCTGAGTGCTCGAGCCAAAAAGCGGGGCCCGCCTGCGCGTATGGAGTGTGACGAAAGGCTAGATGGGACGACCCATTTCATCTACAAGCTCCCCCGCCGAAACAACGAGGACTGTACTGTTTGTAGCGATAAAAAAAAAAAGGAGGAGGCAGGAGGGAAACTGTGTTTTTCTCCAAAACCTGCAATAACAACCCTGGCCTGCACCCTGGAGAAGGCTTCGAGCGGTTTCACACGCTGCTCAAATATCGGTACAGAGTTGCAAGCAGAACGCAAGAGAAAAAATAAATATCCTGCGAGTTGTCCTTGCACAGTTTGTGTTTTTCTTCGCGGCGCCAGAAACTGGCAAAATAGTTGCAGACCGAAACGACCGGAAAGTGGGTAAACGTTCCGGACTGCAAAGGGTTAATTAAAGAGACCATGAAGACATAATACAACTTTGTTCAATGTTCAATTAAATACAGCCAGCCTTATGGCAACTCCCTCAATATCCCTCCGGCACTGAAAGACGTTTTTTTAACCAAAAGAACAATGGAAGAAATATTGAAGAACACAAATTTAGCACTTCCATGATGCAATATACTAGACCCACTGCGGTGGCTCAGTGACTAAGGCGTTGTGCTGCTGAGCACGAGGATGTGGGTTCATTTCCCGGCCGCGGCGGCCGCTTTTCTGATGGAGGCGAAAAGCAAAAACACCCGTGTGTACGAGATTTCGGCGGGTGTTAAAGATCCCCAGGTGGTCAAAACTAATCCGGAGCCCTCTACTAGGGTGCGCCTTATCGCCTGCGTTGCGTCGGCGCGTTAAAACCCTACAATCAATCATGATGCAATATGGGTGAGATGATGCAATAGGGAGCAGCACTAACAACAGCTATCAGTGTGCCACCTGCACATCAGCATTTAATTAAGCAATCAATCAAACAGAACTACAGACAGAATTGGAGGATGTAATACAATCACCCAATCATGTTTCTTGGCAGTGGGTTAGGTCAGCGGCTGCCACTCGCACAAACATTCCGTGACGTCACACAGAAATCGCCCAAAAGTGGCCGGGGAGTCGCAACTGCTTCATAGTGTTCCTTCAAGGGGCCATGCAGACAAAACACAAGTTTGTTTTATTCGAAAGATTTCGTGTTTTATAGTGCCCACAGCGCTTGTCCGGCAGCAAACGATGCCGTATTCACTGAGAAATTAATCAATTTAGGTTAAAATTTTGATTCCCCCGCCAAATCGTGTGTTTTCGTGACGTCTGCCATGAATTCATGAGGGCGGGTATTCAAACAAAGTTCCAGTGCATCATTAGGCTCTGCAGCCTTGCTTGCCGTCAGTCCTCCCAGATGGCACTACCATACTGAGCTGTGGACCGTTGTCCGCCGTTGCTTTGTTTTTGACCGCATTTGCCCCTGGCTTGTTTTTGTTATGGTAAAAACTAATCGTTTTGTGAAACATGGGGTATGCTCGACAAACAGGGTCACGTAAGACAACGTTGCTTACGCCAATCGGCCAGTGTTGTGCAAGACAACTCCAAAGCGGCGGACTGCTGTGCAGCTAAAACGAGCATAGTGCACCCAGTACCAACAGCAGTGCACATCGATACTTCTACGTTTACATGCATTTTCGTTACTGTCATTGTTTGCCCCCCATTCTTACTGCTATAATAATAAAGCGCAAATAGCTCGTTCAACAAGCTAATAAGCCCTGGCTAATTTGCGTTTGCTGTTGTGGGAAATCAGCTGGTGGGTCACATGGTCATTCCCTTTTTTCCTAATTATGTAGCTTATTTGAGCGAATTTACGTTAAAAGTGGTGTCAGTATGATTCCAATGAGGCAACCTTTCGAATGAACCAAACTTGTGTTTTGTCTGCACGGCCCCTTTAATTTTTGTTTTTGAACTTCGCGACGAAATTGGTACCACTGTTATCACGGCGAAGCAGTCTGTTTGATAAACCAAACTTGTGTGTTGTCTTCACGGCCAGACAGGGCGGTGTTTCGGTCACTCACGTGTGTGAAGTCTCCAGGCGGTTGACAGAACCGGCCGCAAGGCTGAGCACCTCCTGCACGGGGTCGCTGCAGCCATTCAGCTCGGACTTTCCCCTCAAGTCCACCTGGCAAGGGTGTCACGCAAAAAGTCCGCGTTACCGACGCATGGGGAAAAAGTCGACGCAACGTTGCAGCCCGAACAAGCATACCGAGCCTTTTTTTATTTAGTCTCGGAATCACCACAGATAGCCACAGGTGGTCTGAGGATTCTCCTTGCCATAAAAATACGAATGCCGGATTGCTTCTTGGGAAGTCCGCGGCAAGGCTGCGACTCAATCGAAGAGCGCCACATTTGTAGCAGAATATGACACAAGCCTGGTTGCAAAGAAAAAATGTTTGAGCTGGTGCCCAGGTAATGAAGCTATAACAACTATTGTGACCGTACGTCACTGGTGTAAGACCTAGATGAGTTGACAGTCATCTCTCTTTTCCTGAGTGGTAGCAATATGTCGTTTCTAGCTGCATGAGCAAAGTCATGATCTCTTTAGATCACAACTCAATAGAGTGTCAATAGAGTTGCAATAGAGTTCCAATAGAGTGTCAATAGTAATAAAGTGTAAGTGAGGAGTGAGCTGAAAAGGAGCCTGCGTGTTTTCACATGCGCGACTACACACCTACCACCTGTACTTGTACTTCGTATTACCAACAATTCCTTAGAATAAAAAACCAACATTTCTTTTTTTTCCATTCTGTTCTTTAGCCATCTTTGAACTGTATAAGTTGCCTAAAAATTTTCAAATTTCATCCAAAATGTGAAAAATTCTAACCTAAACTAAATATCAAACAATAAGCCTGAATATAATACACTTAACAATATGCCAAGAGTTCTCGAAATAAAAAAAACAATAATGAAACAAAAACTTTCGGTTTGGCTTTAACATTCATGCACGCAGACACACAAAAAAAAGAGGACACTTTATTTTTACTAAAGCTCTGTCAGTGCCTGATTTGTTGGTTCATCAAGGAACATGACGACACATCCTCATAATTAGTTCTTGTTGTTTTTTCACTACGGAGCACTGCAAAATACCCGTCAAGAACGTATGGGCCCATGGCTGGACGCAAATGAGAAAACGTACCAGGGTGTCGGTCACCCTGAAAGGATTGGATTGGAACAGAACAAAGTATGTTAAATATAACTACGCAGAAATACGCCCCACATTAAAGTAGGTTACAGTAAAAATGAGCTTCTCTGCAGCACATGAACAGATGTGACCGTTGTAATGCCACAATGAAAAAACAATGCACAAGCAAGATGAAAGCTTGATCACCTAGTAGATATATATATTGTGGCAGTTAGGAACAGAGTGTTTTCACCCCGTACACCATCATATATACCTTTCAATTATACTCGTTCACGAAGGCAAATCCCCCCACAGAAATCAAAACCTAAATTCGAAGTGTACCTTGCAACGTAGTTAAACTGCCCATGTAATGATTGCTAAATTTAAGTTCCCATCCCTTGAAAAGCATGTTGAAATGAAACAGCTTGATGTATCTATTTTACACATATACTTGTACAGTCCTTCCTACCTTACAGTTCTTTTTAGAGATGTTTAGCCAAGCAACTCCATGAATCCCATTTTGCAATACTCAATTTGTGAAGTCCCATACCGTCGTGCAGAAATACGTTTAGCACTTCCCTGCCTATGCCAATTCAAACCGACATATTTTATCGACGCTTCCGGATGCGAATTTCGGTGCTTTCAGATTGAAATGCTGATGTTTTCAGATTCGAATTTTGCCGCTCTCCGAATGTGCTTGGACAGCTAACAACATGCAGTGGACAGTACAGACACTTCCTTCTATCTTTCACTTTTAGGGAAAAAGCCCCCTCATGGGCTCGGGCTGTCGGCGTCTAACGTCATCGCTGTAACCGTCGTCTCATGTGATCACGGTACTAAAACACCCGGATACTCATTTACGCCTCGTGCTAGAACGCTGCATGCTTCAAAGACAAGAAACTTTTACACCAAACCTGTATACCTCTACCCAACAATGGTTTCATTTCCGTTGGCAAAAACGCCAAGGCGCCGAGAATACACTTTTACACTGCATGCTCCGCCCCTCCCCAGGTTTCACATTAGTGGAGATGGCCCGGGATTTTTTTGGCTTCACATTCCCGGTTGGCATAGATTTTTAAAGCCTCTCCAGTGTCAACCGATGGGCAGTTATCGACATAATGCACGTGCTGCGACGCGACGGAAACATCGGATTGCTAGTGATTCGGATGGGTACGCACACTTTTTTTTTTTTTTTCGGACCAAATCAGCAGCAATGACACCAGGGACAATTTTGGGCTTCAAGACACTCCGAAAACTCAATATCCAGTCGTCGACAAGTTTCGCTTTCTGCTCCGAACTGTTTTGTTGGCTCCGCGTGCTGATATAAAAGTAATCTCTGTTCCAGAGGTCGCCTTTCTTATCTACACTGTGACAACTTCCTTCGGGCAGGATCATTAGCCGGATACAGCGTAGAGTCGACTTTTGCCCTCGAAGACCTCCATGGGCCACCAACGTCACCTTTTTTATTTTGTAAGAAATTCTGCAGTTAGACTTTCGATGCTCGCAGTACTATGCCCAAATACTATGCCCAAAAAATGTACATTCTCAACGTCTTTTTTTTTTAGTTTTTTTCTGTGTAGAGCTACATACACATCTTTGCTTGCATTTTTTTTTCTATTGGTCACAAAATTTCTTGCGTGGTGTTTTTTCTAGATAAGTTTTATTTACTCGTAAACATTCGGCACTTGTTTTCAGACATGGTGACCATTTAAATCGCTGATTTTAGGTTGGGGGAATTGCCACAACTACCGTTCCTTAAGATTGTTTAATTAGGCACCCAGTGTGTATTGCAACTGAACATGCGATAAAAGAACAACTCCCGAAACAAATGAGAAACTTGAGTCACATGAGGACGACATTCCAAGAACTCTTTGGCTCCTATGGTGGATCTGTTTAATGCCACCTGAACACGCACTGTGCTGTCAACCAAGTAGTCTCAAACATAATTACACCCGCTCCTATAAGAAAAAGAAAGAAGCGAAAGAAAAAATCATGCACACGACACAATTCGCCAGTTTGTATTGCTACCCAGCTTTAAAAAAAAAAAAATCTCCATGCAACTAGCGGTGATTAAAACTAGCAAGTTGAGGAGTCAACCGCAAAGCAAGTTGACTCCACAAACACTGCGCAAGACGGTCCTTTGAATCACGCTCGACGGAATGGTTACGTTTATTTTTAGTAATTCCACAGCACGACGTTCGCGCGGCAAATGCGGCTGTCAAGCCTTCAGGCGCTGCTCTAGAATTTAAAAAGAAAAAAAGATCTGCCACTCTAAAGAAGCTTAAACACGACGGGTCAACAAAATGCCTAAAAATACTGCCCACGAATCACGCTTCCACAGAGCTCGCGAACATCCAACTGCTCTACATCACAGATATTGCCGCCTTCGGCATTGCGACAGACTGCTCGCGAATTCCGGCTAGTTTCGCTTTCTCGTATGCTAAACTGATACTATGCAAAATAAAAGCGTCAGTTTCCGCCACCTGCGCAGTCGCAAGCTCGCGCGGCTCATTCGTCACGTTCGCCGCAAGCTGACACGCTTGTACGAAGTCCAGATTCCTAAATGAGTGCGATCGAGCCGCGCTAAAGGTTCCTCAAGGCTCTGTGCTGTTACCGCTACTGCTACCAGAAACAACGCCAGAGCGGAATTAACAGTGACGAAAACCGTCGTAATACAAGTAGGCCACCGTTTTGGGCTGGTGCAACAACGAGTGTAAGATGAGGCAAAGACAGAGAGAGAGAGAGAGAAAAAAAAAAAAAGGCCATAAACACGTAGTCGAGGTTGTTGCAAACGCCACGAGCCAACCGGAGGTGTGTACTCGTAGGCGGAAGCGATCAGCCTCAAAATAAGAAAATAAAACAGCTCCGTAGGAAAAGATGCAACGATCTCTCAAAAACATGCGGTTCATTCGTCCACACCTCAAAACCAAAGTTCATGTGGCCACAACAGACTGGCAAAATACTCGCCGGCGGTCGAGGAAAACACGAACCGAGTTTCGAACGCGACTCGGTGGCGGAATAGAACGACATTGACAACCACCCATCAGAGCACAGAGGTAGCCAGTGAAATTACACGTCGCGTTGAGGAAAACTCCGAAGAGTAAAGACACTCACGTCTCCCATTTCTGATTCACGCTCTTTCGTCGGGTCTTGGGCGTCTCCGCTTTGCGAAATTTCGGCCGAAGCGACGTTGGATGCTACGACGCGGTCGCCGCTGCTGTCCGCCATTGCTCACTCCCAAGACACGCTGGCATCCGAGTCGTCACTTCCCATGTCAACTTCCGCCGTCCGTGTCTGTTGTCATGAGAACGCAGAGCCCCATCACAGAAGAAAAATTTTGTGTCAACATTAAGGCTTACGCTTTGTTCAGTGAGTGCCCCACAGCAGTGTTACAGACTAAAATAAAACACTTCTTCATTTATACTTGCGTTGCCTGCGTCTCTTGTGCAAGAACATATTCTTGCACGCTTGCACGGTACTCTCGATTTTTTTCAGTGTCATCATGAACTACACGAAAGAAAACTCTAAACGCAGTTTTATTTCTGCGCGAAGAAAGCGATTCCCAAGCAGTCTGTCCTCTTGTACCGTCCAAACATAAAATTTCCGTTTATAACGTCGCAATATGCAAAACAATGAACTACTTTCGAAAAAATCTTTCTGAGAATTACAAAATGCTTCGAAAAATTGTAGTAAAACTTGACCGATACATTTTTTTCTGTGCAATTTCGAAACCGAAACCAAAACTCAGCGCCCCCTGTATACTTTCTCTCATTGCCTGTCAGTTCACCTTCAGACTTTCTCAGACCATATTCAGACGGACGTCGATTCCACGCACCGCCACTGCACTTTCCAAGCGCGTGGGTACGCCCATAGAGTTTCTTACTATTATTTGTATGAAACTCTATGGGTACGCCACGTAAACACGCGGCGCCGCGGAGCTGCTTGAGCAGACGACAGGCGCACGCGTTCGCTAGTGCCATCGTACTGTATTTTCTCGTTCGCTGTCGTTTACGTGCAAATCTTCTGTGAGCAAATGGCGGCGGTTCGCTAAGATGAGATGGCTTATTGTTTTGTGCCTATGTGCGAATCAGTCGAGAAGAAAAAGATGCAAATGGCTTGTCGCGATTCATCAGTATGGCTGCATGGGCACCGATTACACTAAAGTTCCACTTCAAGAACGAACATTTCATCGAAGGCAAAAGGGCCCGACGCATGAAGAAAAGTACTGCACCTCCATTTTTGAAGATTGCTCTCAGCGTTTGCAGCCAAAGCCTGTACCGGACCGGAGCTCGCCGGAAGAACAAAAGTGCTCGAACAAAATTGCTCGTTTTGGGGACGCAGGGCGCACAGACGCTTCGTCAGGAGTCAAATGGTGCGACTCAACCAGGCTGCTGACAGATATACAAGCAGCTGAAACAGCTGAGAGGATTCTTTCGCTGTGGGCCTTTCAATTTATACGGCAAAAGGTCGCTGAAAACGAGCCTGAATTCCGCGTTCTTCTTGCTTGAAAAAGTAAGGAATTTTAAGAAGGCAAGGCTGACATGCTCCCTTATAGCCTATAGCTGTGTTGTTCTCAGGCACCTATCTACCATAAGAGCTCGAGCTGAAGTTCTTTTGAAGATGCCCTGCAGAAATACTCTGTCCGGGTTTAGCGGCATCGAAAGTGGCGATACGGACTTCACAAGACTGGTTGAGGCTCGCAAGACTGAGACAGAAAGCCACACTCAAGGGCGTACGTTCTCTCTCATTGTTGATGAGATGATTAAGGAAAAGCTTCGTAAACAAGCAGGGGACTGCTTTGTTGGGCAAGCGGACGTTTCATTAGAAGACGGTAGCAGCAGCGGTGTGGTTTTAGCCAACTCCCTGCTCTGCTTTGTTGTAAGTTGATTTTCCTCGTCGTACAGGATCCCACTAGGCTACTACTTCACTAACAGAACGGGTAGTGAGCTGGTGATCTTTGTGGTTAAAAAATTCACGCATCTCCACGAAGTGAATCATGGCGAGTGGGCGAAGCAATGGGGATCGTTCTTACCGTAAATCACCCGTGGCATTGCCCACTCGCGCATGTAAATGAGTGACAACGCGTGTGTACAGTATATACAATTCCAATCAAATCCAATCCGATATAATTCAATTTGATCCAATCCATTTCAATTCAATCCAAATCCAATCCAATGCTCCTCGCGCATGCGCAACACTGTGTACACGGACGCCAAGCCCCGGACAAAGCGAGGCACTAAGGTGCTTCGCCCCTAAAATGGTAGTAGCCTGTGGTTCTCGCATCGCACGACTTGTCACCGACGGCCACCGAGTCGACGTAAATGCCACGAAGATGCTGGGCAAGGGCACCGTGACGTTCAAAGTAGAACTGGTAGAACACCCGTGCGACATTAATTGTGACCCCGCGGAAAAACGAGCCACCGTGGACGGCTACGAGTCCTCGGGGCACGAGGACAGCAGCAGCTCTGGGGAGGAGATGTCTGCTGATTCTGTCTCCTCCGAAAGCGAGGTTGCAATAAAGAACCATGTGAGCCCTGAGTCGAGCTCATAAGGCAGTATACACATCAGTCTGCCAGCGGACTAAACAATGCACTAGTGGTCAAACCGATGGCTCTCGATCTGCGCCCCCCACCGCTGAGCAGAGATGACAGATTGCTGACTTGAAGCACAACCAAGCAGAATGACACTGGCGCTCATATCCTTTTCTAATGAAATTTACCTCTCTCTCTCTCTCTCTCTCTCTCTCTCTCTCTCTCTCTCTCTCTCTCTCTCTCTCTCTCTCTCTCTCTCTCTCTTATGTTCAGGAAAATAAAAAGACCATTGCTCTAAACCAAAAAAAAAAGAAATGGGGTTGATTCCTCTGTCATAGCAATCATTAAAACACAAGTGCAATGTGCAGCGAAATCTGCAGCTGAGTATGATTTGCGGGTCGGCGGCTGTCTTGTGGGTGTGCTTGGAGAGCGACGTCCTGCTGGCGGGTCGCTTCAGCAAAGGTGTACTGGCGTCATTTCCGTTACGGATATGACGTCAGTGAAATCTTGAGGTATCGTGGCATGAAACACTTTCGTGTTAAAATATAAAACCTGAAAACGAACAACCATAAGTATAACGTACTCTTTAGAACTAAAGGTTGCTTCCCAGCAAGAAGACCCTGTGTGCAGGGGTGCACCCTCTACAGGCCGTTTGCGCTTCATTGTACTGGCGTCACTTCCGTGGAGGATATGACGTCAGGTAAATGTTCGTGTCTCCGGGAATTAAACACTTTCGTGTTAAAACCCCCGCAACACCCTGGGGGACCTTACCTGAGCAGCGTAGTTGGATGATGATGGTTGGATGAGTTTTTGACTGCTCTGGGGCGAGCACCTCCGTGCGACTCCCCCTCCATCTGACAACGGTAGAGATCGGAACTTTAGGTGCGAAAAATCACGGTTTTAGGCGCCTATAATAGGCACTGAAAAGTGCCATTTAGGCATTTATGGGCACCAAATACTGTCGTTTAGGCACATATAGGCTGAATTCGTATTTACTTCAGCAGCATATGTCACGACAAATTTTTGACTCGCAGTAAAAACCGCGGACAAAACTAATGCTTGGGAAAGTACTTTTATTTTCGTCGTGAAAGCTAGAGGTCCTATCTTAGAACATTTACGTGAAGTGCAGGGAAATTCGACGACAAAGCAAAGCTTAAAAGCCATCACAACTCAGACCCATCTCAATGATTTGCGGCTTGAAGTTGTACCTCATTTCGGTCGTTAATTGTGTGCGAAAAAACAGCACTCAAAGTTCACTGATTTTGGGGGAGCGTGCTTGTACTTCGGGACGCCCCATGACCTGATTCCATCTAGAATATCAAAATCTTTGGCGCTCAGAACCTTCCGCAGTCCTTTTATCACATGGAATCCAAGAATTTTACGCCAGACAGAAAGGCAGATTGTCAGACGGGGATGGCTCTATTAGCAAGCTGTCCTTCGAAGATGGTGTCAAATTTGTCAGGGACCTTCCAAATGAGTTCAGCATTCATAGTCAGAGTGGCGCCCAAGGTGTCAGCTGCGGAAAGGCTTTCTGCTAAGAGTGTGAAAAAAGCAAACGAATGGGCCAAGTCACGTTCAACTGTAGCGTGGTGTAAATAATTTCGGCTGCAACGCTTTTGTCGTTTGCAAAGCTGTTGACACATGTACTACAAGCGGCGAGTTTTTCTGTGGTAGTTTCCCGCCCTTAGCCGAGTTTTTTTAAAAGCTAACAACGGGCTCTGGTGGAAGAGGCCCAATCTGTAACTGCTACTTGAAGACAGCCACCTACCGAAGGAAGATCTTAGCTGCATGTATTTATTCGTCGACAGAGCAGAACGACCTCGTTAGCTCTTCACAGCACCGATGAATCCCATAGATAATACAGGAAAGTGCAATATTTCATACAAATTGCGGAGCTATGCTGTTCTGCAGAAGCGGATGACTAGGGAAGCTGCGGGAATAAGATCATTCAGGAACTATGCACTATGTACTGATTACCAATACTAAACCGCACGCAACACTCTTTGCAACAAACTCCCTTATTGCTAGGTTTCCAAATGCCCTTGAAGGTTACCCAGAACGGCAAAAAAAAATGAGCAGTGGCTTAGCTCGGCTATACCAGGATATACGTAGCGGAAGCTAAGTTTCAGCAATCCCATCCAACCCAATTCAGTCCAGTCCAGTCACTGCTAATGGCGCATGCGCAGCACGGCTCTCCAGGAGCCACGCGAAGCGGCTAGCAAGCGGCTCCGGCGCAGCGTCCGACTTGGCTACTGCGCAACGGAGATAGAGAGAGAGAGAGAGAGAGAGAGAGAGAGAGAGAGAGAGAGAGAGAGAGAGATAATTTTATTTGCCCTTTAGGCTAAGGCCTCCTCATTCCAGGGGGCCACTGGAATTCCTCGTTAGTTGGTCTTCCAGGGGTCTAGCCGGGAAGGCGGGGTGCTTATGGTCTTTTGGACAAAGCTTGCCAACGAGGCGCACAGCTAGGCATGCGCCGGCGCCAGTGCGTCTGCCGCGGCTATGACGCCACTCCTCTGGAATGTGCAGGCCGGCGAATGTGCACCCAATTCTCTACACCCGTACTCCAACTGGATTGGATTGGGAATCCAATCGAATACAATACAATTAACCCAATCCAATCCAATTCAATGCTCCTAGCGCTTGCGCAGCACGGCCCTTCAGGGTCTACGCGAAACTGCTCAACCTCGGCCTGTGTAGCTTACGCTACAATAATGGCTTTCACGACTGGAGCATACTTCAAAAGTGCCGAGATGCCCGTTCCTATTGGCGGTGAGCGCGAACACAGGCGGCGCTGCGAAGCGCGCCTCCATGACGTCAGCTTAGGGATTCTCACATTTGTCGTCTGCTTCACTCAGGATCGCTCTCCCTGCTGTTTCTTTGCGTTCGGTCAACGTCTGATGCTTGTCCGCACCAGAATTGGCGTGTGGGTAACTTTTTATCATAATAATAGGCTTAAAATCGCATACACTAGCTCATGGTGTCAGTTAAAGTATAGTTTTGGATACCGCTACGGGAGAAACATTGCCGGCGCCACCCCATTCCTTGCGAAGCCGGTCCTGTGCGGAGCGCGAAGAGTCGGAGCTAGGCGTCAGCTTCTCATGTAAGCATTCGAACAAAAGGAACAGTCAGCTGCTAATAACCGATAACAGCGAAAATGGAAGACCAAAACAAATTCTAGGCCTTCAGGGCTGTCGGCTTTGGCAGGAGGCATCACGATTACCGGTAATCATATGTAAGGTAAAACAGTTTTTGCAACCTTGCCGAACGCTCGAACGCGTTTTGTCACATCACTTTACGTTGTCAAGGCATGAAAGTTTGCCGACATGCACTATAGACTGCAAAAACTGTAGGTTGAGTTCCAAATAACCCAGTGCGTATATACGCGCGTGCTGATTCTATACCAGGCATCTAACCAGTATGTAGGTTTATTGAGCAAAACGAGTCACGTCTTCGTTAAATTTATAGTAACACATATATGTTTGTTAAGACCTGGAGGGATATTTCGGAACATTTTGCACAGCCATATCTTCCCGATATCCGGATATGCGTTATAGGAAAACTGCACTCAAGAGGAGGAGGAGGAGCAAGGGGAGGAGGGGAAAACTTTGTTTAACAATTAAATCGATCTGGTTAGTGGGCCGGGTCCTCAGTCCAGGACAATAGAGTAAAAGTAATTTTCTTCAAATCATAGAACGCCATCCCGAGTAGAATAGGATTTGTTCTTCGCGCCTGGAAGGGTTGAAAAGCAATAAAGAGCTACTTGGAATTCTTCTTCGGTTTCGAGTCTTGTAATATATGCAGGTATACTATTTATTACGTTAGTTAGCGAGTATATCATGCCTTGAACACCGTAATCATGTCATCATTGTTCGAGTTGAGAGTCAGTTCGTTATGATAACGATATAATTACGATAGAAATTCGGAGCACAAAAGCCGCCTTCGAGTACTGTGGACCACGTTGTTTAGGGCGCGATCGCGGTGGCGTAGCACAAACCTTCTCATTGTATTTGCATGTGAATAAAAAGCACGCTGCAGATATGCACCTTCTTGCACGCAGCCGTAATGAAAGCCAATTTGTGAAGAAGGGAATGTATGTCATACATAATGAAGGAAATATCCACACGGCCTTTGTGAGGCTCCCAAACATCCCGAAACTTCCTAATAAGAAGTTGGTGACGGCGCAGAAAAATTAATGCGTTGGGCAGAAAAAAAAAAGCAAGAAACATTAATCCGATACAAGACAACAACGAAAGAAACAGAAGAAAGCCGCTTTATTGCCTGCTGTGTGAGGAGCGTGTAGAGGCCGCTGCCTGGTACGTAGTATTAGACTGTTGAGTCTTCATAGGAGCATCTCAAAAATACTGCAGGGAAGCCTACGCATTTTGAATACTTATCGAGAAGGTCTGATCGCTGATCCTCGCGAATAAGCAAGAAACGACGAGTTACACACGATCTTCTGGCCGATACTCTGAAGAAAGTTATTCTCTATCTCTTCGTGTGTCGCAAACTTGTGGGGATACAGCTTCAAATTATTCAGATGCGTCAGAAGCTGGCAAAATAACTGAGTCGCTAGAAATACGCTTTTTAACGCACTACAGCAACGAAGCGGGCGATTTCTAGCCCAGGCACTGTTGCCCCTCACAAGCGGAGTGTAGCAGACGACAGCGGCGCGAATCCCTAAGCCGACGTCAGAGCCAGGGGGCGCCACTCAAAGATCTCACCGCCAATAGCTACGTTTCCCGTTCCTTCCTCGTACTACATGTGCTCCATCTTGCCGACCGGCGGTGTTCCTGTGATCGGCGGATAAGTGTGCACGCGTTCGCGGCGTCAACATCGGTGTGTCAGATTTTCACGTGGCTTTCCCTTAGGAGGCGTCTTTGACATGAAGTGACACTTGCTCGGCTACGTCGCGTTCATTTTCTTTGTATTTTATTTTTATTGCGTTAGCAATGGATAGGGCACATGCGCAAAAGTTTTCGTCGCTGTTCCGCGGTCGCAGTGCGTCAGATGGACAGAACAAAACAGCTCGTGTGGACAGGGGTGATGTCGGGGAGGTTGGCTGCGATGACGCTGCGTACGGGCATTCGGCGGGTCGGCAGATGTGGCGAGGTCGAGGTGGTGGTAGATGCGGCACGGTTTGCGTTTCTCGGTTTGTTTGGCACGGCTCGCGGATTTTTCTTGCAAACAAGGCGCGACAAACACCCCGCTGCGGGATTCTAAAGCGAGAACAGTCCTTCAACTCGAAAAACCAAGAACGGCATATATAAGACAGAAAGGCATTTTTAGGCGCTAAAAAGCCCACATATGCCCGTATAGTCAGAATAAGCACTTATAGGCACGATAAACTATTGCTTAAAAGGCTCCCCTTCCCTTTGTTTATGCTTATATGTTGCATAGGCTTGATACAGACTCAAGGAAATAATAGGTGTTCTGCCTAAGGTTCCGGTCTCTACTCATTAGTCAAGGTCGAACTTAATCAGTGCAGTAATGAATAAAACAGTCATGTATCTTGAATTCGATCATATATGACCCACCAACTTACTTGAACGAGTGTGGACAAATGCAGTGCGTTGGGTTCTTTACAATAGAGAGCCTTGTACTGTCCGCTTGTTTTGTTGCTACGCCAAAAAATCTAATTAGAATGCCGAACGTTAAAACAAAATATGGGATGGTATTTTTATTCTCTGTTATTGCTGACTTGTAAACAGTCGAAACTATTATTTCTTACGCTAGAAAACATTTTTAAACTGCGCGTCGTGCGAAACTGCGCCTGTTACAAATTCAAAGGGGTTTCATTGCGCCGGCGTCCGGTAAAATTTTTAAATGCGAATGCATTTCTTAGTCGAGCCATGTCAGGCGCCGTGCGGCGTCCACGCGCCCGCAGGTGTTATCTCTCCGCTCTCACCTCCTCTCCCATAGCAACAGCTGCGAGCGCGCGCGCTCCTCCTCTCCCCTAGCAACCGGAGCAGGTGGTGCGGGCGGATCAGCGGCGAGTGAGTGGAGAGGAGGAGCGCGCTCGGGCGTGTGAGGGCGCTCGCATCGCGGGAGCTCGCCGGAGCTCCCGCGTGTGTGGGAGAGTGTAGGCGAGGGTAGGCGCGGTGCTTCGGTGCTCCTCCTCTCGACGCTCGCCCCACTCTCCCACGCCCGCATGCTTCTCAAAGACCCTTTGACTGTGCACTTTACCGACCACAAGGCAGTGATCGTGGCCGTCAAGTACAACGACAACACAAACAGGTGTTAAATAAATGGTTACGCTACAAATCACCGTCTCCTCAATAATTATAAATTCCGCGCACTCTCGCGCAAAAGAAATGCATTCGCATTTCCTCACGATTCCCTTCGGGGAGGTGGGGTGAATTTTTTTTGTTCTGTTTCACGGCGACGGCAGCCGCCATTTGCACGCTGTTACGTAACACATGTCACGTTTACGCAGGCTGAAGTTGCCCATGTGGGATGTATACGTGCCCGCCAACTGTTTATGTTGCGTCACGTCTTCTCAGCAAATCGCAGAAAGGGCATGACCTACAAGCCATATTGCTGTTTAATCAGGCCTACGTTGTCACATCTGCTGCATTTCGTCTAGTTTTCCAATGCCGGCCAAGATTTATGCGCTTTCAGAAGAGAGAAATGAGGCAAACTTAAAACTAGCGTCAGTACACGTCATGAACCGTCCGAATGGCGATAGCACGCACAGCCATGACTAAATCGGTTATTTCCGGAAAGAGGCTGTAAAAGTAAATTTAGTTATGAATAAAACCCGAATTACCCATTAATCAGCACCCTTCAGCAATTCAAACGACCTGAAGCAGAAAGAAAATTTTCAATGCAATTATATATATCCCTTTTTGCAAACCCCAAATTTGATGCGCCAATAGATAATTTAAGTGAAATCGAAAAAGTCAACCCCTAACGCTCAATTGGGCCCTTTAAAAGCAGTTGTCAAGCTGTTGAGAAACGGCGGCAGTCGAAAAAAAATGTTCGATTGTTTCAGGGACCTGCACCGCACACGTAGTTCCGTAGGTGAAAGTCCTGATCTGAACAGATAGAAATTAAGCCTTGGAATCCTGCAGCGCAGCTCGGTGAAGGTCACCTTGCATTCTTGTTTGGTTGGTTGGTCGGTTAGATCTTTAAGTCATGGCGCATACCCACGCGGGGGATTGGCCAAGAAGCTGCCTGTAATGATTAGGCTGTGACCCGGTTTATTTCAGAGAGAGAAAACAAAAGTGAAGTACGAGAAAAAGATTGAGAGAAGAAAAAGAAATCTTTGGATAGAACAGGAGGGGAAAAAATTACGAATGAAGACATAGCTGTCTAGCAGGGCATCCGACCTGTCGCCGCAACAAAGGAGTGAAAGGCGATCACAACATCTCTGTGGCAATATCCTAGGACGGGAGCACCCAAGGAAAGAATAACGGGTAAAGAAAACGGTAGATTCAGCCGATTCAAGTTGCGTGGACGCGTCACATCGAGGAAAAGCTGCGGCAATTTAAAAGAACGTGTTCTATCTTCCTTGCCTGTCCCCGACGGTTTCTGCTTGGCATCGTCTTCTTTCTTGCGAGGCACGAAGAAGAGTTGACAGCGACACTATACCCCTGGTCTTGTGTGGCTGGCATGCAGTGTAGTGCAGAATCGTTCTGCTACCGTTATTATCTCGTCCAAGTTGTGCGCAATGTTACCGTGCTCGTGTCTGTTTGCGTATATCCTGTCTTTAACAATCGCTAGCTTTCTCCTACAATAGGAGAAAGTTATAGTTGCTTCCAAGCTTCCCCATGTAGTTGCTTATAGTTGGTAAAGTTGTAGTTGTTTTTATAGTTTCTTACAAGCTTCCCCATATTTGCAGCGTTTCCTCGATCGCTGCCATGTTATATGCACGAATATCGTTTATTTTACTTCTTAATCAGTTTCGGAAGCTCGGCTAATTCAATCCGATCCACCGTACTTGACATTTTCATCTTTTTACGTTTCACAAATTAACAACACCGTTTGGTGCGTGCAGATGAGTTACCGCTGCCGTGACTTCAGTGCTGTGCAGCGCAGTAAAGCGAAACTATAGTTCATCTCACAAGCTAGCTGCAGCACTGTGGAGGCTACATTGTTGTCCCCCTCAGGGCGCCTAACTCACCGCGAAGGAAGCGACAAAAGGCGCCGGGGCCGTGCGGTGCCACTTGCCGAAAGGGGAGATGGGAGTGTCCTTTCAGGACCCCCTTCACGGCGGACTAGGCGCCCTCAGTGGGCGCACTATTGATAACAATGTAGCCTCCACAGTGCTGCAGCTAGCTTGTGAGATGAACTATAGAGTGGAGGGATAACGGCGTGTGTTGTGTATGCTAATCTCGCACACATAGCTACGTTCGAGCTTACGTTCTGTGCTTTCCGATGTGTCCGCATGCTCACTTTTGCTGAAGTTTTCAGTATTGAGATATTTAAGTGGCCAGAGAGAGAAATAGGTGATGTGGCATTGGAAGTTAGTGCCTCGGTTCACTTGTTTCTGCGTTTAGAATGACATTGTGAATGCAAACGGACTGATAAAAGCGCGCCCTGTGGAACACGGCTGTATGATACACTAACGGCGTGCAGGAGAACCTGCATTTATGTTTAAGAATGGAATGAGGGCTCGTATCCCAGTGCTTGCAAGTATAGGATAAACCCTACCATTCTTTGAAAATAAATCAAAGCGTAGGAACAACACGAGGGATGCGCGGAGAGACTAGCAAAGTGCATGCCTCAAGAACGGTAAGTGACAGAGTGACACCATTTTCGGATGTCCGCGCATCAAACAAGAAAGTTGGCAGCAACATTTGGGAGCAAATGCATTTTATCCCAGCGTTCCGAACAGCGACAGGACACCCAGCAGTCGGCAGACGTCCTGCTGCACCCTAGCATTCTCCAGTATTTCTCGGTAGACGTGCCCAACGCCTCTGGCCTTGGACGGAGAGGCGTGACGTGGCCGGCGGTCAGTCCTGCCTGGTCTTCCTGGTGGCCGTGACGAGCTTGTGGACAAGGCGCAGCAGCGGGACGCTCTTCTTGGGACAGACGTCTTCGAAGTCGTCCATCTCCACGTCGTACACGGCCACGCAGTACCGCGGGAACTCGTGCGCCAGCCGCCAGATCTGCAAAGAAAACGGCCACGCCACGTCGTTTAGGGACTGCTGGACGTCTATAGAGTGTTGAAGCAACGCTGGGTTGCGCAAACTTGGATCTACAGAGGGAACTCACGGGTCGGGCAGCTTATAGTCGTCAAAGCACTATGGTCTTCGGCCACCGCGCTGAACTAACCCTTTTGTTAAATAAAGTTAATTTCTGTCTCTATCTCTCTACAGCAGGGGTCTCAAACTCACATCGGTGAGCGGGCCGCAGTCACGAAATTTAGTCCCGCAATGTCCGAGGCAGCGAAGAAGGTTCAAACGACTGGGGTGATTACTGTGGTAACGTGAAGCCGTGAAAGACAATATATCAACGCGTTTTCGGGCAATCTCTGGTACCCTTGCATTCGCGTCCATTTGTGTACTTGGCTACGCGAGTAAGGCGCGAACTCACGCATTCGCTCTAGAAAAACAAATAAGACGAATTGGTCGTGTATCTGATCCTTTCGTTGCAAATGTCGATGAAAGACGATAGTCGTCTGGCGCCCCTGCCGAGTAAAAGCCTCCGTTTTCTTTCCCTCTCACCTCTCATGTTGTTCCTCTCCCGTCTCGCTACTTCTAAGATAAACACGCTAGAGGTTTGCTCAAGTCAATTTAAATTTACCGCGTTCCGCTGCTCCAGGCCGGGTGCCTCGATACCACCACTGCAGTACGGCGGAGACGCGCGTGAATCGGGGCACCCTAGTTACTACACATGCGTTACAGCGGAATGTGGAATCTTTCTAGTGGAACCTTTCGTTACTGTTCCTGTTTGATTTTTTAAGTTGCCGCCAGGAGCTATAATGGCGCGGGAGACAGCAGGCGGCGGAGTGAATTTTTTAAAGACGATAGTCTTTCTTGGGCTACTTGAAGGCAGAAATTTTGGTCTGTTGTTGTGCCTGTCTGTCGCTTGGTTCTGCCACCCGGCCAAAGTGAAACAGACGCTGAGCAATAGTCTTATATACCCACAGCCAAATCTAAACGTCTAAGTCCGTTGTCAATGTTCATACTTGTCAGCACCGTTGGACAAGAACAACACATGACGCAAATACAAAGGAAGAAAATCAACACATGAGTTGCATTTGCAGTGTTCCTTTATTTGAAAATTCGTGGATGATTGGTTTTTTTTTTTTTTGCGATAGCAAATGAAATACTACATCAACTGCGGAAAAAAAATTCACTCTGTCGCCCGCTGTAGCTCGCGCCACTATAGCTCCTGGCGCAATATAAGAAATCGAACGGTAACAGCAACGAAAGGTTCCACTACATATGTTCCACGTTCCGCTTGGAACGCATGTGGAATAAGTAGGGTGCCTCGATTCACGCGCGTCTCCGCCGTACGGCAGCGCTGGCATCGCGGCATTCGGCCGGGAGACCGCGCCGGTCAAGAGTGTTGGGGTAGCCGGAAAGTTCGATAGGGGTTGGGTTACGGAATTCCATTCAGAGCTTGACGGGGAAGAGGGGGAGATGAGTGGAAGCATCTGATGGTCACTGAAAAATAACATATCTACATTAACAGTGAGAACCTACATCACACGTAGCCTGAAACAATTTGAGCCATTTATTACCAATGTAGGTCCTATATTTTTTTTCTGCTTGGAGCGGGCAAGAGAGTAAGTGCTTGAAATGGCTCCACCAATCTCGTCGTCATTGCGAACAGCGGTGTACATGCAGAGTACGTGTCTCTTAGGTAAAATACGAGCTGAAAATAGAAATCAAGACGCTGCCATGGTGTTAGTAATGTCATTTGAAAATTCCAACAACTACTGCTGCATTTCACGTTACTCAGAACCTTTAAAAAAATTAAAAACTACTGAGACCTTAGCTAAATGCAGCCACTTCGATGATCACGCGTGATAGGTCTTCTAGGGGGGAGAGTTCTGAATTTCCTTGAAAACTCCATGTAGTACAGTGACCGGCATCTGTAGAAGTTGAGCAGTTACCTTGTTGGTGAGCGTCTGCTTGTTGTCGTACGCGTAGTAGACGGTTCTGTTCTCCCGGAACCGAGAGATGGCTTTCCAGTCGATGCCCTTCCGCAAGCCGCTTTGCTGGCACGGCTGCAGGAAGCAAGGACATGTAGCTGACGGTGCGCCGTCATTTCTGGCGTCATGGATCGTCAGCACAGAGAACCAAATCAGAGCCCTTTCACGCTGTAAAGAGGGAAGTCTAGCGAAGATGGCGCTCTGGTGGGATTTGCGGTGTTGGGGTTTAGCTTGTATTCACTGGCGAGGCACGCATGCAGGCAACCGTGTGAGTGCGCCGTGACTGGTTGCGTCGGGCTCCGCGGGATGGCGGTATACTTGTCCGTGCCCAAGCCCATGATGTGTGGTGGACGTTCCAAACTCTACCCCACCTAACGCACAGTAACGCCTCGACTCCAATGTGAGCGCGGTCAATAACATCTCGGCTGACACCGCCGTTGAGAATCGGGTTGAAATGGAGCAGACGACGCACGCCGGTGTTTTTTTTTTTTCTGCGGCGCGCGGGCGCAGTGGCACAAGTCGCGCCATGTCCGTGGCCATTTTCAGTGTTGCCAAGCGAAGAAATTGACAGCTAAACTTTTCAGTGAGTACCATCTATACGGGGGATTTGCTATTTTTAATTATCAGGACAGTAGAGCGATCTCTGCATCCCAGATAAAGGACACACAGGATTGGTGGACAGAGGGAATTAGGTATAGTGCGGCTACACTAATCACGGCGCAAGCTCTATTGCGCCGCACAGGTGTCCATCGAAGAGCGCACGACATTGCGCAATGGCAGAGCGGGGGAGAGACGCCCCGCTTGGCGAGGAGAATACAAGACTCGGGAAAGAGACGGTGGGGTCGGTGGAGAGGAGTATAAAGTTGGGCTGTAACTACACTCCCAACGTAGATGGCCGTTCTTCACTGTCCAACACACTATGTGGGAAAGCCAGCTACAAAGACCAACCTTGCACCGGTCCCCTTTATGTCTGCTTTACCTATTAACACAAGTGCAATGCTGAGAGACATTTTTTAGAGGCAGTATAAGCCCCTATATCAAAATTTGGAGGTCCTATGACCTTGTTTTAACCTTTTTTACGTATTTTTTTACACGCTGAAAATTATCTACGCTCGGCTACCGAAGTCATCGGGAACCTTCCTTTCTTATAATTAAAAAATTTTCCTTGGCGATCGGCCGCTCTGTTCGCGATCAAAGTTCACTCGAAGGTCGCATTTTCTGGTCTAATTTGTTGGACACCAGGAACAGCGACGGTACTTACCGGTTTATTCTGAAAATAAATAAAAACGATTTTCGCCTAGGGGAAAATGGCGGCCGATGTGTACGTGCGAGCCAGAGCAAGTTGGTCTTGGAAAGACGGCGCCAGCTGGGTTATGCAGAGCGAAACGCACGTTTGTGATTCACGCTAGGAAGGAGCCAAATGGTGTAGCAGAAAATCAGAAAATGTGAAATCGGGTGAGAAAACAAATCCAACGTTTATTGTCAACGATGAACCGTGGGAGTATTTTATTATGATTGGTATCAGCTGTTATGTAACTATTTGTGATAACCGTAAAGTAGGGACGCAAGAGATTTATTGATCGCCTGCTACACCATTAGGCTCCTTCCTAGCGGGAATCCCAAACGTGCGTTTCGCTCTGCATATCCCAGGTGGCGCCGTCATCCCAAGGTCAACTTGCGCTGGCTCGCACGTCCAAATCAGACGCCATTTTCCCATAGCCGAAAATCGTTTTATTTATTTTCAGAATAAATAGGTGACTATACCGTCGTTGTTCTCGGTGTCAAACAAAATAGACCAAAAATGCGACCTTCGTGTGAAGTTTGAACGCGAACAGAGCGGCGGTTCACTCAGGAAAATTTTCTGAAGTGTTCCAATTATCGTCGCACCACCCTGCATTCGCGGACAGAAGTAAAAAGAGTAGAAGCAGCGCCGACCTCCTTGAGACTGGTGTAGTTGTATCCGAGCATGGTGTTCCTGACGGCGCCCTTCTGCTCCTTGATGACGGCCATGGAGAGCGTGAAGCACACGTTGTCCAGGTGCAGGCGCCGACGCCACGGGTGCACCTTCCACAGCCGGTAGCGCTGTGCAGCGACGCGCGAAGTTTGGTCAAGGTGGTATGCGACCAGGCGGGCAGTGTTAGCTAATCGTATTCAGTGCCTAGAGGAGACGCATCGGATATCATTCCCTTGGTGTCAAGACTCTACCTAAGTGGTCTGATAACCTAGCGATGGAAACGTGCTATGTATAGCTACAGAAGGCGACTTTTCTATAAAAACCACGCAACTTTTCTCACGCGTTTATTACCTTTATATCGCATCCTATTTCCTTGTACTCCATGACAGCCACCGAAACAAAAAAAGGCACCTGTTCTCGTTTGTCACGTCCTTCGGCTGAAATTTTTTGCGCGTAACGGTGGTTCTCATGAAGTACCAACTAGCTCTAACCGATACGTTATTAGGGGCTCAGGCTGTCTAAGTCTCCTGTCGTCGTCGTCTTATGTAGTCACGGTACTAAAACACCGGGACACTCGTTTTAAAACGCCTCGCGCTAGAACGCAACGCGCACTAAAAAAAAAGTTCATAATGGATAAAACCGGTTCAAAATAAACTAACATGATTTAAAGATTTGTGGAATGCTCCTGCCCGTTTCAACAATCGTCAAGCACAAGCAGAAGCTGTTGGTAGACGGGTTATAATTTTTGTTACACTCAAGTATACCCTCCGGCTCTCGACGCTAGGCCTTATCGGGTCGAGTGGTCGGTTGAAGCAAGGTAAGGCACACTTGCCTGGCGCCGGGGCCTCGGTGATTACCGAGGAAGAACTGATGTTCTAGTAGCTTGTTGCCCATCCCCTACAGCAGTTGTGCAGTGTGTAGTATGACCATGTTGCGTAAAAACAAATTCTGTTTGTAGGGCAGCACTGTTACCACTAGCCGCCGCGGCCTGATGTGTGGGTTATAATAAACTCTTTCCTTCAGGGCAAGCCTCCAGGGCGGGAATAGCACTGGGCTCGCATTGACCCCTGGCACTGCCCCAAATTGGGGCATAGGGGGCATGCAAATTGCTTAAATCCTGTTCAACGCAAGATACGGCGCCACCGCCTCAGCAAGCGCGCGTCACCGGCGCTTCTCCGGCGCCCAATCAACGCGTGCCGTGTGGAAAAAGAGAGACTGACAACATCTGAATACACACGCACTGCATGCTTGGCCCATCCTACGTATTACGTTAGTGGAGATGGCCCGGGATATTTTTAGTTGTATACTGTCATCATACTTGTACATCGAACCGTTTACCGTGTGCACGAGCAGTACGGCCTGTGCGGAAATGAAGTGACGTCTCAAATATTCAAGCCCTGAGGTGTGCGTGCGCACACTTGACGCAAGTGATTTCTATAACTTGGAGTGGAGTGATAAGCATATACTTTTGAATCCTGTGTCACGACTCAAGGTTGTAGAGATTCTTCCCTCTGAGATGTCGCGCTGCTGCATTCGAACTACCGCGCGCCACCTCTCCCGCCATCTGTGAACGCACGGCGGAAAGACTGTGCAATGGAGGGGGGCGTGGCACGTTGTGTGCACGCTAGATAAGCGCAGCGGTGCTGGTTAGCCCGGGGAGTCGCCGGCCGGGAGTGCCGCCAGCCATAAGAGACAAGCCACCGCCAGCCACCTTCAAGGAGCCCGCACGGCAGCAAGCGGTCGCCGTCCGTTCCGTCGTGCCGTTAGACTCCGGACACAAGTGTTTTGGTGATGTGCTTTGGTGATTGTATTTTATGTGCCCTTTTTATTTCGTTTCCACTGCTTCAGTAAAGCCCCTTATTCCTCTCGCAATATTCTGTGCTGTAATGTTTTGACGAGGCTGTTGCCTGAACCCCCTCGGTAGGCAGAATTACCTGCAAGGTGAAGGTCAACTTTTGTATCCCGCGTTAAGCAATAACTTGGTAATGACTAAATGAAAAAAAACTGTGGTTGATTCCTCTGACGTAGGAATCGGTAAAACACGAAAGTGAAATGTGCAGCGAAATCTGAAGCTGAGCATGATTTGCGGGTCGGCGGCTGTCTTGTGGGTGTGCTTGGCGAGCGACGTCCTGCCGGCGGGTCACTTCGGCAAATGTGTACTGGCGTCATTTCCGTTAGGGATATGACGTCAGTGAAATCTTGGGGTATCGCGACATAAAACACTTTCGTATTAAAACATAAAACCCGAAAACGAACAGCCGTAAGGATAACGTACTCTTTGGTACTAAAGGTTGTTTCCCCGCAAGAAGACCCTGTGTGCAGGGGTGCACCCTTTACAGGCCGCTTGCTTCGTTGTACTGGCGTCACTTCCGTGACGGATATGACTTCAGCGAAATCTTTGTGTATCCGGGAATAAAACACTTTCGTGTTATAAAATTATGCTTGCAGTATGCCATGCTAATTCAGCTTCTGCAACCAGGTTGAACGTGCGCAGGTATTTTCCTCCTGACGGAAATAGGGAGACACACTATGCTCTCACTGCGACCGAAGCGAGTAATCAATAGGCAGTTTTAGTTTCACGTACGTAGAGCTTTAACGGATGACCAGCGCGCATGCTCAGAACGCAAAGAATCGCCGTGACACACGTGAGATCAGAAAACGAACATACGTAAGATCAGAATTTTTACGTTGCGGTCCTTGCGTTGCTTCCGTACGTAGGGTTGACCAAAGTGGCGGCGCCCTGCCTTCCCGCTTCGCAGCGATAACAGCTTCGTCGCTAAGCCCTAGCTGCGATATAGTGTTCTAAGCTGTTGGTTTCGGCTTCAGTTGCCCTTCTTACCCCCACCCAAAGTTTCAATTGAAAAACAGCTTTTCTTTATTTCGACCACGCTTATTGATTACATACAACGAACAACAACACAGACGACATTTGCAAGACGAGTGTCCCGTGTTTTTTTCTTCGCATGTAATAATATCAATCAGCGCAGTCGAAACGAGTGGTTAGTGTCCCTGTTGCATTGAGTATCGCTAGTTCCTTTGTTACTCTGGTACATCCGTTTAAGAACCTCAGTTTTGCGCGTTAAGCCTACTTTTCGTTTACCTGCCGTTGTGCGTAGAGGAACCCACCCGTACCCACAGCACGCGCAAAGCCAGCATAATTTACGAAAACTTTCCACACAGGCAGCGGGCGGGCTGTCAACACTTGCCATGTAGACGTCCTTCTGGTGTGAACCCGCGAAAGGTTGGTAGGGGTTCGGAAACCGCCTCGTCTGCATGCCGGACATCTTCACCACTTGCGTCTCCAGGACCAGGTACATCGGAAGGCTGCATGCCCGGTGAATCGATATGCGTAGACCCAACAGAGACGAGATTAAATACACCGAGGCACTAGCAAACACGAGATTGTAGTGAGCGGGGCCCAGCACTAAAATTCTTATGTACGTCGTTTATTTCAGTTTTTTCGCATGCGTTTCGTGAAAGGTTTATGAATCGGCTTAAAACAGGCGCTGATAATCGGTACTTTCACATCTACGAGGCGTTTACACTTAGCTAACAAGGCATTGACTCTGTTCGTGTGCTAAAGTTGTAAAAGACCTGGAACTACAAAATGTGTGTAAAAACCTCGGCAGCGTGTAATTGGAAAGAAACATAACTATGACTGGTTGAAGATGGCGCGTTGTACTGCTCATGGCCTGCATGTTGTCTATAGACCCATGGAAGAAAGTGTAAACATGTGTGTAATGTGCAAACTAAGATATGAGCTTAATTGGAGATCTATGCTTAGGTTTTGTGCTATTAGCGCCCTCTGTGGTTGGGTTCGGCAGTAACTTAAGCTTTTTACGTGGCCAGTCTCACGGTTATGGGGGTTGCGTCTGTCTCTCGTTTACGACTGTGCCCTTAAATGCCTCTTATCACTCCAACGCTACTGGCACTTTTAGGTGAGAGTGCCCATTTCTCGTTGCTCTTCCTTCGTACTTCTCGCCAAAGTAATGATGAAATTTCGATGGTGATATATCTCGAATACTCAACGAGTTATTCTTAGCGTACAGACATGCATATTCCTTAACCTGCAGAGCCTACACCGACTCATTCGCGAAAGCAATGCGCAGAAGTTTGACTTTAGGCGATGGTCAGGCCACAGGAGCTAGTCCTGGTCAGACCACTGACCAGGAGGACTACACGTAAAGAAAATGCTTTTGTATGTAATAATTACGTGCTATTTGACCCACCCACGCGCGCAGGTTGTCGGAACGTCTCCTTTTCCACAATGTACAGGTTGTAAGCAGTACGTACAAAATGTCCCTTCAATTTAACAGCGCTTAACGGGCTTGGAGAGTGCCACCCTGGTAACGCAGAGTACGTGTCTTCTACAGAGTATTTTCACGCTAAGCCTTCTCTCTTGTAGCGCGTCCAAAAAAGTAGTTTGTGAAAGCATTCAGAAAAACCAGATTCCAAAACTACGACACATTAGGTCACGGTGCATAGTAGTATATATGAATCCATCGTGGCAAGCAATTCGCGGTAGTAGCAGGTCTTGCCTGGCGAGCCTCTCGAACAGTTTTTTGGTCAGGCCCACGGTCCTCTCGACCTTGATGATGAGGCTGGCGTTGTCCTTCATCTTGTACACGAAGCTCTGTGCGTACAGACAAGAGCGAACATCTTGAGTGCACAAAGGAGGCTACCGATTCATCTCACGTGACGTCATAAATTCCCGCCACGCATCTAAAGGCCCAAAGAAGCTGAATCTACTCCAGTCGCCAGGTGCTGTTTTGTTGAGCGAGACCCCCAGATTCAGCAGCATATGTAGACATGTATTTGTGCCAAATCATTTCAACGTCAAAGATACAAAGCAATGATAAGGAAACCAGATCCTGTCCGAAAACAGTTCCACTTCTTACACTCTAAACTAAATCTTCTGGCCTCAACAAAACGGGCTATGGCAGTGAGTAGGCGGGACTGCGAATAGATGCCCCTGAATGGTCAATCTTATCCAGGGGAAGTGGTCGATGGAAGTCCTGGTGCTAAGGGGTTCGCACAACGGGTGTAATAGCGGGGGGAAGAGGAACTGGATAATCCCGAAGCATGCTGTGCTAGCTGTCAGAGGTGTTTATTACCGCGAAAACGCTTGCACACAATACCCTGAACCTAGGTTGACGGCGTTTATCTGAGGCCGATTGGACTGTCCCACTTTGACCTCTAGCTTGACAAACAACGTTGCAGGCGGTCACGTGACACCAAAGGGGAGAGAAACGAGGGAGGAGTAACGGGATGAAGGGGAGGGATGTGAAACAGCTGAACGCTTGAGAAAAGCCCGTTTTAATGCGTAAGCATTCTTATTCGACTTCCCCATACATCTGCTCATCTGTCCGTCAGTTCGTAAAACGTGACGTGACGCACTCCATAGGTATACACGGCCCAAGTGGAGCACCTAATAAAAGGCTTTACGGCCTCCGAGGCAAGTAGAGTTGTCTTAGACGTGAAGAGTAGAAACCCGAGTGCAGAACAGAACCTACGTCGAGGTGTCCTAGCTAAGTGTGTTAGCGTTTTCGGTTTAATCTGAAAGGAGGGGAGGGGGTGACGCAATTGCGAGAGTCCAGCGCTGTACATAGCCACGCATGCGCAGTCACGCAGTTGCGTCCCCGCTGCAGCGCTCAGCCCGTCCGGCACAGTGCGTCGGCGCGCAGAAACTTGTACACGGGCTGTCACCTGGCAGAAGCGTAGGAACTTGGTCTTCTGCAGGTGGCTGCTCATGACCAGCTCGATGCCGCGCAGCTTGAAGAAGCGCAGGTAGGAGACCAGCGCCTGCAGCATGTCGCCCTCGTTCCACGAGGCCGCGTCCCACCGGAACGACAGGTACCGCTCGAAGGTCTTGGACAGGCCGCTGAACACCCGGTAGCCGGCCTTGTCTGCAGGGATCGCGCGACGCTCAGTGTGACGTCAATCGATCGAGGAAGCAGAGGGGAAGTTACGCAGTCACGCATCACCCAATCAACACCCAAGTTAGTTTAGTTAGCCAGCTAGCTAGTTCGTTAGTTGGTTAGCTAGCTAGTTGGTTGGTTATTTAGTTAGCTAGCCATCTTGATAGCTGGTTAGTTAGGTTGTGCTACATGGGGGAAGGCATCATGTTGTGGTAACGTGGTGGGCGAGCGGCTTGCAGGGGAGCTGCCTCCGCTCCGACGACGCAGAGCCAAGAGCCAAACTTGTTTAATGCATGGCGAGTAGAGAACTTCGATGGTACAGGAAGCGGCACATTGGCGTGCTTACAACATGACAACTCGAACGGGCAGAGAAGCGTTCTCCACGACGGCCCAGCACACACTGCCCGGGTCGCGTCAGGGCGGGCATAAGTACCCGGGACTCCCAACCGTCAACAGGCGTTCGGTGTGTTGCGCACGGCACCAAAAAGTACAAATGAACAATACACCTCCCACAGGTCCCGTGATGCGTTCCACAGAGGCCGGTGCACGTTGGGCCGGTGAGAGGACGGGGACGGCTGAGTCCAACGCACGGCCGCCGTATGCAGAACGCTTGCTAAACTAGGCATCAGTGGAACCAGTTCGCTCGAAGTGACTTCAGTTCGCACCGGTTTAACAAATGGCTGCCCTTGACTCACGACTCACCGGTCTGAGTGACTCGCGGCAACCAGGCTCCGGCTTGTCGAAACATAGTTGATGAGCTGGCTCCACCGTCACACGCTTAATTTCACCACAATGCACAAAACTTAGCCGGCGTATCACGCGCGCACAGCGCAACTCAGAAGCACTTCGCGCTGAATATTAACAGTAGGTAAGCATTTAGTTAGTTTGCTAGATAGTTATTTCACTCACTCACTCAGCTATTGAGTGAGTGAGTGAGTGAGTGAGTGAGTGAGTGAGTGAGTGAGTGAGTGAGTGAGTGAGTGAGTGAGTGAGTGAGTGAGTGAGTGAGTGAGTGAGTGAGTGAGTGAAGTGAGTGAAAATGAGGTGAGTGAGTGAGTGCTTAAGCGATGGATGTTTTAAAGAGGTCATGAAGACAAAATGCAAGTTAGATTTGGTGTTTTATAGTACTCCCAACGCTTATCCGGCACCATAAAATGATTTGTTCACTGAGAAAGTAAACCATTTAGGCGAAATTTTTAATTCTCTAACATTATCGCGTGTTTCGTTACGTCATGAATGACGTATTAAGGGCATGTACATAAAACAAAAATTAGTACAATGACGAACGCTACCGCGAGCGGCGAAACGTATCTATTGTTGCCCTGTTTACTCCCCGCCTTTTTAGATGGCGCAGCGATACCGCTCAAGGACCGCTGTCCGCTCTAGCTTCGTTTATAACCGGATTTGTGCCTGACTTATTTTTGTTACGGTTTGTAGTAATCGTTTCGTGAAACATGGGGTATGCTCAAAAAAGAGGGCCACGTGAGTACCAATGTCGCTTATGCCAGGTTTAATCTTTGTTGGATTTTGTCGGACTCAGCCAATCGCAACTAGCCGCTCATAATACGTCATAAGTTGAGTGCGGAAAAGTAGCTAGGGTGTCGCATATCTGTTGTCTGTCTTCGTCACTATTATAGCTTATTTGTGTAAATTGTTTACGTTACAAGTGGAGTTGGTGTTACTCTAACGAGACACACTTTCGAATGAAAAAAACTTAGATTTTGTCTTCATGGCCCTTTTAAATGGTTTTTCGGGCAACAAAAAGATGATAACGAGCTTAATAAATGAAATATTAAATTCAAAATGTCAACTGTTCCTTCTAAAGACCGAAAAAAAGCTTCCAACAGAAAAAGAAATGTGAATAGCACGTAGCAGTGTGTACAATAACATGCACTGCACTTCGTCTAAGTGTGGGCCACCTGAGTGTTTTGTCCCCCGCTAGATTCATATTCCCGTCTTCTGGGGCGGTATTCTCGAGTTTTGACCCTTTTGCGCCCCTTTCAAAAGTGTCCCTCTTGGCAAGCCCTGATTGGCTAAAAGAAAACAACCGGAAGTGACGTAACGCATGTGCGGCTAAGCTACTGCCAACGCTTACTGCTTAACCGGAAGTACGTCACGAGGAAGGGGCCCAAAAGGGACGTTTTCAAAAGGGATAGTTACGAGCATGGAGGAAAGAAAAGCTTAGGAGAGGCCCTGACGTCACACCCAGCGCAGCCGGAAACGCCATTTCTGTAAGTCGAATGGCGGACCATTGGCCCTCCATGCCATTGGCCATGGAGGAAAGAAAAGCTTAGGAGAGGCCCTGACGTCACACCCAGCGCAGCCGGAAACGCCATTTCTGTAAGTCGAATGGCGGACCATTGGCCCTCCATGCCATTGGCGGACTCTTTTTGCCTCTCTCTCTCGGTGCACCTTCTCCGCCTCCTCCGTCCTGTATCGCCTCTCTTGTCGTCTGCATCTGCCAGCGCCGAGCCGGCGGAAATCAGCTGATAGGCAGGTAGAAGGCCGTTTTGCAGCGCGTGACCGTGAACCTAAACGCGCGGTTACACTGTTACACGTCTTCAGTGTGGCCGCAGCAGGTTTGCGAAGCGGCTCGCTCTAACAATGCCGCAATGCTCGGTGCCAGGCTGCAAGTCGCGATCGGTACCCAAGGAATTGGGCGTCACTTTCCACCGGTTAGTGCATCATTCCGCTGACAAGTATTGCTGTACATTGGTGTGCATTCATCCTTTGTTTGCAATCGCCGCCGTTTATAGGTTCCCAAGCGATGGAGAACGCCGCAAACAGTGGGCGAACGCCGTGCGGCTACCGGACTGGAAAGTGCCCAAGTTTGCGTTGCAGTTTCACTGGCAATCCCAGAGATGACTAGTCAATTAAACGGCCGGCCGTTCTATATATATAGGTAAGCAGTACTTCATGCAGATTTCACGCTAAAAAATTGTGGAATGTTTTTACCGTTGTTCGCGTGCCTTCGATAGAATTTTTTGCGAAGAAGGAGGAGGAGGAGGAGGCAAAACGTTTTATTGAGTAAAAAAAAAATGAGAGGGTGGGTGGCGTCAATAAACTTTTTTTCGCCAAGTTTCAACTTGTCTCAGTGTCAATAAATTCAAGGTGATATCAGTTGAAAACGTTCATACACTAACCTCGCAGTATGAAGCGTTGAAAAGCGAAATCCAGAGCGAGACCACAAAAAGATCCAGATTCCAGATCCAGCACTCTTCCAGTCAACAGACGGACACCTACTAAGGTAATAGGACGATGGAATTATATCAACTGGGAATCTACCTTGTAACAGTTGCAAAGGCACTGCCGCGCATTGCCGGCCTAGCAAACTATATATTGCAGCGGCGATAACCAAAAAATTGAGTTGCGAATCGTTCGGTTGCAAGTCGCCTACGTACTGCACACCGTGTATCACTTCCCGAAAATCTACCTGACGGGTGTCCGCGCGTACGACGGGACGGCGCGTTCACGATATCTGCACTTCAATAGGCGCGTCGTGATCGCGACCGGAGCAAAAGCTTGACGCGGTACAAGGTGCACTTGCAAGTAGAAATTAAATGACATATTCACATCGGCGGAGCTGTCGCAACTCGCAGCATCCTTTTCGAGTTCCGCAAGACCACAGCGCAGCAAAGCGAAGCAGCAATCTTCGCAATCGGACGACAAGGCAGGCGCTGCCTTTCCTCCATGACTGGCGGACGGCGGGCGGGCCGTTGCTAGGACGCCGTTGCTAACGCGACTTCCAATGGCCGCCGAAAACACGTGACTTCCTCCACACTTTTGCCAATGCGCGGGGATAGCTGGGGGCCTCTCCTAAGCTTTTTTTTCCTCCATGCCATTGGCGGACTCTTTTTGCCTCTCTCTCTCGGTGCACCTTCTCCGCCTCCTCCGTCCTGTATCGCCTCTCTTGTCGTCTGCATCTGCCAGCGCCGAGCCGGCGGAAATCAGCTGATAGGCAGGTAGAAGGCCGTTTTGCAGCGCGTGACCGAGAACCTAAACGCGCGGTTACACTGTTACACGTCTTCAGTGTGGCCGCAGCAGTTTTGCGAAGCGGCTCGCTCTAACAATGCCGCAATGCTCGGTGCCAGGCTGCAAGTCGCGATCGGTACCCAAGGAATTGGGCGTCACTTTCCACCGGTTAGTGCATCATTCCGCTGACAAGTATTTTTGCAGCGCGTGACCGTGAACCTAAACGCGCGGTTACACTGCCTTCAGTGTGGCCGCAGCAGTTTTGCGAAGCGGCTCGCTCTAACAATGCCGCAATGCTCGGTGCCAGGCTGCAAGTCGCGATCGGTACCCAAGGAATTGGGCGTCACTTTCCACCGGTTAGTGCATCATTCCGCTGACAAGTATTGCTGTACATTGGTGTGCATTCATCCTTTGTTTGCAATCGCCGCCGTTTATAGGTTCCCAAGCGATGGAGAACGCCGCAAACAGTGGGCGAACGCCGTGCGGCTACCGGACTGGAAAGTGCCCAAGTTTGCGTTGCAGTTTCACTGGCAATCCCAGAGATGACTAGTCAATTAAACGGCCGTTCTATATATATAGGTAAGCAGTACTTCATGCAGATTTCACGCTAAAAAATTGTGGAATGTTTTTACCGCTGTTCGCGTGCCTTCGACAGAATTTTTGCGAAGGAGGAGGAGGAGGAGGAGGCAAAACGTTTTATTGAGCAAAAAAAAATGAGAGGGTGGGTGGCGTCAATAAACTTTTTTTCGCCAAGTTTCAACTTGTCTCAGTGTCAAAAAATTCAAGGTGATATGAGCTGAAAACGTTCATACACTAACCTCGCAGTCTGAAGCGTTGAAAAGCGAAATCTAGAGCGAGACCACAAAAAAGATACAGATTCCAGATCCAGCACTCTTCCAGTCAACAGACGGACACCTACCAAGGTAATAGGACGATGGAATTATATCAACCGGGAATCTACCTTGTAACAATTGCAAAGGCACTGCCGCGCATTGCCGGCCTAGCAAACTATATATTGCAGCGGCGATAACCAAAAAATTGAGTTGCGAATCGTTCGGTTGCAAGTCGCCTACGTACTGCACACCGTGTATCACTTCCCGAAAATCTACCTGACGGGTGTCCGCGCGTACGACGGGACGGCGCGTTCACGATATCTGCACTGCCAATTTAGGAGGCGTTGGCACTTCAATAGGCGCGTCGTGATCGCGACCGGAGCAAAAGCTTGACGCGGTACAAGGTGCACTTGCAAGTAGAAATTAAATGACATATTCACATCGGCGCAGCTGTCGCAACTCGCAGCATCCTTTTCGAGTTCCGCAAGACCACAGCGCAGCAAAGCGAAGCAGCAATCTTCGCAATCGGACGACAAGGCAGGCGCTGCCTTTCCTCCATGACTGGCGAACGGCGGGCGGGCTGTTGCTAGGACGCCGTTGCTAACGCGACTTCCAATGGCCGCCGAAAACACGTGACTTCCTCCACACTTTTGCCAATGCGCGGGGATAGCTGGGGCCTCTCCTAAGCTTTTCTTTCCTCCATGGTTACGAGAATACCGCCCCTGGTTCAAGCGAGAACTGGTAGACAGGTGAGTTGGAATATATAGATGCATGTCCAAAAAAACATTTCGGGGGATGCTCAGGACTTCCATGAATCTGTAGTCGAAAGCATATGGTTGGTTCTCTTGTTGATCTGCTGTTGAACTTTAAGTTGAAGGGGCCATGCAGACAAAACGCAAGTTTAGCTCATTCAAAAGATTGCCTCGTTAGAATCATATTGACACCACTTTTAACGTTAACTTCGCCCAAATAAGCTACATAGTTAGGAAAAAAAAGGAAGATCGAAGGTGCAAGGAATAAAAAGACATCCCCCTCGCGAGGGGCACGATCAAATGGACAGCATTTCCGAGGGGGTGCGCCGGGAATTCGTATCTCTCGATCGCGGGACCCGTGTCGCCATCTTTCGGAGGCGCGGGACAACTTGTGGCGCTTTCGAAACAAACCAGAAATGAGTGAAGGATATAAGGCGCGTTCGGTGCATCGAAATCTGTGTCGGTTTCGTGGCTCAGTCGGTAGTGCGCCGGGCACCTTGCGTTCCACCCGCGGCGTCATGGGTTCGAAACCGGGCGCCGGAAACTGTTATTTCTTTTATGGTGTAGTGGCCTGGCTGCGGACTACGAGAAGGCGCGCCTGCGGACTACGACAAGGCACGCCAACGCCGCGTGACATTGTGAGTTACTAACCCTTTATGGGACACAATGAGAAAAAACACGATCAATTCATTTTGTCTGTATAAAACTGATGGTTACTACATCACTATGTGACATATGAAATTTTAGTTTCGTCAGTGCAAAGGGGGACTCAAAAAAAGTGGGACGCATATGTCCCACTGGTTGTTCAGACAACCAGAGAATGTGGGACAATATGGTCCCAGTAACCACATTCGACAGGGCTGTTGGCAATAAAAAAAATGTGGGTACTAAATTTATTCAAAATTGCACTTTTGCAAACAGCAACGTCTGGCTGTATGAAAACCTTCACTTTCCGTTATGAAAAGGCAAGAAACATGTAGCACACAACGGCACGTTGCAGACTTTGCATACAAGTGCCGTCCTAATTTCCTTCGCCTTGGTAGAACACCACCTGCACCGTTTACGCCCGGTTGTCTTCACAGGGTGGTGGTCACCTTTGTGAAATCTGATTTCTCCAGGAACGCCCACCATCTTCTGTCCAGACTGACGTCCACGCTTCTTGTGCTGAAAAGCGGGAATGGCCGTCTTTTTCCTGAAGCTCTGACCGCTGATAAGCTCCCTTCCAAGGGCAAGACGAAACCACAAGTATTCGTTTGGTGTGAAGTGGCAATGCTGAATGAAAGCGTTGACTACAGCTGCATCTAAGAGGTAATAGAAGAGTCTGTACCAACCCTTTTCGACCTACGGTCGCACATATATGCGTTACGCTTTTGGTCGAATCGGTCGACACCCCCCATGAACTTATTGTAGTCAGAGACTACTTTGGGGCATGTCACGCCCACCTTGGCTCCATTAGAAAGCGTCCGGTTCACTTCAACCACCTCAGATGGATCATGGAAGTTTGACAGCATCGTCACATTTCGGTTGTCACGCCACTGGTACGCCGTCAATTGGCCCTTTGATCGCCAAACATAGTCCCCTCTCTTCAATTTCTGGTCCACTTTGATTTCATGAGGTAAATCCTTCCTATTTGTTCTAACCGTGCCTGCTGCCATAATTTGTTTTTCTGAAAGCTCTTCCATGAGCTTGGTCGTAGTGAAGAAGTTATCAAAGTAGAGCGTACTGTCTTCGTCAACATTGTTGCAAAGAGAAAGAACGACATGTTCTCCAAGTGTACGTCCAGCCTCTCTTTCTGCAGACTTCCCTTCATATATTTGAAACTCGCAGAGGTAGCCAGTCACAGAGTCCGCTCTACACCACAACTTGTACCCGCGTTTGATTGGTTTCATGGGGGCATACTGTTTCAAAGCCGATCGTCCTTTGAAACGCACCATACTTTCGTCAATTGCCTGGTGGCCAGAAGGCTTGTACTCTTGAAGAAACTTTTTGTTCAAGATGTCCACAAGAGGTCGTATTTTGGCCAGTCTATCAAAACCCTCTTCACCTTTACTTTTTATCTTCTCATTGTCGTAAAAGTGCAGTGAGTTCATAATGGCCTGAAACCTCTTGAATGTCATCACACTGGATATCTCCTTCACATTGAAAAAGCTGTCGCTACTCCAGTAGACGTACAGATGGTGCGCAGGATTTACGCTCATCAAAATAAGAATGCCCAAATAGGCTTTCAGTTCACCTTTTGTTAGATCGTGCCACCCTCTTCGAGCCTCCTGCCTGGCATAGCGGTTTGTTTCAAGCCCGATCATTTCAAGTACATCATCATTGAAGTACAGGCTGAATGACTCGGATGGTGTACAAGATGAGGACAACTTGCTTGAATACTGCGGTTCCAGGCTACTCACAGAGCGATTGTTGAGAACCGGAAGAGCTGTAGACCACAAAGCGGTTCCTTCCGAGGCAACATCTCGGCTGTCAGAGTTATCCGATTGGACTGGCTCAGGACTTCTCGGGCGTCTTTTCCTTTTTTTGGGCTTCTTCCTGACGTACGATGATCGCCTCCTTTTTCCTGTGCTTGTGGATGGCTGATCAAGCGCGTTGTCATCTGAGTCACTTTCCTCGACCGGAGCCAGCGCGGGCACAACTTCATTCTCACTGTCTGCAAGTTCACTCTCGATGTCGCTTTCTCGAGGATCATCTGGAAGCCTGAACAGAAGCTCAACCGCTTCTTCAACTGATAGCGACCTCCCTGGAATGAAAAGAGAATGCAATAGCGCGCTAAAATTCCGACGTAAGCGAGACGAAAATTAGGCCTAGGAAATTTCGCCAGCTCTGAGTTGCGTCACTCATGTTGCACAACTTTCCGGGTAGCCAGTACGACAATAAAATCAGAAAACATAACACAGTGATTCTATATAGAAACCCACACGAGAAATAAAACTTTCACACTTACTTGTCATTGTGTATTTAGTGCACGTCGACTCAAAATACCCGCGAAACTGAGCGCGGTAAACGAATTCGGAACGCTTCGAATGAAACGTTATATTGTGCTGCCCCCTAGTCTTCGTAGAAAATAATGTTTAAAAACGTTAGGTTAGACACTCACCAGATGGCGACAGCAGTCTCAGCTAAACAGCGGCGGTGGTTTTGGTGTGGCGCGGCTTTTAAACTGCAGTCAAAAAGTGGGTTGTAAATGTCCCACTGTCCCATAAAGGGTTAAGGAGCTTCACCCCTAAAAGGTTGAGTAAAACCGTCGATCGGCGGAAAAGGTATCCGGCTGGTAGAAAAAATGACCCTTTACGGCGCTGGCAGGGCTCAAAAACGGGTAAGTATGCTGGTTACACACTACGACTACGACTAAGACTACTACGAGGGACGAACGGGTGCCGCTTAAGGAGCTTCGCCCCTAAAAGGTCGAGTTTAAACTTCAATCGGTTGAAAAGGTATCCGGTTTGTAGGGAAGATGGCTCCTTACGGCACTGGTAGGGCTCACAAACGGGTAAAAGCACTGGTTACGCACTACTACTACGACTTAAACTACTACGATGAACGAATGGGAGCCGCTTTAAGAAGCTTTGCCCCTAAATGGATGAGTGGAACCTCGATCGGTTGAAAAGAAATGGTAGAGAAGATGTAAGAGTACCGGCTGGTAGAGAAGATGGTTCTTTGAAAGAAAACACCTTGGCAAAGATAGAAGTTGTGGCTGGCAGGGCTATCAAACGGTTGAGTGTACTGGAAAAAGGGAAACACTTACAAATAACGACTAGGATGGGTGAAGTCGAATAGGTCTATTACGATGAATGAGTTAGAGAAGATGGTTCGAACGTGTGCCGCTTTAAGAAGCTTTGCCCCTAAAAGGATGAGGGGAAACCTCGATCGGTTGAAAAGGTATCCAGCTGGTAGAGAAGAGGGCTGTTTACGGCACTGGCAGGGCTCACGAACGGGTAAGTACACTAGTTAGACACTACGACTACAACTTAAAATACTACGATGAACGAATGGGTGCCGCTTTAAGGAGCTTCGCCCATAAAAGGATGAGTAGAAACCTCGATCGGCTTAAAAGTTATCCAGCTGGTAGAGAAGATGGCTCTTTAATGCGCTGGCAGGGCTCACAAACGGGTAAGTATACTAGTTGCACACTTCGACTACGACTAGGAATTCTACGAGGAATGAACGGTGCTGCTTTAAGGAGCTTCGCCCCTAAAAGGTTGAGTGAAAACATCGATCGGTTGAAAAAGTATCCGGCTTGTAGAGAAGATGGCTCTTTACGGTGCTGGGAGGGCTCAAAAACGAAAAGTATACTAGTTGCACACTTCGACTATGAGTAGGAATACTACGAGGAACAAACGGGTGCAACTTTAAGGAGCTTCGCCCCTAAAAGGTTGAGTAGGGAAACATCAATCGGTTGAAAAGTATCCGGCTGGTAGAGAAGATGGCTCTTTACGGCACTGGGAGGGCTCAAAAACGAAAAGTATACTGGTTACACACTACGACTAGGAATAGGACTACTAGGAGGAACGAACAGGTTCCGCTTTAAGGAGCTTCGCCCCTAAAAGGTTGTGTGAAAACATCGATCGGTTGAAAAGGTATCCATCTGGTAGAGAAGATGATTCTTTACGGCGCTGTCAGGGCTCAAAAACGGGTAAGTATGCTGGTTACACACTACGACTATGATTAGGACTACTACGAGGGACGAACGGTTGCCGCTTTAAGGAGCTTCGCCCCTAAAAGGCTGAGGGGAAACCTCGATCGGTTGAAAAGGTGTCCGGCTTACAGAGAAGATGGCTCTGTATGGCACTGGCAGGGCTCACAAACGGGTAAACGGGTAAGTGTACTGATTACACACTACGACTATGACTAGGACTACTACGAGGGACGAACGGTTGCCGCTTTAAGGAGCTTCGCCCCTAAAAGGCTGAGGGGAAACCTCGATCGGTTGAAAAGGTATCCGGCTGGTAGAGAAGGTGGCTCTTTACGGCGCTGGGAGGGCTCAAAAACGAAAAGTATACTGGTTACACACTACGACTACGACTAAGCTTACTACAAGGAATGAACGGGTGCCGCTTTAAGGAGCTTCACCCCTAAAAGGTTAAGTAAAAACATCGATCGGCTGAAAAGGTATCCGGCTGGTAGAGAAGATGACTCTTTACGGCACTGGCAGGGCTCACAAACGGGTGAGTATGCTGGTTACACACTACGACTACGACTAAGACTACTACGAAAACGAAGGGGTGCCGCTTTAAGGAGCTTCGCCCCTAAAAGGTCGAGTTTAAACTTCAATCGGTTGAAAAGGTATCCGGTTTGTAGGAAGATGGCTCTTACGGCGCTGGTAGGGCTCACAAACGGGTAAAAAGCAATGGTTACGCACTACGACTACGACTTAAACTACTACGATGAACGAATGGGTGCCGCTTTAAGGAGCTTCGCCCCTAAAAGGATGAGTGGAAACCTCGATCGGTTGAAAAGGTATCCAGCTGGTAGAGAAGATGGCTGTTTACGGCACTGGCAGGGCTCACAAACGGGTAAGTACACCAGTTACACACTACGACTACGACTAGGACTACTACGATGAACGAATGGGTGCCGCTTTGAGAAGCTTCGCCCCAAAATGGATGAGTGAAAACCTTCAATCGGTTTTGAAAAGATATCCGGCTGGTAGAGAAGATGGCTCTTTAATGCGCTGGCAGGGCTCACAAACGGGTAAGTATACTGGTTACACACCACAACTACGACTAGGGCTACTATGAGGAAACGAACCAGTGCCGCTATAAGGAGATTCGCCCAGAAAAGGTGAGTTGAAAACCTAGATCAGTTGAAAAAGTATCCGGCTGGTAGAGAAGATGACCTTTACGGCGCTGGCAGGGGCTCACAGGCGGGTAAGTATGCTGGTTACACACTACGACTACGACTAATACTACTATGAGGGACGAACGGGTGCCGCTTTAAGGAGCTCCGACCCTAAATGTCGTGTGGAAACCTCGATCGGTTGAAAAGGTATCCGGCTGGTAGAGAAAATGGCTCTTTACGGTGCTGGGAGGGCTCAAAACGAAAAGTATTCTAGTTGCACACTACGACTAGGACAAGGACTACTACGAGGAACGAACAGGTGCCGCTTTAAGGAGCTTCACCCCTAAAAGGTTGTGTGAAAACATCGATCAGTTGAAAAGTATCCGGCTTATAGAGAAGATGGCTCTCTATGGCACTGGCAGGGCTCACAAACGGGTAAGTGTATTGGTTACACATTTCGACTATGACTAGGACTACTACGAGGGACGAACGGTTGCCGCTTTAAGGAGCTTCGCCCCTAAAAGGCTGAGGGGAAACCTCGATCGGTTGAAAAGGTATACGGCTGGTAGAGAAAATGGCTCTTTACGGCGCTGGCAGGGCTCACAAACGGGTATTATACTAGTTGCACACTACGACTACGACAGGCTACTACGAGGAACGAACGGGTGCCACATTAAGGAGCTTCGCTCCTAAACATTTGATTGGAATCATCGATCGGTTGAAAAGGTATCCGGCTGGTAGAGAATGTGGCTCTTTACGGCACTGGCAGGGCTCAAAACGGGTAAGTACAGTGGTTACACACTACGACTACGACTAGAACCACTACGATGAACGAACGGGTGCCGCTTTAAGGAGCTTCGCCCCTAAAAGGTTGTGTGAAAACCTCGATCGGTAGAAAAGGTATCCGGCTTATAGAGAAGATGGCTCTCTATTACACTGGCAGGGCTCACAAACGCGTAAGTGTACTGGTTACACACTACGACTATGACTAGGACTACTACGAGGGACGAAAGGTTGCCGCTTTAAGGAGCTTCGCCCCTAAAAGGCTGAGGGGAAACCTCGATCGGTTGAAAAGGTATCCGGCTTATAGAGAAGATGGCTCTCTATGGTATGGCAGGGCTCCACAACGGGTAAGTGTACTGGTTACACACTACGACTATGACTAGGACTTACTACGAGGGACGAACGGGTACCGATTTAAGGAGCTTCGCCCTAAAAGGCTGAGGGGAAACCTCGATCGGTTGAAAAGGTATCCGGCTGGTAGAGAAGATGGCTCTTTACGGCGCTGGAAAGGCTCAAGAATGAAAAGTATACTGGTTACACACTACGACTACGACTAGGCCTACTACATGAACGAACGGGTGCCGCTTTAACCCTTTATGGGACACATTAAAAAAACACGATCAATTCATTTTGTCTGTATAAAACTGATGGTTACTACAACACTATGTGACATATAAAATTTAGTTTCGTCAGTGCAAAGGGGACTCAAAAAAAGTGGGACGCATATGTCCCACTGGTTGTTCAGACAACCAGAGAAAACAATATGGTCCCAGTAACCACATTCGACAGGGCTGTTGGCAATAAAAAAAATGTGGGTACTAAATTTATTCAAAATTGCACTCTTGCAAACAGCAACGTCTGGCTGTATGAAAACCTTCACTTTCCGTTATGAAAAGGAGAGAAACATGTAGCACACAACGGCACGTTGTAGACTTTGCATAAAGTGCCGTCCTAATTTCCTTCGCCTTGGTAGAACACCACCTGCACCGTTTACGTCCGGTTGTCTTCACAGGGTGGTGGTCACCTTTGTGAAATCTTATTTCTCCAGAAACGCCCCACCATCTTCTGTCCAGACTGACGTCCACGCTTCTTGTGCTGAAAAGCGGGAATGGCCGTCTTTTTCCTGAAGATCTGACCGCTGATAAGCTCACCTTCCAAGGGCAAGACGTAACCACAAGTATTCGTTTGGTTTGAAGTGGCAATGCTGAATGAAAGCTTTGACTACAGCTGCATCTAAGAGGTAATAGAAGAGTCTGTACCAACCCTTTTTCGACCTACGGTCGCACATATATGCGTTACGCTTTTGGTCGAATCGGTCGACACCCCCCATGAACTTATTGTAGTCAGACACTACTTTGGGGCATGTCACGCCACCTTGGCTCCATTAGAAAGCGTCCGGTTCACTTTCAACCACCTCAGATGGATCATGGAAGTTTGACAGCATCGTCACATTTCGGTTGTCACGCCACTGGTACGCCGTCAATTGGCCTTTGATCGCCCAAACATAGTCCCCTCTCTTCAATTTCTGGTCCACTTTGATTTCATGAGGTAAATCCTTCCTATTTTGTTCTAACCGTGCCTGCTGCCCATAATTTGTTTTTTCTGAAAGCTCTTCCATGAGCTTGGTCGTAGTGAAGAAGTTATCAAAGTCAGAGCGTACTGTTCTTCGTCAACATTGTTGCAAAGAAAAGAAAACGACATGTTCTCCAAGTGTACGTCCAGCCTCTCTTTCTGCAGACTTCCCTTCATATATTTGAAACTCGCAGAGGTAGCCAGTCACAGAGTCCGCTCTACACCATACCTTGTACCCGCGTTTGATTGGTTTCATGGGGGCATACTGTTTCAAAGCCGATCGCCCTTTGAAACGCACCATACTTTCGTCAATTGCCTGGTGGCCAGAAGGCTTGTACTCTTGAAGAAACTTTTTGTTCAAGATGTCCACAAGAGGTCGTATTTTGGCCAGTCTATCAAAACCCTCTTCACCTTTACTTTTTATCTTCTCATTGTCGTAAAAGTGCAGTGAGTTCATAATGGCCTGAAACCTCTTGAATGTCATCACACTGGATATCTCCTTCACATTGAAAAAGCTGTCGCTACTCCAGTAGAGGTACAGATGGTGCGCAGGATTTACGCTCATCAAAATAAGAATGCCCAAATAGGCTTTCAGTTCACCTTTTGTTAGATCGTGCCACCCTCTTCGAGCCTCCTGCCTGGCATAGCGGTTTGTTTCAAGCACGATCATTTCAAGTACATCATCATTGAAGTACAGGCTGAATGACTCGGATGGTGTACAAGATGAGGACAACTTGCTTGAATACTGCGGTTCCAGGCTACTCACAGAGCGATTGTTGAGAACTGGAAGAGCTGTAGACCACAAAGCGGTTCCTTCCGAGGCAACATCTCGGCTGTCAGAGTTATCCGATTGGACTGGCTCAGGACTTCTCGGGCGTCTTTTCCTTTTTTTGGGCTTCTTCCTGACGTACGATGATCGCCTCCTTTTTCCTGTGCTTGTGGATGGCTGATCAAGCGCGTTGTCATCTGAGTCACTTTCCTCGACCGGAGCCAGCGCGGGCACAACTTCATTCTCACTGTCTGCAAGTTCACTCTCGATGTCGCTTTCTCGAGGATCATCTGGAAGCCTGAACAGAAGCTCAACCGCTTCTTCAACTGATAGCGACCTCCCTGGAATGAAAAGAGAATGCAATAGCGCGCTAAAATTCCGACGTAAGCGAGACGAAAATTAGGCCTAGGAAATTTCGCCAGCTCTGAGTTGCGTCACTCATGTTGCACAACTTTCCGGGTAGCCAGTACGACAATAAAATCAGAAAACATAACACAGTGATTCTATATAGAAACCCACACGAGAAATAAAACTTTCACACTTACTTGTCATTGTGTATTTAGTGCACGTCGACTCAAAATACCTGCGAAACTGAGCGCGGTAAACGAATTCGGAACGCTTCGAATGAAACGTTATATTGTGCTGCCCCCTAGTGCTTCGTAGAAAATAATGTTTAAAAACGTTAGGTTAGACACTCACCAGATGGCGACAGCAGTCTCAGCTAAACAGCGGCGGTGGTTTTGGTGTGGCGCGGCTTTTAAACTGCAGTCAAAAAGTGGGTTGTAAATGTCCCACTGTCCCATAAAGGGTTAAGGAGCTGCACTAAAATCCCCCAGCTCAAACACTAACACACTATCCCTGTCACACTGCACAGTTAAATGTGATCTCAATTAAGCTGGGTCTGAAATGACATACGAAGTTAGTAGAGCATTCAATCATCTCTATCATCCACAAGAATTACACAGATGTTTTTACCGTAACACAGCCTAGTTCATGACACCAGCGATTATTTAAGGGGGCACATGGGTCTTTGGGACCAAGAAATTGCCCAAGAAAGCATTTTTTTAGGTATCGCTTTTACTCTTGATTTGCAAAGTTTTTCCTCCAAAAATTCCGTACTCGAAACAGTACCGGGTACTTATAAAAGCCATAGAGGCCCAATTAGGACAACGAAATAATTATTTTCCCATATTTCCCCACTTTTTCACCACGAGTGGTATCGCAGTGATACGAAATTCTCGAGAGGCACATACCAGCATGTAGTGCAGCTAAGATCTTTTGCATTTCTTTTGCACTGTGAAGCTGAATGTTTAAACCATGCGGTATGGGAAGCAGATTTAGCACTTTGTGTTTCAATAGTTGTTTAATTAGTGTTATTTATAATTGGTTAGCAAGAGTAGTTCAAACCTAGAAGTTAGAATGGATGTAAACGGGTACATTGTTGCAAAACAAAAAACTGCTTCCTACATTTTATTCTCCACAATGTCTGGTATCAATTCATGTCTTGCTGGTAATCTTTTGTTGAATGGTTTTTTTTACTATTGTTCGCAAAAACCATGAAGGAAAATTTTTAATTGACTCAGAAGCAACTTCCCTCACGTCAAAACTAATGAGATATTTGAAATAACCTAAAAAAACTGAACAAGCCCATGAAGTTTCGTCAAAATTGGTTGGAAAGCAAAAAAAAAGTTTCTAGGACCAGTGTGCTTCCTTAAGCAGGGCTCACTTACCCAAAATGACATTCAACTTAAAAGTCCTCACCGTTTACCTTTATTACAAACTTTGCAGGGGAAAAACATGCATTACCCGGCAGTGCAAACTCGAAATAAAAAGGTTATAGGATAACCCTAGATTTCCTTTATTACAAGGTGCCTGCATCTTTCCTTTATTACAAGGTGCCTTGGTTGTATCTGTACAAAATGTATAAAATTCATGCCTGCACCCACCTTATTAGTCGGAAGGTTACACTTCTCCTTAATGGCATCAGGCAGAATGAAGGAGTGGCCCTTGACAATGCGATTCCTGATGTTCTTAAGCACGTGGGGTGTGTCAGCTAGGAAGTGCAGCTGCCGACCAGTATTGGCCGCACACGGATGCTTGCATGACACCACAGGCCTGGTCGAACGAGTTGCAGAAATCCCGCATCTGTTCCACAACGCCTTGTTGCTGGGCCCCATGTGGTGACAGCTGGGCCCAGATGGTGACAGTATGAGCATGATCCGATTGTTAAGAGTTGGATTTGATTAACTGACCGACAATGAAGAAGTGATCTGCTAATTTCTGCATAATTACAGCCCCAGCCGTACAAGAAAGGTCGGATGCTCGCACGTTGACATGATCAATACTTGCACGGGTGAGATTATCTTTTAGGGACTCTTCCCTTGTGGATTCCCAGATAAGAGGCTCAATACCGAATTCGGAAAGGGCGTTCAAGTATTGTTCAACAGCTGACCGTTCGCTTTGCAGCCAGTCGATGTTGAAGTCCCCGATTATGCACAAGTTGCCCGAGCTGAAAGTTTTCCTGCACACCTCCCGCAATTCTTCTGTAAAACAAAGCGCACTTTCGGAGGGAGGACGATAAACTAGTAAACGAGTTATAAGATCATTTTTGCTAAGCTCAAAAGGCAGAGCTTCTGCCGATTAAAATACAATGTTAATATTTGAAACTAACAAACTGTGCTTAATGAACACGGCGATACCACCACCCCTGCTATTTTTGCGGGTGAGGAAGTTTTTGCTGTAGCCAGGAAGACGGAAGGTGCTGGACAGGTCGTCAGTGACAATAATCTCAGTGAGTGCAAAAACGTCAACCGTGTTTGAGAGAAGGTTCGAGATTAGGGCAAACTCATCCCAATGTTTTCGAATTCGCCGATTATTGACATGTAGAACAGTGCATGAGCTGGAACACAATGGCTGGAAAGGCTTGAGAAAGGCATCAACATTTTGAAATGACGACATTTTTTTTTTCTGCCTGAGATTAGTACTTAGAAGACGCTAGGTGTCCTTTACAGCTTGCCTGGGTTCAGATGGGTGTGGTTGAAGGTCGTGTGGGGTCCCCTCGAACGGTTTGAACAGACAATTTTTGAGCCACAGGTTAGGATCCTGAAGGCGCTGGAATGCCTCGTCTTCCAAAGCAACGTGGAAAGAAGAATATGAGGCATAGCGCGTCTTCAGTTGACGACAGGCCAGAGGCTGTACTCCAATGCTGGAAAAGTGTTCTTGGAGCTGGGCCGGTGTGGTATCCGGAGACAGCTTCGAGACAAACATTGCCTTCCGCCGAGGCCGAAATGCCACCACCGACAGTTCACTGGTCACACAAACACCAAAACGCGCAGGCCGCCGGGTCTTTCCTGCCATGCCGGAAGCAACGCCTGGCTCCTGCAGCCCCGCCGGTGACGTGCGCCCCTCGGCTTCAGACGAGACACGCTCTCCGTCCTCATTGTTAGCTTGAAGAGTGGGCAACGGAGAGGAAAGGAGGGGAAACGCAGCATTCTGGGCAGAGCCGGGGCCGTCTGCAGGGCAGCGGGTTTCGTTTCCGCGGGCTGTCCTGGTTGGGAACGGCGGGAAATGAGGCGAGCCATGGCGGCCCCCTCAGCCGAGCCAAATCACCGCGCGGAGAATGCACCTCTTGGCGCAGCGATTTCACTGCAACGGCGTGGGCCTCGGCCTTTGTTGCACTCTTCCGCGGAGGCCGCTCATTGTCCTCCCCTAGTTGAGCGACTTGGTCGGACAAGAAAGAAAATGCCCTCCAAGGCGTCCATGAGAAGGGGTGACATGCCCGGCTAGGTGCCCAGCCTCAACCTCAACTACTTCGGGTGTTTGAGGTGAACACACGTACATAGAATGCCACTTGCGAGGTACACCTTCAATTGATGCCTAATGACCAAACGTGTACCGTGATAGCATGCTAAAGCTTGACATTCGGATAGTTGGGTACCACAATTTGACTATTTCAAAAACAGGGCAGAGACGAAGGGGTATGGAGTGACAAACTAGAGTGCTCTGATTTGTCTGCGCTGTTTTTGAAGCAGTCAAAGTGTGTACTGTGCCCTTGTTCTGCTTACAATTTCTGCTTCGTCTACATAAAAAAAATGAAACACTTAAAATCTTCGGTTGAATCTTGGCGTTGCCACGCCTAATTTCATCCTGTACATACCTTGTGACCGCTTCCACCCATACTGCTTGCAAAATCGCTTAGCTTAATTAGCATTAGCTCGGTGAAGGATGGTCATGCATTCAATGCCTGAGAACACTGTCGCCAGAGCACCTCACTAACTCTCATACTCCTAAAGAACGACGCGCGACGCACGGCGCGCGCTGGGAGCAGTCTGGGTCATGTAGCAAATTCGAGAGCAAGCGGTGCAGCAATCATCTCGCACGCCAGAGCCCACATCGAAAATTCGCGGCCGTGGCCGCCGCCTGCACAGCGACCGTGCGGCTAGCTCAATCCAATGGTAAGTAATTTGGAATCGCTGTAGAACTTTGGTCTGCCCGATTAGCTGACGAAATTCCGCCGCCAACGATCGGGTCGTTCGTTCTCGAAACAAGCGGCGAAGACAGTAAGAAACATCGTGACCAATTGCACAAGGATTATGCAGATTATATGACCAATCTAGACACTCGCCTTCAAAATTTTGTGTCAAACTCGCATGCATTCAATGCCTGTGTCGCCTGTAGGTGGCATGCCAGCGCCTGCACGCCAGAGCCACATACGTCGCAAGAAGTTTTCCTAACTCAAGCCGAGCAAGGCATTCACCGGCTTAGATAGCACGATTGTGGCGCTGTACGCACCTGTAGGAGTTGGCGCCATTGTGCAGGTAGTGCCGCCGTGCGGTCAAGTAGCCAGTGCATGCAACCCTCCAGAAAAAAATTAGTGGACAATTCATACTTCCTGTTCGCTGGACAGAAAATGCACATATGAACAGAGTACAGCCTGCGACACAATGCCATGTCCCCTACACAGTGTGTCTGAGGTGCCAAAGAATAAAAACCATACATGTCATTGAGATAATGCATGTCATCGAGATAATGCATGCTTAGCAGTTCATCAGCTAAGTGAAATACTGTGGGCTTGTTCACTGCCTGGCCTCCTCAGAACCTTCCCCTTAGCCCGTTTCTGCTGGTTGTTGGAGGCTGCGATCGTTGGCACAGCATTCCACTTGAGGAGCTTTCGGCCATCAGCCCAGCCCATTTCATATTGGCTGTCTTCAAAGTGGTCCTAACAAACAATTCAAATACAATAAGCAAACAAGGAAAGTTTTATCAAATGCAGAACCTTGTGTGAATGCTTTTTCGCTTGAACGTCTCTTGGGTCAACTTCACATACAATGTAACTGCTAAAAATGATTGAATTACGTCCCACAATACATCTAACAGCCTTATTTGGCAGCATCATGTCGTAAATTTCGAGTTTACAAACCACAGAGCAGATCGCAAGCAGTATACTCGCGATAGTGATCAAGGCATTTTAGAACATGCTAGCACGCAAACACTCGGTGGCATTATAAATGTAGGCTGGAGAAATATTTTGAAAACCTTAGTGTACGCGTTACTTAGTGCACACAGAATGCTTTTGTTTTGTTCTTATTTGTTCTGCGAGTTTCGTGTTATACTACAGAATGCACAACCTCATAGAACTTATCTAAAGTGAACAGGCCAAGCTTTGTACCAGAATCGGCCACAGAATGGGGTGAAGGCATTTGTGACATTAATAACACATCTGTGGGGCCTAATGAGGGGGGAGAGCACTTAAAGGAGCCATGAGAGAAAATGCAAGTTGGTTTTATTCGAAAGATTTCGTGTTTATAGTGCCCCCAGCGCTTGTCCGGATACAAACGGTGCTTTATTCACTGAGAAATTAAACAATTTAGGTTAAAATTTTGATTTTCCCCCGCTCAATCGTGTGTTTTCGTGGTCCCAAATGACATCACAGGAACCGACCGCTCTGCAGCCTAGAATACCTTCATTCACGCATATCCGCCGTACAGGGTAGAGCATCGCCTGGTAGAGATCACGTATACGCTGGCGCCGCCATTTTCGGTTGCTCGCTTCGCCGCCGAAGCAAGTCATTGTGTCAAAACCCGCGCTAAAATTATCGCCGCAACGCGGTTTACTGAAGAAGTTTGAATCATATTGTCTGTTTCGCGTTGCTAGGTCTCCTGGGAAACGAAAAGAATAACGCATTGAGCCCGTTGGCCCAATTGCGGCGGCACGGGACCGTTCAAAAGGTTGTCTCCACCCTGTACAGCGGTGTTGGTTTGTTCCCCCCGCGTTTCTTTACGTTCCGTAACCTAGATGGCGCCACCATACCGTGGCAAGCGTTTGGTTTGTTTTTGCCCGCATTTAAACCTTGCTTGTTTTTGTTCTGGGAGAAAATATTCGTTCCCTGAAACAGTGCTCGCTCGACAAATGGGGTCACGTAAGACACCGTTGCTTGCGTCAATCGGCCAGTGTCGTCTGAGACAACCCCAAGCCCCGTAGTGCTGTGCAGCTAAACCAAGCATGCTGTGCGCAGTACGAACAGCAGAACGCATCAGTACTTCTATGTTACATGTGCTTTCGTAACTTCCACTGTTTGTCCCATCATTCTTAGTGCTTTGTAAAGAATGTGGCCTAAATTTAAGCGCAAATCGCTCGTTCGTCTAGTTTGTAAGCTCTACCTAATTTGCGTCTGCTTCTGCCAGCCTCCGCCAATCGCAGAGCTTAGCTCATGTGACATCATAGGTTCTGTTGCGGGAAATGAGCTGGTGGGGTCGCATGACCATTCCCGTTTTTCCTAATTATGTAGCTTATTTGAGCGAAGTTTACGTTAAAAGTGGTGTCAGTATGATTCTAACGAGACAATCTTTTGAATGAACCAAACTTGTGTTTTCTCTTCATGGCTCCTTTAAACATTAAAAAACGAATGAGGACGAAAAAAATGCGGCGAAACAACACGCGATTTGTGAAGTTTAAGCGCTTTCACTCGTTACAGTTGGTGGTGTACATCAAACCAAAACTTTCAAAAGCTTCTTGGAGTTACGCACTAATTCCCGTGACCCCTCCGTGAACGCTGGATTCCTGTAATGGCAGTCGTCCAATGGGATGGGACATCCCACGACATGCAAACGTCCGGGGTGGGGAAGAAATAACTTAAACAAGTGGCAGTATTTATTTATTTTTGAACTATCGCGAATTCACTTCAAACAATCTCACCTCACATATCCCGGAGTACGGGGTGGGCATGAATTCATCGCGGCTGACGAGTTGCAGCCACACGCGTAGCTGCTGGCCGTCCTTTTTTGCCAGAGGGAAGCGCATGAAGCGTTTTCCATCATCCTGGGAGTTGAAACAGCCGAGTACGCAGCAAAACGGCATCCCGGACACACTTCTGCAGCTAAAATGCTGCGAAGCGCGCCAAGCGCAGGATGTTTGATTCACGTTCGGAATGTCGGTCGCGCGCAGCCACAGAGCAAACAGCAAGGCTGGTAGGAGTTGCGTTTCCTGTATCCTGCTATGATGTCTTCTTGAACCACTTTGATGCACATATCTATACACCTGTCACATTGTGGAGGGGGTGTCCAATGTCTAACAGGTAGGAGTCTCAGGCCTATATCATCTGTGGCGGTCATGTATTCGAAGTGAGCGTGCAGTATTTGAAATTTTCAAGATTCTTGTAGAGTTGCAGCTCATTTGATTTTCCACTGGAGGGACAAAAGGATACACCCTTAAACAATGCACTCAATTCATTGTGTAAAAGTGTTACTGTGGACAGGTTTACTATGTTATCAGGAGTTGCTGGCTCGAGTGCGTCATTATGGGAAGATGTGCTCGGTTCGGATTCTGTTGACAATAAAGGTAAATCAACACCGTTGTGCAGCATCTTTTTTACCTTAAGGGCTGAAAAAATGCCGTGTTTTGTTCTGTTTAAACATTTCTAGCACACTTTCTTCTGTAGTCAAATGAGTTGTGTGAATGAGTAATGCCAGTTCCTTTTTTGGAGCATCAAGGCAACACTGATCATGTTCTATTACAATTCCAAAAGATCCATGGATGCCTTATTCAGTATGTTGCACCAGTGTGTCTCAAGAGTAGATGAAAGGTTACAAGGGGGCTGGTTTGAGGTGAATTCTCAAGCCTTTGAGGGCAAATACCAGACTTACTGTACACGATTAAAGTAAAAACATGATGTTCATATCAGATTCTTTTTTGTACAACTTTTCTTAGCTTTAAAAATTGTCTCGACTATGAGCAGGTTCCGGATTAACCTGGGGGTTCTTCAGAAAGTCACTCTTGCCAAGATTCTTGGTTGACATCCACAAATAGGAGCCTGGTTGAGGGGTCCGCGGCAGCCAGAGCAGCGGCTGTTGGTAGAGGTGGAGGTAGGGGCTGCCTTTGCACCAGTTCGGATGGATCACTGGCAGCATGTTGCAGCCATGTCTACTGTCTCTGCGCAAAGTTTCTCGGCAAGGTCCAGTCAAGGTGGCCGGCCATGATAGCGATTCTGTCAAGTTGGGATGAATGCCATCCACAGCAAATACCTGGCCCAAGGGCAGCCACTCCAAGCCATGGCGCAGGTAGAACAGGCCCGTTGTGCGGAGACAATGCTGGTGTAGCAGGTCTATAAACCTGCAATCTGCTATGTTCAAGCGGTGCTCGGCTCGTGAGTTGTGTTGTCAGCGGTGAGGGAGGGTGGGTTGCATAGACCAGGCGAATTTGAGGATGGTCACGTCTGATGGAAGCGAGCAGTTTCTCGTACCGTTAAAAGGCGACTTTATCCGGCGCCTTGGCAATGTCATTCATGACAACGCGAAGCATAATGTGGTTGCGCTGCATGGCACGAAAACCATCACACATGAACGGTTGCTCCTTGTTGCGAGACGAGCGCGAGGGTTCTATGACGAGATGTGTCAAAATGGTTGTGAGTTTGTCGTACTTGAGTGTCTCCGATCATCAATACTGATGAGGTTAAAGTACGTGGAAATTGCCAACTTATGGTCTTCGTAGTGACGGGGGTCAAAAGCCAAGAGGTATATACATATAGGTAAAAGATAGGAATAACTTTGCGCTTAACTTGTTTATTATAAATTGGTCCAACAGTTTCGGAAGTGGAACTTCCTTCTTCAGGTACAATCCTACAATGCATGCAAAACCCCCTATGCACGCTTTGCGTGGGAGGGCACTTCTTTCTTCTCCCTTGTCAGGGAGGCAATACGCCAGAAAAAGTAACAAATCCGGTAACTGCATGGTGCACGGCACCTGGTGTTGGACTGTCCTGTGCTTGTGGTTGGAAGGGTCTCTGCTGCAGCCGAGCGCCCTGATTGTGATAGCGTTGCGGAAGTGCTACGCCAGCAGTGCAACGACCCTCAAAACTCGCGTGGAGCCTGTCAGCAGCAAAGACCCTCCGTGCCGGTAGTTCGTGGAAGGCGTGATCGAATGTAGCGCACGTCTGCCCCCAACTCCTTCCGCTGGCACAGGCGGTGGACCTCGCGCACAAAATGGGAGGCCTCGCAGTTGAAGGATCTGACAAACCTGCCAGTCTCCCCCTTGTCGGCGCCCATTCAGGGTGCGGGGAAGGGGCAGGCTCAAGCATATCCTTCTCAAGGTCGGACGGTGGAGGAGAACCCTGGCAAGCATTCCTCTTAACTTCTCCAGGGATGACGATGATCCACTTTCTGCTATATCAGCAGTTCCGACGCGGAGCACCAGTGTCTCCACGGTTGGGGGTAGGTATTCCACGGGTGGCGGTGACGTCCTCGAACTCCATGCCGCCGTATGAGATGAATCCGGGAGCGCATCTCTCACTCAGGTATAAATGACCGTGCACATGGCACTCAAGAAAGTCCCCCACAATAGCACTCCTGATGGTGTGCCTTGGAAAACGGCACATCAACCGCTTGGTTGTATAGGGTCTGGCGGCCTATTGGTGGAGAAGAATTCAATTAGTTTTGCAACGGGCCAGTAGGAACGTTCAGGTAAAAGATATGAACAGCTTTGCGGTTAACTTATGTATTAGGGGTCTATTCGGTTTCGGCTACACCGCTTGCACCACTTCACAATGGCGCACGGATGGGTTCTGTTTTTTTGCGGTGCTAGTTGAAGGGGTGCAGCTGCAGCGCGACACTAGCGCCACGGAGAAACGAATGCCAAAGTGCAGATGTTGTGCAGGCCGTCTGCTTCGTGTTGTCGTGCGCGCCGCATTTCTTTTTGTCGTGCACGTGGTTTGCGCGCCAGAGAACTTGTTAAGTGCACTTTGCAGCTTTATTTTCTTTACGTGTAAGTGCGAAGGATATTTTTGCATGTGTGTACATCGCTGCTGCGCCGAAGGAACGACGGACTGTGCCACATTAGCAACTGTCTGTCCAAGTAGCAAAGGAACTCGTGGACTCTGACAGTGAAGACGAGGAGTTCGACGACTTGGTCAGCAGCGCTAGCTGTAAAGCTGGTGAGAAAGGACAGGAATCGTATTCCACTCTACTGTGAGGAGGTCGTTGGCAGATATTTTGAGATTGAATTCATGTGAGACCTTGCCGACCGCTACCAAGCGTCTTTTTTCTTCCCGGAGTTTCATGGAGCCCTGGGCGCCCACGAATCAGTGCTTGCAGAAACGTGTCTTGTCGTCCTGACCTACCTCGGGAACCATGTGCAACATGCACTCGATCGCCGACAGGTTTGACATATCAGAATCATCTGTGCACGCGTGTATTGAGGGGGTGCTCAAGCTCTTGCACAGCCTCAGTGCTGAAGTGACCTCTTGGCCGGACGAGCGAGAACAAGAACGCATCAAGGCTGGCTTCTTGCTAAGAGTGCTGGAAAGGGGCCACGCAACACTATTGGCTGCGTGGACGGAAGCCATGTGGAGATCAACAGCCCAAAGGAAGCTCCGCAGTCGTACTTCACCTGGAAGAAGTTTCCGTCACTGATTATACAGGGCATTTGCGACAACGCAAACAGATTCACAGATGTGCTTGTCGGATTCCCGGGTTCGACACATGATGCTAGGGTGAGGGACCCTTTTTCGAGGAAGCAACACGAAAGTGCAGCAACGGCTACATACTAGGGGACTGTGCCTATCCTGCTGCTTCCTGTGGCTCATGGCCCCTTATAAAGACACTGCTACAAGCTTCCCACCTGGGAGAAGTACAAAAATGCCACTCCCAGTATTGAGTTGCCATTGAGGTTGCATTTGTACTTTTGAAGCAGCGCTTCCGGAGACTGTACTTGGCATATGCAGCCAGCATCAGGCAGTGCTGCTTGATAATCATGGGTGCGTTTGTCCTACACAACCTGTGCAATGACGAGCGAGACTTGTTGGATGAGCTACAGGGGCTACCAGACCTGGAAGAAGCAGGCAACAGCGAAGAAAGTGGTGTAGTTGTTGACCGCAGTGTGGCAGGGCTACAGTGAGTGCCTGCGAAAAAAAATTGCTGAAGCGCACTGCTAAAGCGCAGTACATTCGTATGTACGTTTTGTAATTTCATTTGGGCCATTAAGAACGTTACTTGCTTCCCATTGCATTTCAAATGTTACAGTGAAGATTGCATGATGCCATTTGATTGGGAGATAAAAGGATTAATATGTCGGGACGCGTATTGGAACCCTGGTTACTCAATTAGTCGCCTTTGTGTGGTCATAACACACATACCCAAGTTTGTTTTTTCAGCATTCTTATTGGCTGCAGCCAGCAGCCACTTTTTTCTACGGCGGTGACCAGGCGGGCCAATAGTGGCATTCTTTTTTCAAAGCGGTCTGCCCGCTTCTTCTTTGCTTCTCTGAATTCTAGAAGCATTGCTTCGGACAGCGGAGCCGTTGCTCCGTTTTCTTTTCTTTCCTGGGGCACTCCTGCCTTGTCCAGGTGCTGCAGCTGAGGCAGGGCTGGCCGGTGGCTCCTCACAGCAGCTGCTGTTGTCGTCGGAGTCTTGAGGCTGGCTAAAAAGAAAAACGCGGTATTAGGAGGAACTGAAATCTAGGGGAGGCAGTCACACCTGCTGGTTTTTTCAATCGTTGCACCAGGCCTCAAGACGATTGTGGGGCTTATGTGGTGCTCTTTCTCGAGCACGTCGCTGAGTTCACTAATAAGAAAAAAAGAATTAGTTCAAGAGCACCTGTCAGTGCATGCAATGGTCAGCAACAGCACTTAGTCTTCATGTTCGCAAACAACCCGTGCAGCACCATTTGTTTCGTTCGCTTTCGCCTTCTTGTACGCCCTCTCTAAACTCTTCCAGTTATTCTGCATCTGCAGAGCGGTCATTTCTGTGGCGAACTCGGCCGAGAGGAGCTCAGCCATTTGCTGCCACATGGCCTTTGGCCTTTTTTGTCCTGTAGGGAGGCGTCATGGATTACAACATGGACAATTCCACCACATTAAAAGCCATGTATGCTAACAAACACCTCAGCAAACAAGGATCAAATTTATTTCGTAACAATTTAGCAATTCACTGACAAGGTAAATAAGACTTGCTGAAATCCGCCCTTAGTCCCGACCAAAGGGTTGAATTCCTTGTATTTTTCAATGAGGAACCGGGACCTCCGCCGTTCTACAGATCGGCCTCGGAGGATCTGGGGTGCCTATCCACCTGTGCAGCGCCGTGACCTTGAGGCAGTTCACCCGCAGGTGTAACATTGGACATGACGGGTGAAGCGTCTGGGGCGCTTACTGCATCTCGGAAAACCACTTATATCACCGTCCCATCTGCGGCAGAAAATAATAACGCATTGACTCTGTGGCCACCGTAGTTGCAGCAGTGCCTCCAACTCCCTGATGGCCTTGTCCATCTTCTCCCACTTCTTCTGTCGCTTCCGTGCCTACCCATCATTGGCTAGCTGCATAAGCCTTGCCCTCGTCGTTGCGTCGTCCCGCTTCAGGACTTCCACAAAGGCAGAGATGTTGCGGTGATCCTTCCCCAAAGCGTCGTTGATTTATAAAAACATACTGTCTCGCTGATAACAATATTTGCTTGTTGAGTACCGAACCTACCTCGCTTAGCAAAGTGTACTTACCAGTGCCACGCCTCCTTGAGATTGTTGGTCCTTGCTCCCTCATTCGGATAGTGATTCCATTTTTGGACGTTGAAATCGCCCTGCATCCAAAGGTCCTCAAAATATAGGATCAGCTGTGGCATGCCTGTGGATGAAGGAGCCGTTGCCTTCAGGCGCCGCCACTGCTGACCTGCACGAGCGCGGGCTGCTGATCATTTCTCTCGCGAGGCTAGTCGTAAAGGGGTCATCTTTGTAGGCCTTTGCAAGCCCTACTTCCTGAACTCTTCGCCATATGGCTTGCCCAAAATGAAAGTGGCAACCGCGGTGCCTCATACTAAAGAAAGCAAAAGCTTGAATAAGCGCCAGTTTAAAGTCTGTGCTCACTGTACTCAAAGACAGGGGCTGGCCAAGAGCGTCCAGTTTCTGCTTGAAATGGGTGAGGGCTATGATGTACACTTCTCACGACTTTCCGGGTGAAAGAATATACGCAACATTACAACTGGCGCCTTCTCTCCGAATGCTTATTGTAAGTAGCGGATAACCAAAGCAGGTCGTGCAAGAAAAGTTCCATCAGCAAATGCTTCTTCCACTTCACAGAATGTTTGCAGTGCCTCTTGCATGCAAAAGCACGAAATTCCGCCAACATGGGCTGTCTTGTCAAACAGCAAGAAGTCCCGCCCGTCAAGGGTCTCCCTCTGCACTCCCCCAAGGTTGATACCCGTTACGTGAGTGGGCAACAGGTGCTGTTGCTTTCTTTCCTCTCTGTAGACGGTGGGAGCGGACGCTCTCAATGTAGGGAGGTCAGCGACGACGGTAGTGCTCGCCTGAGCTGACACAGTCTCTTTTGTGTGCAAAAAAAAGCCCGATAAAGCCCCCAAGCACGCAATGACCAATCCAGTCTCGTTGGTCCCAGTCTCCCTGCCCTTGAAGAACAAGCTTGCTTGCTGCACCCTTTCGCGCGTCGCTGTCATACCGACAGCGCCCCTCTCCCGGGATCTCTTTTTCTTCGTCCCGGTGGCCCGATTGCAATGGCCCGATTGGCAATGGACTCCGGACATTGTTGGATGCAGATGTCTCCTCGTCGTCTTCCATTATAATAGGAAGAAAATTTGAATAGGCTGGTGGGGCGAGAGCTGCAACAGTCATCTATCAGCTTTCGGCGCCCATGTTACACATTGGAGAGGCACAAATGGCACCCGCCAGCCGAGGGGGGGCGTGGGGGAACCAGCACCCACCCACAAACCAGCACCCACAAATGGCACCCGCCGACCGAGGAGGCTGGTTCCCCCACGCCCCCCCTTGGCTAAACCCCTTAGCAATGCCCTTGAAAGTGCGATCGCTGATTATTTTTAGGTAGAACTGACACCGACTGCGACGGCTACAAGGGTGGTAGAGAAAAATCACGAAGGGGAATGCACACGTACTTAATAGCTAGCTTGGCTAACAAGCACTGCTTACCTTTTTCCCCTGCGCGGTAGCAGGGGAGATTGCATAATGCCTGGTGCATTCGGCATCCCGCCACAGCACAGGGAGGATTTTCGCATGGAGGGAAGAATGCTTTCTGAATGGCAAGTGTCTGCTACCACCCCGGAGCGGCTAAAAGGAGGAAAGAAATCCTTGGATCACAGTGATCAAAACGTGACATCACAGGGCTTGTTTTTGAGCGCCTAGGGACAACGCTGAAGTAGGCGCAGCAGGTTACGGGGCTGGTGAGGTGTAGGGGGATGGTCGCGCCGGCCGCAGGTGATCCAGCAGCGGTGAGCCCCCTCCTGGACCTTGTCCTGCCGCAAGGGGGTCCTCAGGAGACGAGGGGGGCCCATTCCCGTGCAGACTCCTGTGGGGCACTTCCCTCCCCCGTGTGGTGGCGCACCGGCCCATCCACCTTCTTCTTCCTCCTCCCCGTCATCGTCAGACAAGCTTACAAATGCCCGTGATTGGAGATGCTGCCAGGCCTTACTGTTCCAGTTGGGCCGGGGCTCGATGTGCTCAGGTGGGGCTTCATTAGCGGCAGGCTCTTGTTTGGCAGTTATGCCCGCACTTTCGAGTTGTAAGCGCTCACCTTGCCCCGGGACCCCAGCCTGGTTGGTTGTCGTTTTGGGGGAGCTCCCAGGCCTGTTGTGGTGGCATCTGCAGAGCGGCTGGGGGAGGAAGCCGGCTGGCCAGTTGTGGGTGCCGGAGCGTCTGCCGGTGCGGTAGGAACTTCCAGAGTGCGGGTAGGTGTTGCAGCCCCCTAATGCACGCTGGCCACCGAGCTCACCAGCCAGGGAGGATCTGCGAGATGGGTCTCTGAGGACCAAGCCCACTGTAGATACAGTGCTCACAGTGTTCAGGGCATACTCAGGCAAGTGCTGGCTCCTCGCTCGCCTTACCGTATTGTGTTGCCATTACCTTGCAGTTTGACCCGAAAAGCTTGGTCATTTTCTGCTCCAAGGTGCACTTCTCGCTAGGCGTGAACCTAAACAACGTGCGACATTTGCTGCCTGTTATGCGCAGCAGCCGTTCCCTTTGCCACTTTGAGCTGTTCTGGCCCGCTGTGCACTCGCATATTTCTGCGGCTTCAGTCTCTGGACTGCAACATGCTCAGAGTAAAATGAAAGCTCCTCATTAGCCTTAAATTCCTGCATTTGAAATCTATACACCCTCATGTGTGCGGCATCCGCAAAGGATGCAGAAATGAAACAAAAGTTCCTCATACTTTTGTGCGTCGTTCCCGTAGTGCATGTGCTCAATCAAGAGCATTGGCTCCATGCCTGAATTCTGGCAGGAAAACTGCAGTGGCTCCAGCTCTTCTGGCTCATGGTACATGCCCCATCTCATGCTTTGCAAGTGTGCTATTCGGAGCTATGGCGATAAGTTTTAGCCCGAATTCTTGCTTGGTCCTCCTTGCTCAGTTGCAGTCGTGGAGGAGCTTGCACGTGGCACAGGTCTCGCACTCTTTTCGGCTTGTACATGGGAGTTTTCTTCAGTTTTCCCCACGCTTGCGCCATATCTGTTGACGTTAACGTCTCGAGGTTGCTTATGCCGGTCCTGGGCAAAAAAAGGAGGAGCTTGTAAGTCATGCACAAATGTAGGTACCAAATTTTTCACTGCATGCTTAAAACCGCCACGCTTGTTTAGTACAGCGTAACAAAAGCAAACACAAAATGGGCCAATATAGTTGTGCGGCAGGTTGTGCAGCTATGCAGTTTAGTTGCAGTACTCGTGAGAACAGTAATTGTAAAAGTTTTACACTCCGCAACAGCAGTAGGTACTACTGTTCAATTGAAGGATAACATAGTCGTCAAATAGCGACGCCTTGGGCAATGCCTGTTAAAGCACGCTGCCTGCAGAATTTCAGGAAATTATGGACTATGATTACAACTTACCTGTTGACAAAGATCATCATTGCAACCAGGTCCTTCCAGCGGTTAGAGTTGCCTGCTTTGCACGTGCAGTGGCCTAGAAAGACGAATTGGCAATACTTTGAGCTACACCTGCACTTGCTAACAAGGATTATTAAACAAGTTCCTCCCTTCCCCTAGTGCATTCATGTGGCCTTTCCAACTCCAAAAATGGTTATTCATGTATTGACCAAATCTTCAGTGTTACTTGACATCAAATATGTTCTTCGTTTTATTAGCACTGCATTCCTTTTCAGCCGTACATGCTGTGCGCCACTGCCAAGGAACAAACATCGACACGTTTTTTTTTTTTTTCCGGTTCAGCTATCTACAGTAAAATAAACACGCAAGTTTTTACACAGAAAACCGGGTATTTAGTACAAAGCCGTGTTACTGGTGCAGCGACAAACAGCCAGTTGCTGCGAGATGGAAAAGCTCGCACCATGGCAATTTACAAAACACTAAAGGCCCATTCACACTGCGACGAAAGCGACAGGAATTCTGTCAGCTTTTTTGTCAGCATGGCGTCAAGAATTTCTTTGAACATTGCCCAAAAAACGATCGTCGCACGACAAAGCGACGGAAATCCTCGCCGCTTTCGCTCGCTTTTGTCGCTAGGCATTAAAAAATGGAGCTGCTTGGCCAGCAGGACACAAAATTTCATAGCATCAATGTTCGCACCCTTGGAACATAAAAGAGACCCACGTAGCGCTTTAAAGGTAAATATGAGGCAGTCACAAGTTAAGAACGGTTCGCGGTAATTAACTTCCGCGGAAGTATGCTGAACTTGGGCACTTCGCGGGCGGCAGTACCGTGTACGGCCGGACACTTCAAATTGAAAAGCGAAGAAAATCTACACTTACCGTAGTTGTGTCGTCGTCTTTAGCTCCAAGCACAATTCGTGCGGCTGCTTCTGCGGGTTAGACGTTTGCAGGCAGAGACCTTGGGACAACTGCCGACTGCAGATGTGGAGGCTTTCAAACCGCAACATATAACGTGGCCCGCATCAAACACTTTCTCGCCTTCAACAAGCAGCGCTTTCGTTCGTCTTCCATCTGGCCTCTCAGTCCAACATGTGCTATGATGCATCCCAGCGTTAGTGACCGTGCAGAAGACGCGGACATCGTTACTCAAAGAGCCTCAAGTGCAGGAACAGCACACTCGCCTGAGCGTGGCCTACGCGGTATAATCCTTCGGACAGCCATATTGAATATCTGGTGGCGCCACCTATAGCCGCTGAAGTTGCGAATTTGCGACAGTAGATAATTATGTTGATGGCGAAGGCCGATGACATACTTATGAAAACTAAGCACCCTGTCGGTGTAGTCTTCTGGCAGCCGCTGGCACAACGTGGTCCTTTGCCGAAAGGAGAGCCCCTCCTTTTGAGAAATCTTCGCACCCAGCCAGCACTAGCCTTGAAAGTCCTGGCCAATATGTTCTTCGCATGTGCCAAGGCTAGTGCCTTCACGCGCAGCATGTCTGTTGTGAGTGCAAAACCATCGTTCCAGCAATTCAGTCACATAGCGGAACAAGTCTTCGTCCAGTTCCAGTTTACATACTGGCGCCATTTGCAACAACACTAACCTTTTGCAACGTGCCACGCATAGGTGAAGTGGTTGACCTCTGCTCTCTTCGTTCTGAAGAACTTTCGCCCTTGCGAGTGGCGGTCAGTGACAACCGCTTCAATGGGAACACCCCTGTGGTCCAAGTCTTGAAGTGCCCTCTTGAGGCCCTTGAGCTCCATGACTGAGAGGAAACAATAGGTGTGCAATGAAAGACCAAATCCAGGCAGGAAGGAAGTAGGCTAAAACTGTGTCTATCATGTAGATGTTTTCAAATTCCAGGTTTTCCCGGAGTGCTTCGGCGAAATTACCCTGAGTGAGACAGAACTTTGTTTTCAGTCAAGACATGGTGACACCATGTAGCCGGATGCTGCCACTCTTTAAAGAAATGTTAAATAATAAGGTGACCGAATGCAGTCTGAGTGTTAAGGAGTAATGTTCATTCAAAAAGGAAACAGAAGGGAGACGTTAGTAAAATGAAGCGCAAATAAAATAGCTTCAAAAAATCGTAAGAACCATCTCAAATCGAGTCATACATTTTGAAATATGAACAATAAAGGAGTGCATACAGAAAAATATTTTCAAATGTGAGATATTTCCATCTACCGCTTGCCAATGCAAGGCGTGATCATGGAAGTAGTGATGAAGTGGGGATAGGTGATGTTCCTTTTTTTTTTTTACTATTGGGCATACAAATTTTCTTTGCTATGAGGGAAGCACACAGGTGGAGTTGGCCCAATGTCAAGGAGATAGGTGGTCTTGAGTGCCTCCCTTTTGCCGTTTGGCTGCACATCACTGCAGCGGAGCGGGAAAGCTCGTTGCCCTCGTGTGGGGAATGCTGGTGCATGATTTGGAAACTCGAAATGCATCGAAAATTTACTAATTTTTCCAACACTGTCATTCAATTTGAAGCTGAATCTGATTTCGCTTCATTAGGATCAACATTTGAAAGTTTCAAACATTTGTGCACTCCTACTAATTTTCTCTAATAGAAGCACAAATTTCCCGAGAATCCCTGAGAATTCCCGGTTTTCCCATTTGGTAGGCCCCGTAAAAGGTTCGTCCCAGAAATATAACACCATGTTGCACTCCACAAAAACATGATCTGGCGTCTCCCGCCTTCCACACTGCAGACAGCCCCATCAGGAAGGAAAAAACCGTGCCCCTCCTGTCTTGCCTTTGTAGGTAGAGCCCCTGCATGCAAGCAGAAGAAAATTCTTGGATCTAGTTGGAATGGAGGTTTCTGCACGCGCCATTGGACACCACTTTTCAGGTGACCTAGAGGTGGTGAGCGGTACACGAGGAGTAAAAGTTTCTGCTTCTCCAAGTCCCAGTACAGCTTCTTCGGCTTTGCTTCGCAAAGGTATTTGTAAGAGAAAAGTCCCTGCAGGAGGGCCTCCGCCCTTCTCCCTGGTGTAGCCCAGTGTAGTCCCCAGTGTAGCCCATCTGAAAACAGACACTGTCAGTCCAGCCACATAAGGCAACCTTTTTGATCCAATTGGACTATTTTTACTATCACTATTTCCTGTTAAACAATGTTTCCGCACTGGCTGGTAGGCGCCATGCTTGAGCATCTTGAAATATCTGAGTTCTGGCAGAGTGTGTTCAGCCAAGAAAGGTTGTTGAGCGATTCCGGACTGGGCAGAAAGGGAACCGAATGATCTAAAAGGGCCTGTTGGTATGCTAACGGCGAAGATTCAGGTGCTGAACTGCACCTAGCCTTTTTGTGTGGCTGCCCATGGGTTGACTGTAGGCCCCTGGCAGACTGGCAGTTCAGGCTGAATGACAGCAGCTTCCTCCCGAGTTCAGGTTGGGCTGCTTCTTGCTGATGCTGGTTGCGAGGATAGTCTTGAGCTGGTCATCTGAGGCACACTAAGGCCTCCCTTCCTGATGCTCCTCATATCCACTCCTTTGATTGACGTACTAAAACTTCTGTTTCCTCAAGTTTCACATTACAACTAGTTGCATATTTGGGTCGCCCTTGCTCCGTGAGCCTCCAAATCGGGTTTTAGTTTTTTGTCGGTCCAGGACGAGTGTTCTCGGGGTGTCCATTGTTGCGGGAGGTCAGTACATGACAGCTGTTTTGGGGCCTCTAAAAACCCCTTTTCTTGAAGGAGAGACAACGTTCGCAGCACACCCATCAAATGGTTACAAAGAACCTTCCTGGCTGCACATTCAAAGTTGCCGTCAACTGATGGTCCCTTGTTCACCGATTGCAGCAGTCATACTGAAGTCTGAGTTTTTCTTGCTGTGTTAGCAGGCTGCTTTTAGGAATACAAGTCGCTCGCTAAAATGAATAGAGTGCATGGATCAGTTCTGTACAACAGAGCTCTGTGCAAACTGTGACACCGAATTTTGGAGGAATGTTAGTGTGCACTGCTTCAGTTTGCACACACTAGTGTGCACACACACCTGCACACACACAAAAATACAGTAACATTAAAAATTACTGCGCAATGGAGGAAGCGTTATGATACGTCGTATTGCACAACGTAGTCCCGGAGGTAGAACATCAAGGGACCCCTTTTAAAAGGTATTAGCGCAAGAGCACTAGATGAACTGTTCCTAAAAAAGTGTTTGCTCTAAGTTTCGCGAGCAGAAAAATGATTGAGGATACAATACTGAGCCAGTGAAAAAAAAAAAAGGCTCGTTTCCATATCTGAGCAACGGCCAGGCATCTTGGGCAGTTCTGCTCTGTGGTGTTATCTATGAACTTGGGAACGGGGCCCCATATGTACCACTCTAGGATGGGATTTCCCATGGCCTTGTTCAAATGCATGGGATACGCCACAGTCTGCAACCAGCATGTAAGCTCTCCTTCCTGTGGATTGTACCATTTGCAGCAGGCATTCTGTGCATATTCCAAACTGTCAGCCTAGGCTTGGGTTGTGCTACCCTGGTTGCCATCTGCTCCCGCATTCGAAGTGCGTTCTATGTCCATACATTGTAAGTGCGTGCTAAAAGGCATGTAGTTATGTGAAATAGTTTTTTTTTTACTTATTGCAAATGCCAATGCAAGCAAATAAAAAGTACAATTTCTTGTGCTTGAAGTTTGACTTCTTCTAAAGCCAAATCAACTGAAATATACTGGTTAATTACTTCAGAAACCAGAAGACTTCTGCTTTTTGATGATACATTAGCCATGTATGTGGTGCAAACTGAAACGCAACAATGGCTACACCAACCTCGCAAGAGTTTAAGCTTGAGAGCCAGTTGGTACATAACTTTGAGAGTAGAGGGCAGCGCAATGAACGGACGAAGCGAAGAAGTGCTTGTCTTTGTCTCATCTTCGCTTCGTCCCGTTCATTGTGCTGTCCTCTACTCTCGAGGCTACACAAACATCGTCCAAAACTGGCAGTGCAATCCCAGGCAGTGGGACTGCCGTTTTAAATGCGAAATTTGTGTCCAGTTTTGCTGTCTGCCTTTACCATGTCTCACACTTAATAGCAGTGTAACTCGTAAAGGATTCAAGCATGCATGAATGGGTGTCTTTATGGAAATGTTTAACATGGGGATTTTTGATACTTGTTTTTGCATAGAAAAATATCACTGTCTTTAGTTGCTCTATTACAACATTTTGGAGTCTCCTATTTTGGCATTACAGGGAGGTACTACAGAAAAAATTGCCCTTGCAAAACATTGCAGAGAACTATGTACACGAAGTACAAAGACCATTATAGCATTGTGTTTCATTCATCTATAGTACAGTTTCATCTAACATGTAGGGGCTGTTTATTCCCTTCTGTTTCCATAGCAAAGAACATCAAGGCACTTCCATTTGCCATTACAGTGCCTAGTGAGTAAAAGTGTTGATCAACATTACAATAAGAAAATCCTTTGAATTATTTAGGGCATTATGTAATGCTTTAAACAATACACAAAGTCTGCATAAAAAGATATCTTGCTTTTGGTGAATTGTTTTATAAAAACACAGGCACAGGTGTATATGATGGCACTTTACAAACCACTCCCACTTGGTGTACTCAAAACGATAGAAGCTACATCAAATTCAACCTCTCAGCCACCAAAAGCATTCTGGATAAATTTGCCCAAAGCCCTTTCAGTTCCTAAACGACAAGCAACAGCCTCTCTGCATGCCACTCATGACGTACATTCACAATATAAACAGTGGCATGTTGAATCGGAAATCGCTTCCACTTGGTCTGTTCAAAAAAATAAAATTCACCCGCACAACAGACTCATGCCCTCAAAAACATTTTGAAAAATTTGCTTAGGCAGCTCCAGGGTTCAGGCTACAAACTTGTGATAGCATCGCGTAATGACACAAGGTTGTTGTAGTAATTAATCTTTACCATAGCAAACTTGTGCACTGCAGTAAATAGAACAGCACAACACTGAAAAAGCAGCAAAGTTGTGTGCACAGTTGAGCATTGGCAATTCATATGATGCTCTGTCACATCTCTAGGCATTTATCTTGCAATGCAATCCTTTCCTAAAACACCCTGTCAGATCAACAACACAGTCAATCAAACCAGAACAGCTTGGGCTGGTTTGATTGACCACAAACGCGACATACGTGGTAGGAGTCGACGGCAAGCATCCTGCGGTCTGGCTCGTGGCTTGCTGTCAGGTACAGGTGCTGGAAATATAATTTACAGTTTCACTAAGATACGGCAGACAAGGAAAAGGACCAAACAGAAACAGATTCCGGAACAGCTTGTGTTAGTTGTAAACAAGTTACAGCATTTCCCCGATCAAACAAAATTGCTGGGAATGACATACTGACAGAAGGAACAAGCAGACTCTTATTTTAAAACACATAATGCAGCCGGTCGCAGCCATGTACTGCCAAATAAGCTTTCTATTTCCAAGACGGCGTAGCCTATTTCCAATGGGCTACCTTGTCATTAACGGAGGCGTTTTGGTTGCTTGCGGCAAACGTGTCTTAAAGGGGCAAGGTTCAGCCTGGTGCTGAATGTTGGTTGTCAGAAATGGCTGCCCGCTGCCTTTTTAAACAATAGCGCTGCTATCGGTGGCTGACAGAGTGAAATAAAACAGTGCGAGTCCACCGCTACACGTGACGTCGCGTTCGCGGGTAGCTCGGGCCCAGTGCATTCGTGCGCATGCCACTGGGCTGGGCATGATAATTGCACGCTTATTTCAGGCACCAAGTTTGGTGATAGTTTAGTCGCTTATTTAAAACCGGCCCGGCAAATTGAAAAGTCCTTGTGTTTACATCCATTTACTATGATCTCACTATAGAAGTAGCGGATTTTGTAAACGCGAGCTACGTCCATCTTGGCTGTAATGTCATCCGCTAATAACATCTGTGCCTGAACTACGAAATACCACGAAACAACGTAATAGGGAGGAAGGCTTCACACTAGTCGTTGGTACAGCGATATGCACAGAAATGGTAGACGTACCTTTCGTGCCTTCCAATCCCATGCCCCTGGCGACACGTTTCCAACTTGACATTCGTAAGTCTAGCATCTTGTATTCAGCGCACCTCAGGTCCCAGATTGCGGGCTCCCTGTATATCAGGGCAATCAAAGTCTCATTTTCTTGAGCTTGTGCCGATTGCGCGTCCATCTTTGGTCGTTAATCAACAAAGAGGGAAGATGCCGGGAGCCGCTCAGGGACGTGCGCAGCTTCGCTCCCGTGCAAAGTGATGTCGTTATGACGACAGCTTATGACGACACCTTCGGGCTCTCATTGGCTGGGGCCCCACGATGATCGCAGCCTCGGCACGACTGCATCTGGCTTGCCAGTCCACGTTGTGAGCCTCCTCCGACCAGCGATTGACGCCAAAACGGGTCCTAATGATCAATCGTAACGATCAGTCGCATGCGAATCGCGTGCACTAGTTGTTCATGTGTCCAGCGCTTTACGGTGGCAGCGCTGACGCTGCTACTGATGGTGCTAAAGTGGCGCTACTGATGTTATTGGTCAGTGATCCCACGGTAGCCTTCCAATAGTGCTCGATTTTACATAGCATGTTTGTTGTGACAAGCAATTTTTAGTTTGTTCATAGTAAATCTGCTATAATGTAAAAATGAGAGCTTGTTTTTTTTTTTAATTTTTGTTGTGCAGGCCGCTGCACAAAGTTCAGTGCAGAAAAATGGGGAAATGGGGACAAAATATCCATGTTCTGGGTTCTTTTAATTTTTATTATCGTTGAATGGCGTGCTTTTAGCGATTATCTATCAAGAATGCAATACGTGTCTTAAAATTTCTTCTATCAACGCCTGTTCCGAAAGCTGCTTTTGCTGCTCCGTAACGCATTTTTGCCTGCTCCAAAAGCTCCTCCAAAGTGGCCTAAGCCGGTAGCATCACTGATAGTGCACTGCTCCAAACCAGTGACACAATTTCTGGCTCAAGGCAAATGCAAGTAGTGCACTCCACAAGCACGACACACGTGGTACGAGTCGACGGCAAGCATCCTGCGGTCCGGCTCGTGGCTTGCTGTCAGGTACAGGTGCTGGAAATATAATGTACTGTTTCACTAAGATATGGCAGACAAGGAAAAGGACCAAACAAAAACAGGTTCCGGAACAGCTTGTGTTAGTTGTAAACAAGTTACAGCATTTCCCCTATAAAACAAGATTGCTGAAATGACGTGCTGACAGAAGGAACAAGCAGGCTCTTATTTTAAAACACATAATGCAGCCGGTCGCAACCACGTACTGCCAAATAAGCTTTCTATTTCCAAGACCGCGTTCACAGCAATACTAAGACCCACACAATTTTGCCTTACATGCAGATGAAGAAACAAAACATTCAACAGTGTCAACTTACGCAACAGGCACTCTAGATCTTTCACACGACCCGTCCTTGTGGCCCTTGGAAAAACAGGAGTGACAGAAAGCAACTCTGAATTGCTCAATGGGCACCACAGCTCTGCCATAGTGCACTGCTCCAAACCAGTGACGCATTTTCTGGCTCAAGGCAAATGCAAGTAGTGCACTCCACAAACACAACACACGTGGTACGAGTCGACGGCAAGTATCTTGCGGTCCGGCTTGTGGCTTGCTGTCAGGTACAGGTGCTGGAAATATAATGTACTGTTTCACTAAGATACGGCAGACAAGGAAAAGGACCATACAAAAACGGGTTCCGGAACAGCTTGTGTTAGTTGTAAACAAGTTACAGCATTTCATCTATCAAACAAGATTGCTGAAATGACGTGCTGACAGAAGAACAAGCAGGCTCTTATTTTAAAACACAATGCAGCCGGTCGCAGCCATGTACTGCCAAATAAGCTTTCTATTTCCAAGACGGCATTCACAGCAATACTGTCAGGGTTTATTCACTCACGCTATACAACCACTCACTTCCTCGACCTCTCCACGACTCCCGCCGAGTCCCGAGTTCCCCCGTGTGCACACACCGCACCGCGCCCAGAGGGCGCCACTTACTCCACCATCCCTCATGGATGGATGTCCTCACAGCGTGTCCCCCCCTTGAACTGTGAAGCAGCCGCTGACCACGGGTGGTGGTAGTTGAGTAGCTGGTCCACGTGAGCAGTGCCACAGGCTCTGCCTGTGCTTGGATGGACCAGCTTGAACGTGCCCGCGCCGAGACGCTGGTGCCCCCCACTTGTCAGGGTTTATTCACACACTATACAACTGCTCACTTCCTCGACCACTCCACGACTCCCGCCGAGTCTTGAGTTCCCCCGCGCGCACACACCGCACCGCGCCCAGAGGGCGCAACCTACTCCACCATCCCTCATGGATGGATGTCCTCACAATACGAAGACCCACTATCGCTTTACTTGTAGATAAAGAAACAAAACATTCAGCTGTGTCAACTTACGCAACAGGCACTCTAGATCTTTGGATGTTTCGCACGACCTGTCCTTGTGGTCCTTGGAAAAACAGGAGTTACAGAAACCAACTCTGAATTGCTAAATGGGCACCACAACTCTACCATAGTGCACTGCTCCAAACCAATGACACATTTTCTGGCTCAAGGCAAATGCTAGTGCTTGCACTCCACAAACACAACACACGCGGTACGAGTCGACGGTAAGCATCCTGCAGTTTGGCTCGTGGCTTGCTCTCAGGTACAGGTGCTATAAATATAATGTACAGTGTCACTATGAGACGGCAGACAAGGAAAAGGACCAAAAGAAAAATGGATTCCTTTACATGCTTGTAACAGCAGCCCACTTCCCATGGAGTTTCCATAGAAAAGCTCCTTCTCGATGTTTGCCTTTCCACTGCTTTAAAAAGCCAGAGCCGGTTTTTGCCTAGTCTGCCTTGTGCCACCTCTTTTCCACCACCGTCCAGACCCGTAGCGAGACTTCGGCCAGTCCCTTTTTGCAGTCGCGGTAAAGCGGACTGGGGCTGAGCCTCAGCGTTTGACGGGGCGCTTTGCCCATTCCACCCAATGTTAATACATCTCACCGTGACATATTTAATGCTGAAGCAGAGTTCACGTCTGGAGCAGAGTTCATGTTGAAGCAGAGTTCACGTCTGGAGACCGCTTGCCTTCCAGGTGCAGCACGTATGTTTGGTAGCCGGCCATTTTCTTCATCTGTGCAGATTTTGCCATCCCGTCGCCTTACTACAAATTTTTTTTTGTAGAAAAGCACTGCCTATTGTGGGAGAATGCCTCCCCATGCCTACCTTGCAGATACAATGAGCAGCCAGCAGTGCTCCATCTTCCATCACCACAAGCCATGGCTCCAGTGCTTTGTCATAAAATGCCTGGTAATGCCACACCTCGGAAAATAAGGGCCCTTAGAAGCAGTGCTACGAGACAAGTGAGCATGAGTCACTTTAAGTTGCACCCCTATCCTGATTTAAACTCTGCACAGTGAGTCACTATTTATTCTGCTCTTGCATTACACATATGACGTTACGTTTTCAGTTCACTGCATCTGTAAAGGATGCATGCCTCATACTCGTGTTGCTTTGTTACTAGCATACTTGTGTTACTTTGTTACTAGCATTTGCAAATGGTTCCCCATAAAGTGTGCTTTTCCAAGCTATATAGTCAGGTGTGGATTATGTTTATTGCACCAGTGAAACATCTGCTGCCAGCAAAATGTCGCTCGAGCCATCGCTGCAGCAGCTTCTTCGCACCACTGCTTGGTGCACTGGTCACGCATGTTCTCACAAATGTTGTGCAGCACACAGCATGTACGGATAATGCGATTAGTATTGCATATTTCACACTCAAGTGGTTTGAAAACTCAAAATCTGGCCTTCAGCCTTCCGAAGGCATTTTCAATGACACGTCTCACTGGAAGATGGTGTAGTTAAACGGTGGCACAGTTTCATCACATGTGTTCTTGTTGGGGTATGGCTTTATTAAGGGAGACGTTAGCAGGATGGCCTGGTCGCACAAAATTATGGCACCCACCTGCTGCCCTTCAATCAGCTTGGCTGGTTCTAAGTATCCACAGCCCGAGCCGACACTGAGCCTTTGTAAACAGTTTCTCCCTGGAAGTTCCTTATTCGTAAATATGAACTTCTAATTGTGGTCAATGAGCGCAAGCAGGATGACACTACACCACCATTTTTAGTTGTGAAAGTTAAGTGCATGCTCTTTTGGCTGCGAAACCTTTACATGACAGTCGTCAAGCAGACCAAAGCCCTGAGGAAATACAGCTCTGGCCTCAAACTGATGCACGTGGTCTTTCACGTCGTTTCTTGACGGCATGTGCACAATTTGGGGCTCCAACACATCTACTACAATGTTGCAGAACTCTCTGAAGGTGGCGTTCACTGGCGGGAAGCTGACAGAAAAGGTGTGCCCCAGTCCGTTCTTTTGCCGACAAAGCGAGATAAAGCAATTAAAAAGCGATACGCCTGTGAAGCAGAATCCAACATCGTATATTTGTCTTGCCAGGCCAGCGAAAAACAAACTTACAATGCACGTGAATGTTTGGAACACGGCCAAGTTTGCCTTAAAATCGGTGTCCGATCATGTCGACACCATAGTGTCATACCACAGCGGTAGGATAGTCCACTTGATAGAGGGGGGTGGTGGTGCAGACAAGTTACATTTGAACAGGGCAGCCGTGGCTTGCTGGTGTTGGTTGAGGCGCAAAGATCCAAGGGGCGGTGGTGACAGCATGGAAGCCATGCCCCTTGGTTCTGTAGAAATTTACACTTAATTTGAATGTCAAATTTTGGCTTAGGAAGTTGCGGTTGGTGTCAACTGAATCGTGTTAACAAGCGCTTTACGGTGGTGCCACTGGTATGCTGTCTTTCATTGTGCAGCAAAATTTGCCGTCTTTACAAGCGTCTCCCGCAGCCCTTCCTTCCGTGGCTGGCAGGCACTTCACTTCAAGCAGACCTTCCCCGCCGGCGATCCCTGCTAGCTTAACAGGCAATGCAGCTAAATATGGGTAGTCTTTGCGCGCATGCAGTCCAGGTCAAAAACATCTGAACATCCCCATCCTTGCTTTTCATGAGCGAATTATTTGCTGCCATTGCATCTTTCTCGTGTTCACATACGCCGTTGCCTGTAACACCGCTTTGTCACTGGGTGGGGGAGCATTTTTAGAGGAGCACCGGGCTTCATGCAGCAGCATATTCTCTGGGAGGAAGCTGTCAAGTGTCCTTTCCTTTCAACATACCGCTGCTGTTGTTTGCTTGGCCCATGGTGGGTTCAGAAAATTTAACTCTTTGGTTATCTGGAAGTGGCTTTGGTAAGGCCAGGCAGTTACGTGTTATTTCATGCAAAGGCACACTCCACAGGTCATCATCAATGTTTCCTTCAGTTCTAGTTGAGCATCAGCTGCTGGGAGGTGCGGATTGCTTGGACAAATGTACTCCAAAGCAAATAACATTAGGTGCATCGGGAACACTGGTTTGTTAATCACGTCTCCGAGATCCTGTTTACCTCTGTCGTTGAAAATGGGCCGAAACAAAAAGTTCCCTCTTCTAATGTGAAGCAGGAAGCGTCTGTCACGTAGACCTTCCAAGGCTACACTAACATTGCTTGGTAAATTTACTGGCCTGTTTGATGGGGAAAGTGGGGTGTTACAAGTTAGAACCCACTTCCTTCTGTTGGACATATTTTTTGTTCCTTACTTTATTGATCTGTATTGGATCTGCGCTTTGCTGGTGTATTTTTCAGGTTCTTTTGACTTGCAGCAGTAGCTACAGGTGCTCCCCCTGTTTGTTTTGTCTCTCACACTATAATTTCAGCTGTGCAGGTTTATGAACGTGTCATGCCGGACACCAAGCAGTGCTCCTGATTCCACGGGCTTGAAGGTGTCAGTGCTCTTCAAGCGCAGGGACGCCTTGCTGCCCACACAGGTTCAGGTTGCTTGAGGGAAAGCCATCCCTTTTGTGCTGGTGAGAAAGCCAGCCAACCCACTTCTGCCATCGATATTGAAATGTATGTCAGCACGCTTGAGCATAATGTGCCAGCATCCTTCGAGTCTACCAAATGCTTGTTCTACAACATTGCGTGCACTGCTCAGGTAGACATTAAAGGTCTCCTCCTCTCTTGATAGTCTGCCTATTTATCCCAAGTTATGCCAACTGTTGTTGCGGTAACATATGCTATTCATCAGCCTGTGCAAAAACACATTCAGAAGGCTATGGCGCTTCGTGTGACCATTCTGTTACCTAAAGCAAATCAGTGCTGCTTCCACAATCCTCAAACAAAACATTGGCCTATTTATTGCCTTGGGGTGTGGCTGCTCTGTCCTGGCAGCTAATGAAGGCTGGCATTTGTGCAGGAGGTGCCTGCATGCTTTCTAGGCTGCTGAGGAGGTTAGCCTGGTGGGCAAAGAACTGCCCTAAAGGGCTTTATTCCTTCCAGGAAGGAGCTCGTTAGATTTGTCAAGAGCTTTTTCATTTGTAGTGCTGTTTTTGGAGAAGCTCTTTCTCCATTTCGAAACGGATCTTGTCCTCTTGCCCCTCCTGGTGCTGGACATTCGCTTAATACATTGTGTCGAGTGTCTTCTCAAAACTTGTTGTTTTGCGTCGCTTTTGGGGCGGACTTGCATCAGGGATCAGGGTTTCAGCTTGTGTGCCCTATGTCCCAGGTGTTCCTTGCAGTGGTGTAGATGTGTAGCCAAAAAAAATGCCAATGAAAAGCCATTTGTCTAGCTCCCGAAGGCCTCATAACTGGAATAGTAGTTTAAGCCGGGAATAAGCAAAGTGCCGAGATGGTGCGTTGTTCATGTCTATAAAGTGAAGCTTTCATTCAGCCTGTCACTGATGTCATCTGTAGTCCACCCAAAACTCACTGCAGAAAAGCCGGCTCTCTCTGATGATGGTCATGACCATGGGTGAATAAAAGAAAAATACAGTGCTTCCCGTAGTGGGAATCGAACCTGGGTCTCTCGGGTCATGAAGCCGATGTTTATCCGATTGTGCCATTCCGGAACGATTGAAGCAGTGGTGGATTTGGAGAAGGGTACATGGACGTGCAAAATTAGATAGAAAATGCATCCCTTGGGCTAGCGACAATGATGGTTGGATGCTAGGGAAAGCCATGGAATGTCTGTATCAGTAAAGCACTAGAGAGAACAGTCCCAGTGCAGTAAATCATACCAATAAGAAATACCAAGATGTGTAATGGGGTCCACTTGTTCCTGGGTTCACAGAAAAAAATTTCTTGGTTATCAGTCCACCCCTACGTACATGGCTGCACACCCTGGTCGGTCCAACTGTGGTTCAACAGTACTGGGAAAGCAGGTGACAGCTTTCCGTGATACATACCCTTGCTTCATATGGGCAATTTTCGTCTGCCTGCGATGACCTAACTGCTCCTTTGCTGAAAACAGTCGTTATCAGCTTGATGCACAAGCAACTGTCCAAGCTTGATTGTAAGAGTCCAGACTCTTCAAGGCTGGAACATCTTCAAGGTCACCTGCCTTTGACTTCAACAAGTAGTATGTGATCTGATGCTCTTGAAGTGGGGGCCATAACTTCATTTCATCCTTTCAGCCCACAGCTTAGATGGTCAGGGGTGGAGGCAGCGCACCATTACCTGTCATTGAAAAAAAAAAACAGTTGCACCTGTTGATCAAAATATTGCCTTGATTAAAGTACTGCCATGTAAAATTACTGGTAGGAAAACCAACGTGTAACAGTGATATCGCACATTTATAGTGGCTTGGCGAGGAATTGGCTTGAGGGATGTTGGAGTCGATGGGATCACATGAAAAAGCCTCGTAGTGGCGTGAGTCCAGGTTTCTGCCAGCCTTTGTGAACAATCCTCTGGACCCAACTGAAACATTCCAACTGGCAATTCAGGAGCTCATCAGGGACATTTGCTAGCATCCAGTGAACCTTCACCAGGATTTATCAGTGGTTGGGGTCGATCATTAGGCACTGCCTCCCTTTAACTGTAATCTCCAAGTGCACCGTTAACTCATTGATGTTTTCTTCCAAAATGAATGTCGCCACCCAGAGGTGGTTAAGTTGGAAGGGGCCGAGACACTCAACCTTCTGCAGGTCCATAATTTCGGCGAGCGTAGAGGCAAAATCTTCTGCTCTGTAGGGCTGCGTAGACATAGGACATCACGCACAGAGGTCTTAAGAAGTAAACCATACAAAAAAAATTTTTTTTACACCTGCACTGTAAAACTTGACTTGTGTTGGCCGACTACCTTGGTCTAACAGTTGTCTCACATCTCATTGACAGTACCAAGTTTGTGGCAAGGCAAACTTAATGCAGATGGGCACGTTCACACTACAGAAAGTACTGTAATCTGGCAGTGTGGTTTGTGTTGTTCACTGGTTTCTTGAGCGAAGAATGGGAAAACAAGCATATGTGCCATTACTTGGGTAGAGGAGAAACTTTTGTCGTTGACATCCTCAAGCCGAAAACAAAATTATGGGAAAAGAGATTGCTCACCATCATTACATCAAGAAAGGTGGATCTGCTTGGGTAAATGTAGAGGTCCTCCACAGGGTGGAATTGTCCTGCAACAATGCTTACTCGTGAATCGCTGCTCAAGATATTCGTTATGATGCCAACTTTGTTGGTCTTTAAAAGAAGGCAGTTTTCTTAAGTTACTCATGATTTCCACAAGGCAGACAACCTCCTGAGACGGTGCCATTGACAAAAGTTTGTGGAACGGGGCCATTCGTATGCTCCCAGATGACAACCCAATCAGTGCCTCCTGCTTCACATTTCTTGTTGTCCATTGTTTTCTTTCAGTCTTTTATAGATTATGGCAAAAGGCTTGTTCCCTGACTGGACATTTCTCCCAAATAGTTTTGAAATTGAAACCTCGAAAATGAATCAAGCAGCCCAAAGGTTCGTATGTCCACCAAGTGAATTAGTGCGTGCATGTTGTACACACACAGTTTTCCCAATAAGTGTATCTGCACCAGCATGTGCAACAAAGTATTGCAGGAATTCATCGGTGGTGGTGTGGTGGACATTCTTTTGTGCACAGGAGACTGATGGCAACATGTAGTGTCATGAAGTGCTGGGAAGGTTCTTAAAATTTCTTTCAGCACTACAAGGTAGGCGTAGAGAAGGAACTGCCTTGACTCTGTTGCCTTCCACCTTTCTCGATTGTTCAGGTCTCGCAACTTTCTGCTGAAGTCACAGGGGGTGTAAGGCCGCACCAGAGCAGTTGGGACATTTGTGGCTCCCAAAAGTTTGGCTGGGTGTCGCACTGAATATGGTCCTTGAGCCCAGTATTTCGTGAACTTCCTTACAACACCAAGCAGCACAAGGTGCATATAAGCGATTGGAAACTGGGTAACCATTCCGATTCCGAGCTGACAAAAGCGAGATGTTTCTGTGTGATGCTCTTCTTGAAATTTGGCTGCAACTTAAACCGTGCTTTTGTTTCTGGGAAAGTCATCTGTTCCGAATGCAAAGTAACTTTGTACAGTTCTGCCACCTGTAATATGCCATGTGACCTTTCAAGCTCTGCAAAAGTTCTGGATGTGTAAGCACACTGCACAGCTCGTACAGCCACATGCCACTTCCAAAGGGATTCAATGCCTTCCTTCTGTGCACCTCTTGAAGCTGTATTCACACGAGGGAGCTTTTCTGCGGACAAATCCGAGGGAGGTGGAGACGTCACCGTCGGTGGACCTCCGCTTGGCCAGCTTCTTTGCCCATGCGGCGGACGCGCTCGAAGGATGGGCATCAGGATGACAACTGGCAACGAACCAAAGCCACAAAGTAGCAAAGGTGCGGTGTTCACCACTTGACAAACAGTTTAACGTAGAACTGCCAAAAACGCTTGAAATGAGAAAAACATGCTGCTCACCCGCTGTGTAAGGCACAAACTCCAGGTGGCGGACGGCCATTTTGTTGGCTGTCTTTTTTTAACATTTTTTAATTCCAGTCTTGTTGTAATCTGGGTTGCCGGGATCCCAAAGAACAGGAAATTCCTCCACCAATAATAAAAGAAATCGCGTACCCTCCTCCATATTTCGACATCGCGGGCCGACAGAAACGCTGCAGGTAGCACACCAAGGAGCGAGGATGTGATAGTCGCGATGATGGTTGTGGTTATGCCGTGCTCATCATAAATGGTAAACGATGTTTTAAGAAACACAGCTTAATTACAAATACAACATTAAAATAAAACAACCATAAAAATACTAATCAAAAGCTGTAAAAGAAAATGCGAAAAACTTCAGTTACGGCTTGTTGCCAGACCAGCCTAAGAAATCCTGCTGCCTCCGCCGCCAAGGGTAGGATTGTTTGTAGCTCGCGAGCAGAAGCTCCGGGCTCCGATTGGAATGGTGTACAAGAGAGAAACCGTGATGTAGGGGTCACGTGGTGTGCACTCCTACGAGCCAGACGGTATTTTGCTCTGCTATGTGAATACCTTTTAAACACTGTAGCACGGTTTGCTGCTACGTGTGGTATGAGTAAACATCAATGATCTTTACTCAACGTTTTAAATACTAAAGTTCCCAATAAAGGGACAACCCCTCTTCCTTACCTGTACCTATTACTGTTTAAAATCTACAGGTTTATAAATATAGTGACAATGCATTATCAGTTATGTGCCTTGTTTCCCCTTTTGGTTGGTTCCTGTGATATCCTGCAATTTTAAATGTAGGACAGTGTGACAGTTAGCAACTGCCAGTGAGCTGTGGAGAAGAGCAGCGGATGGGTTGGTAAGCTTGGCAGGTACGCAAAGTTACTTTTTTCAAAATATAACATTGTGGCTTGTGCAAGATGAGTTTGCTACATGCATTGGGCAGAGAGTACTTTCCTGACTGAGGCAAAAATAACCTGGCCATTTCATTCATTTCTTACAGGAAGCCATACAAATTTTACAGAAATGAAAGTGCACGACAAATGACTCAACTCTTTTGTGACCGTGGAAAAATGGCAGTTTTTGAGTGCTTCTAGAAAACTTTATCTCTTGAGCTACTGAGTGGTCACTTTTCTGATAAGGTTGAAAAGCGGAAGCACCCGTGTGTTCAAGATTTTGCCGCATGTTACAGATCCCCAGGTGGTGAAATACTGATCCCTCCACTGCAGCTTGCCTCATAGCCCCATAGCCCATGTGTAGCTTCGGCGCATTAAACCCAATAATCAATCAATAAAGGCTGTTTCTTTGGAGTCAACATGCCCACTTTGGCTCCACACACGTGGCTCCACAAGGAGTGAAACCAGAGATTCTGCCAGCTGTTACCTAGAATTTGCAGGTGCCTTGTCCTGAACACAAAAGCATCGGCCACGGCTAGGCTAGAGCGGCAGGTGCCGCCGCTGTAACCCGGACGTGTGTTGGCCGAAAGAAAACGGTGAGGAGCGTCATTCAAAGGGTGAGACAGCGGAACCTAGCCATCCTGGTGTGCTAGCTCGGGGCTACATCACCGTGCGACACAAGCGTGGACACCGAAACAATTGGGCATGTGAGCTTAGTGATTCCCATTGATACCAATTTAAACTAGCAAGTTTAGTAAGTTTGAGAAATGCGAGAAGGCTGAGGGAACTCGTACAATTGCTATTTATTAGAACCAGTTGTTCCTTTTCCCTTTTGTAATAATACCTGTTAAAACACAACGGAATTGGTATTCACCAATTTAGAAAACGGAGTCCCATTCGTGGCAAGCAGTGCGCAAAAGGTAGTGTTTGTTTAGCGGCCAGATGTCTGTATGTGGTCTCTACAATTTGTTTTCCCTCTCTGCAAACCAATCTTTAACGTATCTTTGCCATACGACCACTTAAGTCCGTCATGTCCGGGTTACCCATGACGTGCTGTCGCACAATTTAATCACTCCGTGCAAAGGAAGCGTGTAATAGACGCGAAGCTGTGCCTAAACAGGCCGAAAACACGACAAAGCCGGGTCACACCGATGCGTCCGCTGGCGTGAGTGCACGGGAAACGCTGGGTAAATTCACCGCGCCATCTACACTGTGCTGAGTGAAAAACGCCCTTCCCTGCACAGCCGCATTGGGAGTTTCTTGTCCCACACGCCACGAAAGGACCGTTGGCTGGTAGAGGTAGAAAGCTTTGCTTTAAATGAAAAAGTGTTGAAACAGCTGACTGCTTATAGTGAGTTCATAGCAAAACCTGTCTCTAAAAGCCCATTAGCTACCAAATTGTGAAAAGCACAATATGCACACTGTTATTCATAGTTAAGTAGGTGATACAGCTTATTTCAAGGTAGACTGCCAGCTTTTCGACTGGGACCCAATGGCCCTGTTTGATTCTTGAGGCTCTGGCATTTTGAAAGTCACTGATGGACAATTGTCATAAATATAACACTGCTAAATCATGTTACCCTAACAAAGCCAAATTATAAATCAGCATCTCTGCCTCTCTGTGGTCACTTCCAAGAATGATACTCCAACATATATCATTCATCACAGAAAAAATAGCTATCGTAGCAGTGCACGGAAACAAACAGCACGCAGTTGTCCTGCGGCACCTTGCATTGTCACCATTGTAAAATTCTTTCTTGAGCTCACAAATGTATGGGTTCGGAAGCTCTCTTTATGAACCAGTTTTTTAACATTGCTTCACTCTAATATTTCTAGCAATGTCTGGCCAGGTGACTTCAGAGAGGTCCTTATAGAAAATCTGTGCACTCGTTTTAACAGCTGTGTCACACCAGCCAAACAAAATGTGCAACTCAAATGATAGGCGACCAGCAAGCATTTCACAGATCAGTTAATCATCAGTAGTCTCTAAACAATTTTTCTTGTTGGACCTCCTTCATTCACATCTATTTAAAACCTTGCTCACTGCTTGCACATCGTTAGTGTTGCTCAATCCGTCTTCTCATTTAATGCACACCTGACTCAATGTAAGAGTGCAAACTAGGTGTGCCAGTTGCACTAAATAAAGTGGGTTGTCCTACTTTTTGCACGTTTCAACAATTTCATAGCATCTAACAAACTCCAAAATGGTGAAGAGTGGCTGTTTCAATTTACATGCTTGAAATTTAAAGCTGCAATGCACTAAAAGTTGAAATAAGTATCAGAGTGGACTACAGACAACATTTAGCAAAGCTTTGTTTGCTGGAACAAACAATTTTTATTTCTGTCACTCTAGCAGACAGGTCTGCAGAAGGGGCTATGACTTGACTCACAATGTAGCATAGAACACATATTTACAGTAACACTCACACCAACCCACCCACATTCACACACAAACAATAAAGTGAAGTCATGTGAAAAATACGACATGAGCAGAACATAAGCAAGAAGTGGCACAACGTTAGTCTAAAAAGCAATCACGAAACAAAAATTAAAACACAACTACAACATTTGGAGACTCACTCTATGGTTGTATGTGAAAGCTGCTAAAAACCCTCCGATAAAGTTCACATCACAGCTCACGTGCTTCTATTACACAAAAAAAACCCAGAGTCTTAGTAGTGGGCAAAAAGGTATAAAGTAAGCGGATACTCTCATAACATGCCTTCACTGAGTGGTTGCTACAGGCACTCTGGAAAGCTGCACTTAGAACATTATTAGTGGGCTGCAGGCTGTACACAATAACGCACACACGAAGAAAGAAAAAAACATGCCATAGATATCATTACGTAAAACGGCAAAAAAGATAAGCGCGCAGAATAGGAAGTGAAACATTGCAGAGTCGCTGACAAAATGACTACAAAATGTACGATAACTGCATCATTAAAAATTTTTAGGCATAGTTAAAAAATTGCATAATGGGGAACCACTTCATACTCATCCCCATAACGGTAAAGGTCAAGGGGATAAAAGTCAACCACACTGTCCAGCATTACAACAACTTTCTCATCACAAGCCTGTACTATGCACGAACATCTGTGCTCATCACAACGCAGTGTGGAAAGCTGCTGGCTGAGCAGCATTAGTGATCTGCAGACCACAAAGATTCTTATGACCTTCAAGAACTGTGGGACATCATGTTGCACACCATGCACAAACACGTCACCAACACGATAGTGGCAACTGTCGAGACTTGCTGTTTTTACTGAGGAAAACGTTGCCTCTTGTGTTGCTTTGGCAATGGCTGCCTGCTCGTCTTCGGGAAGTTCTGTTTTGTGCACCGTCTTTTCTCCGGTCACTTCAAGGGGACAATGAAACACATTTCCTGACAATTCGTATGCTTGCAGCAGTTGATGACGTGTAGCCAGCGTGAAGCAAATGTTGCGGAAATTTTTCACCTTCAGTGCGATGTTCTTGAAATACGAATGTTTCGCTTCAAAACTCATTCCCCAGAAGCGACGAGCCGGTCCATACTTTAGCAGGTATTTCGGATAATGAATTACGGTAGTGGAGCTTGGGTGTCACGACTGCATTGGGATATTGCGTGGTGTACAACTCCAAGAACTCCTCAACCTTCACTTGCAGATAAGGAATGCAGTCCTTTGGAATTTTCACAGCCAGGATTATGTCCACAACATGACGGTACGCCAAGTATATTTCCCAGTACCTATTTCCTTCAGGAACGACATCACCAAAAATCTGCGGGAGTAGCCTGGAGAGGCACCACTTCTCGCTGGCTGTTCCTCTCAAACAACCTTTACCAGTCACGAAAGTGTCCTTTACTGTAACTGGGGTTGCTTTCTTGTCATGGTGGCCATACCTGAAACTTGTTACTCTTTCAAGGTCCTCTATCAGTACCTTGTCCTCAGTTAAGCCGCACAAAACACGCCGAAGTACGACAGCAACACCACCTTCGAGGATGTCATGCATGGCATCAGGTAGTAGCTGCTCCATGACTTCGAAGTTGCTCACGCCATTTAAAGGTGAAACACCGGTTATACCATAGAGGGGTCCATTTCTTGCAGGGTCAATGGCAAGTGCCTCAAGGTGGCTTCTGTGTGCCCGAGTCGTCCTCTCTACACAGTCATCAACTGAATGCAGCAGCTTCAAATCTTTGTGCCGGGCCAAGCAGAAACGGCAGACCCGGCCCCCACTGAAGCCGCACTGTAGGCCTGCTAGACGATGCATGGAAAGGTTGTCTCCAGTAAAGGCTACTGTCACCACACTGAAGTGCAAACTTTTGAAGTCAAGGCCGCCTTCATGTACCCGGTTCAGATCCTGCACCGAAGGGTCCAGCACTTTTTTAATGCCATGTCGTTGCACCGCAGAGTAAACAAGCAGGAGCAAGAGGTAAATGGTGCTGAGCTTTGATCGGTGTTTTGGGTGGATGTTCAAAATTGAGAAGTACACCGCCAGAATTTTGTGTTGTCCAGCAGCATTGCCAAGAGGGTTTGTCAGGTCTAGCTCGTCTGTATACAAAAGCAGGAATATAGTGTTGCAAGCTCCATCTTGCACGACGTCACGGCGCTGTGAAAGGATCTCCCCATCACCAAAGTCTGGAAGTACATCTGCTGACGTTGGTGCAGGCTGCATTAAACACTCCAGCATATCTTGAGAATGCAAGAAGTTGGTCAGAACTTTGTGGACTGGCACGTAACTCGTGGTGTCCACAAAGTTTCTGGTCTGCAGTTGCACCCGAGTAACTCTGTATGCAAAAAAGTTTCTGCAACAAATTTCTTTCTCAGGTGTGTGCTTTCCAGTCCAGCAAACATGTCTTGCACAATGTCTTCATTCAGGTGGGACGACAGCTTGTCTCTCGCAAACAAAGCTACACCTATTTGTTCGAGGAAATTGAGTGTTCGATGCGTGTGCCCCTCCAAAACTTGCTCGATGAGAGACCTCATCACACTGAAGATCTCATCGGCTGTTGAGAATGGCAACCGCAGTTTTTCCGTTATTGTAAGGTAAAACAGAATGAGATGCTTCTGCATTTCTCTTGTGCTGTACCCACCACTCAGCAACGTCTCATTTACATCGTCGCTGCGGTTTAGATCGCTTCAGGACGAATGCATTTCGACGACGTCATTCTCACCGTTCCTTGCAGCGTCATCACCTGATGCTGCGGTCACTACACCTGCAGCCTTCCTATGCGAACGGTACACATGCTGCTTGTACGCAAAGTAACAGCGATACGACATCAGTGCAGCGGTCTACACCACAAATCACATGGAAGTCTGGCTCCCAGCGGTGTATTGCCATGTGGTGCACCACTCGTTTGATGGTGACGCGATAAAGACGCACCTTGGGCAGTGTAAAACAGGCATCACGGTGGGGTTGAGGCGCCGTACGACGCGTAGCACATGCTTCCGACTTCAAAGGGCGTAGGACGCAAACGCCACACTTGCAAAGCGTTAATGAAAGACAGAAAAGTAGCTGCACAAAAGAAAAAAGGCGCGAAAGACATCCATGGAGGATAGAACGGAAAGAATGCGAAGAATGCATCACTTCCCGTCATTAGTTTCTCTGTCGCCAGGTTCGTAACCGCACGAGGAGAAGCATATATCCCCAAAATGACACCAAAATACCCTATAAAAACTTAGTGTTTTTATAATAGTGTTTACGCCATTCGAAATCGTAAACAGGGCATTTACGGTAGTGAGGATCTCAGAGGAGAACACTGAAACTCTCCCAAGCTGTATAAGGAGCTGCGGGAGTTCTTGCTGGTCCGGGCGTCTGTGCTCTAGGAGTTCTTCCCAAGTTTTCTTTGTCCCGCCACGATTTTCCGGCGTCTTGTTTTTTCTGTGTAGTAGGCAATTTTTTTTTTTCATTGCTTAATCACCGCAATTGTATTTTTAGGTATGGGAACGTTTAACTGCGTAGCGTACTTTGAGCAGTTTATTAGGCCCTTGTTCATCTCGGCGGATTCTACTTTGGTGGATATCCAAGAACCTTTTTTTACGAAGTTCCCGGACTCAAGATGGCAGAGAGGATTCTCATCCAGGTGAGTAGATAACTCTCATTACATAGGTGTTATCTATCTCTTCTGGTACTATTGGATGATGGCCAAGCTTCGCATCCCCCGTGAAAATGGAAAGAGCATTTCTAGCAAGAAATCATAATTTCAGGCTTCATTTCTGACTAGATTATTAGATTCTAGCTGGAATCGACAGCTTCTAACTAGATAAATTCTTAGTCCAATTGGAAACGATTATTTCCAGCTTGCGGTTTTTTTTTCCTTCTAGCTGGACTGACAAATGCTAGCTAGAAGTAAATCTCAATCCAGCTAGAAATGAACTAGAAACTGAATTTCTATCTAGAAATTCTGCCTATTTCTAGCTAGAATATTTGTAGCTATAAGAAATTTCTGGTTCAATAATCCAGCTAGAAAAAAACTATGCATTTTCACCTGGGATAGCAATGCATGCATGCCAGTGCGCACCGTCAGTTCTGAGCAGTACCTGGCGAGCGCGGATGGGCAGGCATATACGTATGATGACACCACGGAGAATTAGAATTGATGAGACTGAGCGTGTGCGCAAAAGCAGATACCAGCAATACGCGCGCATACGTATGGAATTTCACTGATTGTACGACACATTCTTGAAAATCAAATTCCCAATTCCATCATCTATACAGATTCTTTGAGTGTTCGCGCACTGTCATCGCACAAGGCTCCCAAAAACCACATAGTTAATCTTGTATTCAACACTATCATGTCCGTGTATGCACAAAAGCATGAGCTGGTCCTCTGCTGGGTCCCAGGACACGCAGGGATCGCTGGGAACGAGTTGGCAGACGAGAGGGCCACTGCTGCTGCACTCAGGAACACTGTAGACACAACGATACCCTACGCAGACCTCAAGCTGCACATAAGACAACACCTGCGCAGAACATGGCAAACACACTGGGATGAACAGACAGACAACTACATGTAATAAAGCCACACCTGGGACAGTACACACCTGACTCGCACAACAGACACACGGAAGTCGCCTGGGTAGGCTGCGGATAGGGCACACCCATGCGACGCACTCGTATCTCTTGTAGACCCCAGTGCAGCAGGTGCGGAGAGGCCCTATCGTAGTGCACATACTAATCACATGCCAAGGCACTTCACACAACACGGACACACACTTCAGAGAACTCTACAGACAACATATTCCCCTACATCCATCGTTTTTTCTAGGTGACGATGCCATTGTTTCCATGAAACGTGTGTTTGTGTATTTGTCAGAAAGTTTTTAAACATCATTTCCTAACACGCATAATGAAATCGCCCTATACACCATCCATCACCATTATCTTTTATTGATTTTACTATGTTTGGTTTACACGTTTTACCTACCCTTTTTGTGGTAAACCACTTCACTTCAATAAATAACCTTTTCTCTGGCGCTCTTAGCCCTTAGTCGGCCTTGCGCCATAAAAACCCAACCATCATCATCATCATCGGTAGCTGTAGGCCGTGAGCCTCAAAGCCCAGCGCACCACTCGAGGCGATGCCTGCACTGGAACCGCCTTGTCAGGCCCCAGCAGTCCCAGCAGCAGCTTGTGGTCCGTGACCACCTCAAACTTCCTGCCCCACAGGTACTGGTGGAAGCGCTCGACCCCGAACATGAGGGCCAGGCCTTCCTTGTCCAGCTGGCTGTACCGCTGCTCTGCCGCATGGAGCCGACTGGACGCAAACGATACAGGGCGTTCCTGGCCATCCTTCTCCCGGTGGGCAGGACGGCTCCCACTGCCGTATGGTGACGCATCTACAGTTAGGACGACAGGCTTGGCCGGATCGAAGTGCACCAGCACCGTACCCTTGGTGATGAGCTCCTTGCTGCGCTGGAAGGCCAAGTCCTGCTCCTTCCAGGCCCACTGCTGTCCATCTCGAAGCAGAAGATGGAGCGGCTGCAGATGCGACGACAGGTTCGGCAGGAAGCTCCTGTAAAAGTTCACGAGGCCGAGGTAGCTCTGGAGTTCCTTCTTGTTCTGGGGCTTGGGTGGAATGGAACCCATCATCACACCAAGATGATTTGTTCCATTCCTGGCCGCGGTGGCTGTTTTTCTGATGGAGGCAAAAACACCCCCATGTGTTCGAGATTTTGGCGCACGTTAAAGATCCTTAGGTGGTGGAAATTTATCCAGAGCCCTACACTACAGCACACCTTATCGCCTGTGTAGCGTTGCCGCATTAAAACCCATACTCAATCGAGAAAGGAGGTTCACAAGTGCCACAAAGACCATGAAACCGAGAAAAACAAAGGTGGGGCAGAAACTACAACACAATGAAATATACTACAAATAGGCTTTTCGAAAAACATGCAACACCTGAAGATGGAAATAACAAACGTGTAAAATGCAATATACTACAAATAGGCTTCTTATAAAATGTAACACAATGAAATATAGTAAAAAAATAGTCTTTTTGAAAAACGTGCAACACCTGAAGATAGAAATAACTAACGGGTAAAATGCAATATACAGCAAAGAGGCTTTTTATAAAACATAAAACTTAAAGATAGAAATAAAAAAACACGTAAAATTCAATACACACATACTGCAGTATGCAAACTGGGTGTTGTGTGTTTTGACAGGCACTTCAAAGTTCCTAACCACTTTGTTTTAGAAGTAGTTTGCCAGTGCAGCACGCACTTCCTTGCCATTGTCTCTCTCACAATCAGTGGTGCGGGCTGGCTGGGTGTACATAGCTTTGTACATGGCTACTGCCTCTTCCCATCGTAGGTCAATGCCATCCCGGAAGTCCCCACAGATATTGTTGAGGACACAGCAGGCTTTAATTGCTAGCACAGAAGTGTCAAAGTCACACTCCATTCGCTTCATGATGAAGCGAAACCTCGCCTTGAGGCGCCCAAACGCGTTCCCAACTATCCTCGTTTTTGACAGGTTATAATTGAAAGCTGCTTCAGACGTTCCTGGGGAAGCACTTGCATATGGCTTCTGCATGTTCTCGGAGAGGGGAAAAGCCTGATCGCACAGGATGATCGGTGGCACTACCATTCCCTCAATCTCAGCCGTTGGCCCTCAATATGCCTCGCTCTCCACGAATTTGCGCAGTTTTGACCTCCCGTACATGTATGCATCATGGCAGCGCCCGGGCGATCCAATGTTCGTGTACCGAAACTGGTACCTGTGGTCCACCAATGGCAGAAGGATAATGCTGTACCCGCATGCAAAGGAAGAAATGTAAATCATCCATGCGCATGAAAGTGTGTGTAATGTTTTTTTCTTCTAAAGGTGAACGAACAGCTGCAAGCATTTCTATTACTTGGACGAACATAAACACTTTCACCAAGCAGCCAGTTTGAGCACTAGAAGTACACATTTATTGCCGTAATTAGGAGGGAAGCTTTACCTACCAGCCTTTATAGTTATAATAATCCGTGGTGTCTTCTTGGGGTGGTGACACCGCGAAGTGGCACCCGTCCAGAGCTCCAATGCCTTGTGGAAACCCAGTCACCGCGGCGAACTCCCCCATGTGCTGGGAAATGTTGGAGGGCAAGACAGCCTTCACCCACTCATCTTCCAAGTTGTCCAGAATGGGGATGCAGAATTCTTTATAAATCATGTTCACCGTCGACCGTCCCAAAGCGAACAGCTCCACAACGGTTCGTTCTTCTGCGGTGGAGCAGAGTCTGTAAAGGCCAACGGCCACTCTCTTCTCGACGGACACCGCTTCCGTCATTTCGATGTCTTGGCGGGTGATGTCGGCGCGGCATGCATCCACAATGTAGCAGAAAGTGGCCGGCGCCACCCTAAAGCAACGCTTAACATGGGCTTCACCCAAGTGAGGCAGTGTCTCCTCAAACCACCTCTCGTTCTGCGTGAAGCGCCAGCGCGACCTCTCCACCGTCCCCAGTGAGTGCACGGCCACACCGGTCACCACGAAAGAATTGGCGAGCAAGAGAGTTGTTCGATGCTTCGCACACGCCGTTTGGCGGCTTCACGTTGTTGAAAGCGTCACTCCTCGGCCTGATGACGCACGCGCAAGCATAGAAGTGCAGCTACAAGCTGCGCGCCGGGAACGTCAGCAGACGATCTTCTTGATGCCAGCGGCCGACTACACACGGGCGCCATTTCTGCGCTTTTTCTTCACTTTTTCTGTTTGTCGCCTAGCGCGAAGATCCCACCACGACAATGATCAGAGAAAGACGAAGAACGGTAAACTCCATGTGAAAAACCATGTGGAAAACAACCGCGTTGGATTTGGCTACGGATGGCAGGCGACGGCAGCCGCTCAAGTCGTTACTAGAAGCAGCTAACACCATTCGTTAAAACAGCTATTTCGCAGAGCGTTTTCTTTCACAGAAAAACATTTTTAACCCTTATAAGACGTTTTTCTTTGCATAAAAAGTTCTGAAATATGACCGCATTTCTCTTTTTGCTCATTATCATCATCATACCTAACACATTGAATGCCTTCGCATTTTGGCGTGTAGCACGGACCACCCAAATAATGTTATTCGGCTTTTTAAGGCGAATAACATGTAATGTAATTTTCGTGTACTAGAAAGGTATTAGCAGCACGGGTATTACAAGCTTAAAAAATTAATTTGTAACAACTTTGGGGGCAATGTGGACACTGTTAATCATGGAATGCACACAATGCTGAAACTGTCTTTGCATAGATTTTATTAACTGAATGCTACAAGTTATGCATTGCACTACCTTTTTACAAAACATGTAACCTGAGTGGTAACATGTTGTGAAACAGACTTCAAACTAGGTTCTGTTTATAAACACTTATTTCAAAAACAAAAATACCACCCTTGAATTATAGAAATACTTCGTAGCACAAAAATTGTGCCTGCCAAAAACGGTGCTGCAAACTAGGTTCAGCTCACAACCATTTTGAAAAAAAAAGAGATATCGCGCTTTCCTAAACAGAAATACTTTCATCGCACAAAAATTGTGCCTGCATAAATGGTGCTGCAAACTAGGTTCAGCTCGCAACCATTTGAAAAAAAGATATCACTTAAACATAGAAATACTTTCATAGCACAAAAATTGTTCCTGTGTAAACAGCGCTTGCAGACTAGGTTCAACTCAACCATTTAGAAAAAAGAAAAAGATATCACACTTCCTAAAACATAGAAGTACTTTGGTTGCACAAAAATTATACCTGCATAAATAGTGCTGCAAACTAGGTTCAGCTTACAACCATTTGAAAAAAAAGATATCACACTTCTTAAACATAGAAATACTTTCGTTGCACAAAACTTGTACCTGTGTAAAAGGTGTTGCAAACTAGGTTGAACTCGCAAACATTTGAAAAAAAAACACACTTCAAAAAATAGATTCTATCGCACAAAAGTTGTGGTCACATATTAGTACGCATCTGCCTAAGATGAGCAATGTAATGAAGCAAATTACTGTTTTGCTTGTTTGTACATCTGCTGATTTAGCTTTTCCAGCTCCCCCAATGCTTCCTGTAAGGTAGCATTCCCCTTTTCAAGAGAACATGACCACTTTGGATTCTGTCTAGGGTCTTTCTGCTTCACACCAAAAGAAATAGGTTCCCCTGCACTTTCCAGAAGTGCCTTGCTTGAGGTAACTTGATCCTCCAGAATTTTCCTCTGTTTCGACAGCCCTGGTTGCTGTAAAGTACCGTCTTCCTCCGTTGTCTTGCGTGTGTTCGAGGCAGCCTCAGCACTCACCCTTATCTCATGCTTGATCCGAGGCTGCTTTACAGCTCTGATAAGGTCAGGACCCAAAGGTACCTGTGTGGCATCGCCACCGTAGCGCTGAAGGTGCGATTTCACTTGACGCATGGCATTAATACTGGAAATGTTCAAAGAACTTCGTCCTTCGATGAGGTGGTTTTCAATGAAACCCCGCTCCAAGTTGGCATTTCCGTGAGGCAGACAAAGGAGTGCCTTGATGAGCTTAGACATGAGAGGGTACCTCTGCCCGCCCATAGAAGTTTTCAGCGAGAACACCTTTGCCCAATGGACATTAACCCTCTCTTCCACGCTTAGAGGCCCTTCACAATCGCCACACCTGAACAGGTGCCACTCATCAATGAGTGACGACATCAACATCAGCTACAACTTCAGGGACCTGCCCAGCAAGGTAGTGCAGAGACCGTACTTCTCTTTCAATGCAATTATAGTTGACTGCGAGAAAGCTTGTGTGCTTGATTACCTTGTTGGATAAGGGGAGAGTCTTGAGCAGTGCATTTCCACATGCCAGGTAGAAGGAATCAAGCCCCAAGGCGGAATTGTTTTTTTTTCTGCTGGGTCCCAAGCCTCCATTAGCTTTCCTTCGGTGTCTGCGCCGAAGCCGTGGCCGTGCCTTCGAGAGTAACTGAATCATGTAAGTCCAGTCACTAGGTCCTGTGCACTTCTTTCACAAAACACATCGCTACGCAGAACTCGACTAAGGACCCGCTGCACCAACGCCAGAAGCTCTTCATGAAGAAGGTGAAGACCCCGCACGGGGCACCTTGAGCAATCTTGGTGACGGTACTGGCGATACCGCGGACCCCGAGCCCCCAAACATACGCTGGATCCAACCGTGGCAATGTGTTTATAGGTGGAGGGTTAGAAACCATGAACGGTGGCCGTCGGAGCCTGGTCAAGCCTCCGGCGATGGGCTCCCTGCTGTCTACCAGGCAGGGAGCTCCGGGACCTCTTTGACTACCAGGGTAAGGTCAAAGGAGAAAGTACCCCCGTCTCCCTGCTTTCCAATGTATCATATGGAATTTTCAAAAACCCCCCCCAGACGTGATCGGCCCCCGAAAAGGGGCCGCACCGAAGTTTCCTTTCCACTCCTACCAACTATCAACGTTCCGAAACATGACAACTATCCCCGTTTTTTGGTCCTTGAATCAATAGACAAATCCAAACCCGTCTCCTCCCAATCTGTATTCCTCGTCTCCAAGTTCCTTGAAGGAATCATTGGCAAATCTTTCGAGGCAAAAAAACTACGAACAGGCGAAGTGTTGGTTGAAGTCAAGACGCAGCAGCAAGCCACAAATCTCCTGACCCAAACCCGCATGGCAGATCTGGACATCACTGTCACACCCCACCGCAGCCTCAACAGCTCGCAGGGGGTGATATCTCAACCAGATCTGCTAAGTGAAACAGAGGCCGACCTTCTAGAAGGCCTGAAGGATCAGGGCGTAACAGCTGTCAGGAGAATCACCATCCATCGCGACAATGTAGAAATACCCACAAAGCACATTACCTTAACATTCAGCAGTTCAAAACTTCCTGATCACATCAATGCTGGTTTCATTAGGTGTGGTGTACGTCCGTACATACCTAACCCGCGCCGCTGCTACAAGTGCCAGCGGTTCGGGCACGCTACCACTTGCCGCGGCAAACAGACCTGCGCAAAAAGCGCCGCACACGACCACCCCACTGAAAAGTGTGATTCCACCACCTTCACCTGCGCAAACTGTCAGGGGCCGCACGCGGCATACTCCCGTAGCTGTGAAAAGTTTCACCAGGAAAAAAAGATCATCCACGTGAAAGTAACTGAGAACATCTTCCCCGAGGCGCGAAAGAGGTTCGCCTCTTTCCCCTTGGGGAGATACGCCGACGCAGCTCGCCGGGGGGCGGAGCGGCGTCTGGTTTCGGCGGGGACCCAGTACCGCGAGTCGGACTTGGTCCCGCCTCCGCCCCCCCTCTGTTGCCTCAGGCAGCCCAACCCGCCTCCGCACCGCTCGCAGAGCCAGCAGCGGCTGTGGTCGCAACCACGTCTGGTGGAAGCGATGCTGCATCCTCCACTTCCACTCCAGCGTCCCAAACCACAGGCGAGGGCGCAGAGGAGATGGACTTGGGGGAGCCAGCAGCAGCTCCCACCACCACCGCACCGCCTGCGCCATCCGAGGCGTTCCTGAATCCCTCGGTGGTTGCGGGCAAGGAAAAGCGCACCCAAAGGGTTCGCGGTCCAAGGAGCCTGATCCCTCAGGCGCTCCGAGGACATCCGAGGATGAAATGGACGTCGGTCCGTTCTTGTCTGCGGTGCACCGCAAGGAACGCGTCCCGACGCCAAAGCCTCCGACAAGCCAAAAAAGACGAGAATCACAGCCCCGAAAGACGACACATAAACAACACAGTCCAGTAGCTCCGAACACTTCATAATGGGAAGAGAGAACATAGTACAATGGAACTGCAGAGGCCTCCTTAAAAATCTTGACGATGTAAATGAAATACTGCATGCTAATCAGCCAAGTGTAATGTGTGTTCAGGAAACACATTTGAATTCTAAACACACAAATTTCTTGAATAGTTACCTGGTATACAGAAAGGACAGGGATGGCTGCACACACTCTTCTGGGGGTGTGGCCATAATTGCCCGAAATCTTTAGCATGCCACCCTGTCACTTTGAACACCATCCTTGAGGCTGTAGCAATACGCTTAATAATATTTAATAGGTTGATAACGGTATGCTCCATATACATTCCTCCTGATGTTTCACTTTTAAGCTCTGACTTCGAGGCGCTGGTAGACCAGCTGCCCGAACCATACATCCTTACAGGCGACCTTAATGCTCACAACTCTTTTTGGGGCTCTTCCAGAACGGATGCCCGAGGTCGCCTGATAGAGAAATTCCTTACATCTTCTGGAGCATGCCTTTTCAACAGTAAACAGCCTACATACCATAACATAGGACACAACACATACTCATGTCTTGACTTGGCGATTGGCTCAGCAGTTCTCTTTCCTCTCCTCGAGTGGGGTGTGGGCACTGACCCATACGGTAGTGACCACTTCCCCACCTCACTCACATACATAGGTAAAGGCCCACGCAGTCCATCTTCCCATAATAGGTTCAATGAAGCACGAGCTAACTGGAATACATTTACAGAGACATCCAAACTACACCACACATCCATAGGACACCTACACGTTGAAGAATCTACCCAACTGCTCACAGCGCACATCCTCGACGCCGCCGAAAAGTCCATTCCCCACGCCTCTGGTGCCCCGCGCAACCAGCGGAGGCGGTGGTGGAATGAGGACTGCAGGCGGGCGCGAGAGGCCCAGAACAAGGCGTGGGGTGTTCTTTGTCGGCACCCCACGTCGGGTAACCTCATTTTGTTCAAACGGGCCAAGGCGTTAGGAATACATGTGCGTCGTGAGGCAAAACGAGAGAGTTGGCGTTCCTTCATAACATCAATAAACTCCTACACAGACACACGGAAAGTATGGACGAGAATACGCAAACTCAGAGGACAACAAACACACAGCCTGCCTCTGGTCAGCACAACAGGGGACACACTCGAAGACCAGGCTGACACCCTCGCGCAACACATCCAACACGTTTCCAGTTCAGCACACTACACAAACACTTTCATGAAACACAAACAAACCGCCGAAAAGAAAGCCTATACTAGATAACAATCGGTCAACATCTTATAACTCAGAGTTTTCACTGCATGAGCTGAGGGCTGCTTTGAGCACGTGTAACCCCGCACGGGGCACCTTGAGTATTCATGGTGACGGTGAGCAGCGACACCGCGGACCCCGAGCTCCCAACATAAGCCGTGTCCAACCGTGGCGAGGTGTTTAAAGGTGAAGGGTAGAAGCCGTAAACGGTGGCCGTCGGAGCCTTGGTCAAGCTCCGGCCGATGGGCTCCCTGCCTGTCTACCAGGCAGGGGGCTCCGGGACCTCTTTGACTACCAGGGTAAGGTCAAAGGAGAAAGTACCCCCGTCTCCCTGCTTTCCAATGTATCACATGGCATTTTCCAAACCCCCCCCCAAACGTGATCGGCCCCCGAAAAGGGGCCGCACCGAAGCTACATTCCCACCCTTGCCAACAATTGCAGCCCAAAAGCCAGATAACTATCCGCGATTCTTGATTGTTGAATCTCTTGACAAGTCGAATCCCATCTCCTCCCAGTCAGTGTTCCTTATCACCAAATTCCTTGAGGGCATCCTGGGCAAGTCTTTCAAAGCCAAGAAACTGAGAACCGGCGAAGTCCTGGTCGAGGTGAACACTCACCAGCAAGCCACAAGCCTCCTTACCCAGAATCGCATGGCAGATCTGGACATCAGAGTCACACCCCACCGTAGCCTCAATAGCTCTCAGGGTGTGATTTCTGAGCCAGATCTGATAAATGAGACAGAAGCCGATCTGCTCGAAGGTCTGAAGGGCGAGGGCGTGACGGCAGTGAGGCGCATCACCATGCGGCGAGATAATAAGCAAATCATGACAAAGCATATAATCTTAACATTTGACCGTTCCTCACTCCCCGAATCCATCAAAGCAGGTTTCATTCATTGTTCTGTCCGGCCGTACATCCCGAACCCGCGGCGCTGTTTCAAGTGCCAACGGTTCGGGCATGGCACCACCTCCTGTCGTGGAAAAACAACGTGTGCGAAATGTTCATCGCAGGATCATGAGACAGATAACTGCCAGGCTGAACAATTAATGTGCAGCAACTGTCATGGACCTCATGCTGCGTACTCCCGCACGTGTGAAAGGTTCCAGATGGAAAAGAAAATAATCAACCTCAAAATCACTGAAAACATCACCTTCCCAGAGGCGCGGAAGAGGTTCGCCTCTTTCCCTCTGGGGAGGTACGCCGACGCAGCTCGCCGGGGGGCGGAGCGGCGTCTGGTTTCCACAGGGACCCAGTTCAGTGAGTCTGACCTGGTCCCTCCGCCGCCCCCCTCTGGGTTGCCTCTGGCAGCCCAATCCGTCGCCACGCCGCTTGCTGAGGCAGCAGCGGTTGTGGTGACATCTTCTGTAGGGACCGGTGCCGCTCCCGCCTCTGTCTCCCCGTCCTCCAGTGTGTTGGAGGGTACCGAGGTGATGGACACCACGGGCCCCGCACCGGTTCCCACCGCACCGCCCGTGCCGCCTTTGCCGCCCCGGACGCCCTCGGCGGTGGCGGCTCAAGCGAAGGGCTCCCGAGGGGGGGCCAAGTCCGGGGGGCCCGGTCCGTCGGGCAACCCTCGGACATCCGACGACGACATGGATGTCGGGCCGTTCCTGCCTGCAACGCAGCGCAAGGAACGCGTCCCGACGCCAAAGCCTCCCGACAAGCCAAGAAAGGCGAGAGTCACAGCCCCGAAAGACGACACATAAACACACACACTCCAGTAGCTCTAACACTAAATAATGGGAAGAGAAAACATAATTCAATGGAACTGTAGAGGCCTTCTTAAAAATCTTGATGACGTATATGAGATTCTGCATGCCAATCAGCCAAGTGTAATGTGTGTTCAGGAAACACACCTGAATTCCAAGAACACAAATTTCTTGAACAGTTACTTGATATACAGAAAGGACAGGGATGGCTGCACGCACTCTTCTGGGGGTGTGGCCATAATTGCTCGGAAATCCTTAGCATGCCACCCTGTCGCTCTGAACACTGTCCTTGAGGCTGTGGCAATTCGAACAATAATATTTAATAGGTTGATAACGGTATGCTCCATATACATTCCTCCTGATGTTGCACTTTCAAGCTCTGACTTCGAGGCACTGGTTGACCAGCTGCCCGAACCATACATTCTTACAGGCGACCTTAATGCTCACAACTCTCTTTGGGGCTCCTCCAGAACGGATGCCCGAGGTCGCCTGGTAGAGAAATTTCTTACATCTTCAGGAGCATGCCTTTTCAACAATAAACAGCCTACATACCATAACATAGGACACAACACATACTCATGTCTTGACTTGGCGATTGGCTCCGCAGTTCTCTTTCCTCTCCTCGAGTGGGGTGTGGGCACTGACCCATACGGTAGTGACCACTTCCCCACCTCACTCACATACATAGGTAAAGGCCCATGCAGTCCATCTTCCCATAATAGGTTCAATGAAGCACGAGCTAACTGGAATACATTTACAGAGACATCCAAACTACACCACACATCCATAGGACACCTACACGTCGAAGAAGCTACCCAACTCCTCACGGCGCACATCCTCGACGCCGCCGAAAAGTCTATTCCCCACGCCTCTGGTGCCCCGCGCAACCAGCGGAGGCCGTGGTGGAATGAGGACTGTAGGCGGGCGCGAGAGGCCCAGAACAAGGCGTGGGGTATCCTTCGTCGGTACCCCACGTCGGGAAACCTCCTCTTGTTCAAACGGGCCAAGGCGCTAGGAAAACGTGTACGCCGTGAGGCAAAACGAGAGAGTTGGCGTACATTCATAACATCAATTAACTCCTACACAGACACACGGAAAGTATGGACCCGAATACGCAAACTGAAGGGACATCAAACACACAGCCTGCCTCTGGTCAGTACAACAGGGGACACACTTGAAGACCAGGCTGACACACTCGCACAACACTTCCAACACGTTTCGAGTTCAGCACACTACACAAACACTTTCATGAAACACAAACTCGTGGCCGAAAATAAGCCTTTACGTGACAATGACACGTCAGCCACTTCTTATAACTCGGAGTTCACAATTCATGAGCTGAGGGGTGCTCTGAGCACGTGCAAACCCTCAGCTCCAGGCCCAGACAACATTACATATACAATGATACAGAACTTACACACAGACACTCTTGTAACACTTCTTCACCTTTTCAACAAGATATGGCTTTCGGGGCACATTCCAAAGTCTTGGAGGGATGCCATAGTTGTAGCATTCTTGAAAGAAGGGAAGGACCCTTCTTCTCCTGCTAGCTATCGACCCATTGCCCTGACCAGCTGCCTGTGCAAGCTTCTCGAGAAGATGATAAACCGGAGGCTCGTGTACTTTTTGGAGTATAACGGCCTTCTCGAGAGCTGCCAGGCAGGCTTCAGGGCGGGGCGATCCACGAATGATCAACTTGTGGCACTAGAGTCGTATATTAAGGATGCCTTCGTGCATAAACAGTTCTGTTTAACTGTGTTTTTCGACCTAGAAAAGGCCTATGACACCGCTTGGCGTTATGGGATCCTTACTGACCTGAAGTCATTCGGTGTTTCTGGTAGTATGTTTAACACCCTTGCTAGCTATTTGTCGGAGAGAACCTTTCGCGTCAGAGTTGGTTCTGCACTGTCAAAGGTACACGTGCAAGAAAATGGCGTGCCGCAAGGCGGAGTTCTAAGCTGCACTCTCTTCATAGTAAAAATGAACTCCCTTGGGAAGGCACTGCCGCCTACAATTTCTTACTCCATGTATGTAGATGACGTGCAGATATCTTTTAAATCATGTAATATGTCCATCTGCGAACGTCAAGTCCAGCTCGGCGTCAAGAAGCTTGCCGGCTGGGCAGACAAGAATGGTTTTAAATTGAATCCTGTAAAAAGCTCCTGCGTTGTGTTCTCTAGGAAGCGCGGGGTCCATATAGACCCAGACATTACTCTTAACAGCGTGTCGATTCCTGTGCACAAGGAACACAAGTTTTTAGGCATTTTATTCGACGAAAAGCTTACATTCATCCCGCATATCAAACAGCTCAAATGCAAATGCTTAAAAACAATGAATATTCTTAAGGTCCTCTCACATCAATCTTATGGGGCCGACAAACAACTCCTGATGCGCCTTTACACGGCCTTGGTGGGGTCTCGGCTCGACTATGGCAGTGTCGTGTATGGGTCTGCTACAAAAACAGCACTGAAAATGCTCGACCCAGTGCTGCATCTTGGCCTTCGCCTCTCATGTGGCGCATTCCGCACTAGCCCTGTTGAAAGTCTTTATGTCGAGTGCGACAAATGGTGCCTAGGGCATCAGCGGGAGTATGTTGACCTGTTGTATGCATCCAAGATCGTGTCTCTGACTAACCATCCTTTTAATCCCACCATGAACGATATCTCAAATTTACAACTCTTTTTAAACAGGCCATCGATTCCCTTACCGTTCTCTCTCAGAGTTAGGGAGGAGGCTTCTGCACTCAATGTCCCCCTTTCTGACACACACAAGACACCCATTCATAATTTCATCGCACCATGGCATCTTCGTTCTGTATCATGCGACTTGTCATTCACTCTTGTAGAAAAAAATAGGGTACCCAGGAATGCAATTCTGCAGCACTTCCTGTTCCTGCAGGACAAGTACAGGTGTGCAGAATTCTATAGCGACGCGTCGAAAACTGGTTCTACAGTATCTTGTGCAGCGCACGGACCAAATTTTAGAGTCAGCAAAACAATGAATTTTCATAACAGTATTTACACGGCAGAAGCATATGGCATTTTACTCGTTTCAAACCACATCATCAGACACAAAATTCCCAAGTCCATTGTGTACACAGACTCTCAAAGCGTTGTACGGGCACTGTCATTAGGAAGGTCATCTAAAAACTATGTTATAAATGCTCTTTTTAAGGTACTAATGTCTGCATATGCCTCAAATCTTGAAATAACTATATGCTGGGTACCAGGGCATTGTGGAATCCCTGGTAATGAGGCCGCCGACCAATGGCTGGTGATGCTGCTCTCATGACTACGGTTGACATTACAACAGTACCTTACACCGACCTAAAGACACACATCAGACGACAGCTTCGTAACACATGGCAATCACACTGGAGTCAACAAACAGACAACAAACTACACGTAATAAAACCACAACTGGGACGCTACATAACTGACTCACACAACAGATACACTGAAGTCGCCCTGGCTAGGCTGCGGATAGGCCACACACATGCGACGCACTCCCACCTGCTCACTGGAACTTCGGGACCCACGTGTAGCAGGTGTGGAAAGGGCCTATCCGTAGTCCACATACTAATCACATGCAAGGCACTTGACACAACACGACACAAAACATTTCCCTGAATTATACAGACGACACATCCCTTTGCACCCATCACATTTTTTAGCCGACGAACCCATGTTTTCTAGTCAGCGTGTTTTCAAGTTTTTAGCTGAGGTGAACTTTCTGCAGCTCTTGTCATATCACGTATAATCACCCTGGCCCTATACACCAGCCATCTCCATTGTCTTTTGTTTAGCATCACTTTTACTTTTAGTCAAATGTTTTAGTATGTACGGTCTCATCACAATTCAGTAACTTCTTCTTTGGCGCTCTTTTCCTCCGTTTTTTCTTCGTAGATTAAAATTGAATGTTTTTTTTTATCATTGAAGAGAGTATTAATACTAACTCGCATTATTTAGGCATTGCTCATGGCAACATAACCATAGCTTGACCCATCATTTTTTCCCTAAAGGAAATGCGTTTGTAGTACCGATGTAGCTGCTATCGAACTCCTTTGCTTCGTCATTTAGTTGACGCCATTTACCTGCGTTATGTTATCTAGACCTTCTTGAAAGCCAGCACCGGAAATCTAGGTATGGGTGCTACATACATAACCTAGCGATAGCCAAAGGACTTTAAGGAAAAGAGCAGTGCATGCGGGACACATTATCACACCGAATTTCACGCTAGGCGCGTATGCGCAAGCTGATCAAGCCATTCTTGTGCTGCCCTGATTGTACGTACACGCTAAAAAATTCAAAAACACCTAACCATGCTTATGTTTTGCAATACGGAAGCACTACTGTTTATTATGAGCAATGCGATAAGGAAAGAATTGTTACTTTATACAACAATGACGTTCGTCGAGCTGATTTCAGTGTTGTCAATTTACACAATCATCACGTGGTGTCGAGAAGCCATTGCGGTACACCACAACCATGACAGCCTTGCGCGCTGTCAACATCATCGTCACGATGTTTTTCTATTTGCGTCATTTTCTGCTCCCCTCTTGTAAATTATCAGCCCGATTCTCCTATTTGGCCTATAGATACGCTAGGAACATTCTTTCTTTCTTGGGTACTTATCCCTCACCGATTAGTCCTGCAGGCCTCAGTACATGTCTTCAAGGCATTTTTTTTTCAATCGAAGGGCGCAACACATCAACTAGGTCCACCTTTTGTCCGCGGCGATAAAGGCCACTGATGCTGTTCCTCAAACTTTCCGGCAAGTGGTGTTAGGAAAATAGCCTCGCCATTTACGTGTTTTTTTAGGTGGTGGCATTTGTTGTGCTGTGAAAGGCGGGCGGCACTGTTTTAACGCCGTGCTGTATTGTCGGTGCTGTTTTGAAACGGTACCCCATGAGTGGCGACGACTCTTAAATTTTTGAGCATTCAGTTTCCTTGTTAGCATTTGTCAGCCATTGCGAAAAAATTCCCCGCATTTCCCCGAGGGGAAGAATGTGAAAGTGCGAATGCACGAGTTGAATTTGCGCGGTTCGGTAATGTTCGCGAAAGAGAGATCACACACACACACACAACTACAAAGAAAGAAAGATGCATTTATTCACAGACACCTATTTGTGTTGTCGTTGTACTTGATTGCTAGAGCGGATCTCAGCTTCATGTCAGTACTCCTTTAAGCGGGTGCATTAGCCCTTCTCACGCCCGATTCCTGGCCAATCCCCCACGTGGGTATGTGCCATGTCAGCGGCCAGGCAGCGCGCGCCCATCTCCCCCCGTTGCCAAGGAAGACGAGGAGATTCCTGGCCAATCCCCCACGTGGGTATGTGATGCGGACATCGCCGGTGGACGCAGGTTCAGGGTCGCTTAAGAAGTGCATTGCACTTAAAAAATCCTCAGCAACGCACCTGAAAGCGATGCTGTTTTCTTTGTCATTGCATCAATGTTTGCACACAACAGGCCGGGACGAGATTTGTTCTCCCGTTTGAAAAGTGGGCCCTTTCCAGTCTCAGTGAAGACTTTCTTTTTGTAAATTGCAAACGAGAATCTTCCCAGGTAAAACTTGGTTGAAAAACAAGTGATTTTTCGCCTTCCGATTGACTAATTGTCTCCTCTGTCGGAAATCACAGGTATAAGAACACATCTTCGTCATGCGGTGAGATGCCACCTTTTAGATGCAAAGCATCTTGCTCGGGGCTATGTCCGGCGTCCGTCCGTTGTCCGCACCTCTCCCCCCCCTACACTATGAAAAAAAATAGTTAGCGACGCCCGGTTTCGATCCCACGACTCCCTGGCAGGAGCAAGTGCTACGAACGCGCCTTATGCCCTTGACTCATTCAAACTACGTCAAGAAGCTACTTATACAACAAAGGCACGCGAAGCTGAACGTCAATAGAAACGACCAATTGAAAACTTTAGAGGAGGATGTTAGCGTCTCTTGCTCGGGGGATGTCCCGCGTCCGTGCCCGTCCGCAGCGCCTCTGCTGATGATTGTGGTAGGATGACCCTAGGGACTGGCCAACCAAGAAATCCATCACCAGATAGCTTTGCGTTCAACCCCCGTCGTCATCTTCCCGTAGGTGAACCGCTGAAGATGAAGAAGGAGAAGACAAAGCTGCGAAGAGGAGGGCATGTACGTTGCTCTCGCCCCGTCCGCAGCGCTTCTGATGATGATTTTGGCAGGATGCCCCTAGGGATTGTCCAACCAACGAATCCATCACGAGATAGCTTCGCGTTCAAACACCGTCATCATCTTCCCGTAGGGGAACCGCTGGAGAAGAAGAAGCAGAAGAAGACAAAGCAGTGAAGACGAGGGTGTGTACGTTTCTCTCAGCCGGTGCACCAATGTCAACAACCTTTACCTCATCAACGCTGATGGAGACTACCGATTCTACCACAGAGACGACAACATCGACAAGAACATGATGGACGAGTTTCTGCGCCTCGAGCACCTCCGCGTACTCACCGTAACCCAACAGTACTTGCGTGCCTTTGCCACCAGTCTGGACCCGGACGAGGAATTCTCTCTGGCGCTACTAAACACCAGATCACTCAACATAACGGCAACACGCCAGCTGCGAGATAAGCGCGCATGCGCGTCTCCTCTCTCATCTCCTCCTCTCCACTCCATCTGCTCTATATAATAAACCCGGTCCGCGCGCCGCTTCCTCAGTTGCTGCTTCGGTTGAGACACGCTCCACCGTCCGATGAGGTGAATGGACGCCAAAATTTCTGCTTTGCATCATCACAAAGTTCCCTTCGGGGAGATGGTGTATTTTTTTTTCTCTCCGTCCTCTCAGTCAGGCATAGCCTGGTGGAGAGGGCTAGGGCAGCTAGCGCGGACCAGGGCTTCCCGGACTAGAGGAGTCCCCCAACCTGGCGGGCGCCCAACCATCAGCGCCTGATGCTCGTCTAGATAAAGTTTATCCACTCCACTCCACTCTCTCCATTTATTCGTTTCTGTCTACCTTGCCTCTTTTTTGGTTACCTTGGCTATTGAATTCTTCACTGTTCTTCCCGTATTTCATCGTTAGCCTTTAGTCTTCCTTAACCACTGCGTGTCCACGCTTTTCAAGTATGGGTACCTAAAAACCTTAGCTGCCCACCTAATATCATCCATTGATCTCAACCTCCTCTCAAAATATATTTTACTCTGCGCTTCTGGAACTTCAAACAACACCCAGCCTATATCTCCTTGCACTGCTTTGTTAGTTGTTTTTCCATCTTGTTGTTTTTGCAGTTGTTTTTCGGGTACCGTCAGCGTGTTACGCCCTCCCCCCTCCCACAATCAATCAGCCAACCTTGCCGGTGATTTTAAAGCTGGTATTATAATAAAGCGTATAAAATTGACGGTAGCAAAGAAAAATATAGGCTGTGGCGCAAAAAGTGGATGCAAAACTCACGTGAAGGTTTATCTGTCGAATCTCAAGCCAACGAAATTAGTTCCTTTCGGCTTATTCTCCTTGTACTTTCGGCCATTTATAGCGCCATTATTGGACACACCAACTTACCGATTTCACGTAGTGGGGAATTGTTGCTTTCGCGTGCAAAGAAAAACTTTCAGTGGACTCAGCATACCAACGTTGTCGGAGACAGAGCACTGAAAACAATCATCAATTAATAAAACCTACAAAAATGCAGCTGCTTTTTTTTCTTTATTTCAGATTCCTCCACTTGCAACTGTCTCATTCCGACCAAAAATGTTTAAATCACGTTACAGCTTCAAATCAAACGTACGTTTTTTTCTCAGTACGACTGAGACTACAGCTAATTTAGCAGTGGGCATGATGGATTAAAGTGAACTCATTATTTAAATATAGATTTGGGGAGGTCATGAAGCAATGTCCGAGGCCCAGAAAATTTGGCTTCCAAATGCTGGAGATGACGCATGCTAAAACGCTGCATAATGTACAAGGAGCTTTGCTGGGAGGCTTTATTGGTACTTTTCTACTGCACAGTTGTACGAACTTTAGACGCTTCTATCATAATTTATGCGATGTGAAGTAGTGAATTCTTGCTCGCAAGGAGAGTCGCAGTAATCTTGCCTGCGCAAAAACAGACATGACGGGGAATTATATCGATAAACGTCTTTTCGCCGAACAGTGGTTCCCAGTCGGCGCTAGCTTACCAGGGCAATAGGCTACTGTAATCTGAAAGGTAATGGGCTGATTCTGCGGAACTGCACATTTGGCTCAGGAAGAGTGCGCATTTATGAATGTTTATTACTCCGAACACAACTATGTATAATAACATCCACCGCCTGCGTGTCTGTAACTGAGATAGACGCAGCGGATGTGATTTGGCGTTATCAAAGTTGTCCAGCGGCGTCTGGATGAACGCAGCATTTTTCGGGTGTATGCTTACTTGAACGAGAGGTGACGGCAATAAAGAAGATTTGCCCTTCTCAGACAGTGTTATCTGAACTGCGTTTATAGGTATATATAAGCAAGCGGACACTTGAACAGTAGCCCATAGGCTGCCAGCCGCTGTGTTCGCTGGTAACGATGTTTTTTGGTTGAGGTGTTTTCATGAAAAGGCTAAGCCACTGCTTGCGCAAGGCGTAGCAACCTATTTAGTCCAAAAGCCATGTAAGATTCTTATAAAATAAACGTTCTTTTCTTGAGAGAACGGATGTTAAAACACGAAGCTTTCTTCCAAGAAACCTCAGTGAGATTCGCACCCCATAATCTATCCTAAAGTCCAAAATTCCAACTTCCAGATTCCAAAGCTAGCGTCCCACCTCACACTACCAAACACCTAAACAAAACTGCAACCTTCCTTCGGGATTCATAGATAACCATGTGTACTGTGAAACTCTATATTGTGTATTACCAGAGGTTCGTGAGGTGTGAAAATGTGCGTATTGATGCACCCTTTCTGAAACCCTTTGTGCACCCGCCGCGGTGGCTCAGTGGCTAAGACCTTGTGCTGCTGAACACGAGGACGCGGGTTCGATTCCCGGCCGAGGCGGCCGCTTTTCTGATGGACGCGAAAGGCAAAAACGCCCGTTTGTACGAAATTTCGGCGCACGTTAAAGATCCCCAGGTGGTCAATATTAATCCGGTGCCTTCGACTACGGCACGCCTCCTCGCCTGCGTTGCGTCGGCGCGTTAAACCCTACAATCAACCGAAACCCTTTGTGCAATGTTGGCTTTCCTCACCGGGTTTGAAGTTGGATTTTATGCAGTGTGTTTTACTCGTGCGTCCACGCGATTAGTGCAGCATAAAAAGCTTCGTTTTAAGAACGAGGTCTGTGCAGGCCGTCATTTGACACCTGGATACAGGTGAACTAACTAACGGAGTTACAAGCCCAGAAAAAGAAAACGCACACACCAGGAAGAAAAATACAGAAAGGGCGCCACGCTTGCATTGCATCTGGTTCGCTGCTTTGCGTGTCTGTTTATTTTTTCATGATCGCAAGCACATTGGCTATTTCGAAGGACCAACTAGCCGAAGTCAAAATCGTAGTGTTTCAGCACGTTTACTCAAGTTGCGAATTAAAGTGCTTCTCTGCAAGGAGCGGCAAGCTTCTTTGTCATGTGCTACTTCTCACATTTCTATGTTTTTGGAGCTGTTTAGCCGGGGACGCCGTTTAACTGTATAAACACAATTACACAGTGTTTTTGTTCGCATTTAAACAACATATGCTAGTTAAGTGCATTTCTGCATTCATTTTCATTTTGTACGTTTAAACTCTGCTCCTCTTGGGTAAGGACCAGTCAGAGCATGCAGTGGAATGATAAAACACTCACTTTATGAACGACACATCAGAAAGTACAGCAGTATGCCGTAATGCATCCACTGTTCTGCTGCCCTTCGGTGTTCGCTTCTGCACTACCACGGTGGGTTTATTGGGCGGAAAAAGCTAGGGCAGAGAGAGTTGAGGGCCCAGATAAATCTCAGAAAAGAACCGTGGGTCTCTACTAATGTTGTTCTTCCCAATAGGACACAATATAGGGGTGAAGCGCTCCCAGCAACAATAATACTTTTATGTGATGCGCTTAGACTTTTCTGAAGAACATCTAGCACGAACGAAAACACCCCTCAGTTTCACGTAGAGCGGGCAAACCCAACCCCGGGAAAAAACAAGGAGAAACGAAGTATCCGTGTGTTTGGGCAGCATCACAAACGAGACAGCTGCGGTGGCCGTCTGTCTCTCCGCCTATCTGCTCACCGACTAAGCGAAAGTGCCCAAGACGGTGCAGTGCCGTGGGACGCCATACCGCAGCATCCGGGGCATCTAAGGCAAGCTGAGGCTTCCGTCGTCGTTCTGTCGGGGAGCGCCGTAATTGGTATGCACATACTGAAACCGCATTTGCAAACGAAGAACGCAGAAGCAGCAGCAACGACATATGGCCGCCGCGGCGGTCTCGCATTCATGGCTGTCCTAATTGCATCGATTTCTGGGCGCGCCGTCGCAAATGCCTGTGTTCGTCGGTCTGCACACAGAAAACCTTGAGAGACAATCAGCATCTCTGCCTCTGTTTCCTTCAGTTCCTTCTCACGTTTCTGATTGTTGACTGTTGCACCGGACGTTGAGAGTGCTCGCGGAACGAGCTCCTAAAGTGTTGAAGTGAAGCTTTCTCGTGACAAAGGTGGATTTTGGGCTCCCCGAGCGGGTGTTCGCGGAATACAATTCACGAAAGGTGGTGAGGACACCAAGAGCATGAAAGTATAAGCGGCACCCCGGAAAGTTTGGTGAAACCCCATCTACCCAAGCGGTATCTATCGCTGTGCTAGTACATCAGCAGCAGCTGTCGAATGTGCGCCGTAGCCTAAGGCTTCTCTTTGAGGTCTCATCAGTCGTGAATCGGTGTATCCGCAATTTGATCCACAGTGAGTACAGCGAGTAACACTTCTAATGGGTATCGGTCGTCGACGTTAAACCGCAAATCTTGATGTTATGGCTAAATACCTATGTTTACGCCTAACGTTAGGTAACCTTCAATTTACCTCGCAGGACATTCTTAAAGACACCCAAAGCAACCTCATACGCAATTTACACTCTTTGTCAACATTTTCTAGGCCAAGCCTGTACTGCGCAGGCCGCAAATAATTCAATATACAAGCTTACGTCCGAAGCGAGGATGCAAAGCGTTATGCCGGAAAGCTAGATAAAACACCCGTATTTCTTATTGTGATTAAAAATCTTTGCCGCATATAAAGGTGACCATTTTCTTCGAATTCTTTGTGGCAGCGAAGGCATAGGATTGGCCTAGAAAATTTTGACAAAGGGTGTACGTACGATGTGCGGGTACCGATAGCCTACGTTACACCTCTAAGCTTTACATGGAGCGGGACGTTAAGAGAAACAAACGGGTCGTTGCATACCCTTGTCATTTTCTCCCTGTACTCCGGATAAAGGGTTGCTCCATTGAGTTTAACCGTGATCGTCAGAAAAGCTTTGGGTCTAAAATGTGGTGCTTTTAGTGCATATGGCAATTTGGCATGCTGCTCTGGTACTGATGGTTCATGTCTGCTGCCCACAATTTTCGTACTCCGGTAACTACCGCTACACATAATCTGTAGCATGCAACGTTATTCCGAAGCACACTGCGTTTAAAATGATGTCTGCGTTCACATTAAACAACAATGTTATGGTACATGCCGACGTTCTCCGGAAATGTTCCCGCAAGCATTATTCCCCAGAAGGGTCGCGGAAAGAGACATGAGACTTCTTTTAACGACCGAGTCTAACTTAACCTTTATATACACTCGCATCTCACTGGGACATACAAATGTCCATACTCTTCGCACTTTGCCACAGTAAACTCTAAAAGTGGAGCATGCCAATTCCAGTGCAGCTTCTGTGAGCCGTTAGAACGCGTGGTATTGTATAGAAGCTTTTGGCAAAAAATCACCCTGCACCTTCATATTCTCATTAATTGCAAAAGGAGCATCAAAGTAAATTCTGCTTCACAGAAATGTGGTTCCAATGAAAACTCACAAAGGGCCCCAAATCCACGCGTTGTAAGTCGCAGCAGCGTAGACAAAGTTACGTAGTATTGTTTGCGATTAAGTGCTGAGCCCGAAATTCCTCGTGTTTCGTCGAAATAGTACCACTTCCAACCACCTCAAGGTCGTGTTCTTGTTCCTGTATACGTGTTCTTTGCTTTCCAAAAGTCGCGGCCTAACGTCCGACCACCCCGAACGCGGTCTTCTTTGAAATCGCAAACCGCATAAAACCCCATGCCAAGTTCGTTTAACTAATTATTTTCGTTCACCGGGACAAGGCGAACAAGAATAGGGGACTGCCTCTGTGGGGGGCATGCGTGAGATTTCGTGCATCGGTTTAATGTCACCTGTGTATCTGTGTACTCTTAGCTACGTGCATGCGGCAGTCTGCCAAGGATGTTTGTGGTTTTAGACACCAGCTGGAAGTCTCTCTAAAAACAAAGATATAGACTAGAACAACAGAACACTGGAGCACGGGCTTAAAGCCTCGTAGCCGAAAAAATGTCTTAACGGATCGTTTTCCGCCGCAACCAAGCGCGCCTTCCCCCATGTATCAAATCCTCGTGCGAAACCCGTCTCCGCCAGCGGCCGGAAAAGCCGGCATTATCTGAGTGTTGCAGTTGCCCTAATGGGACCATGGTTTCCCCCGGTTGAGTCATATCCACGTTCCTGTCCTGGGAGCGAAGTCTTGAGCTCGCCTCACTGGAGGTTTCGCACTCTCCTTATGGTGGACGCAGGAAGTGTTGCGCCTTTACGCTGGAAACCCTGACTAGGATTACACAGAGTCGCTGAAGTTTGTGGAGCACAAGTTTATATGAAAGCTTGCCACTGTAGAGCAGAAACCTCGTTGAACCTGTTTTACGACGAGAAATTTCATTGGATGATAAGTAATGACTTAGGAATAGGTTGGAAAAGCCCCTGAAATCCTTCTTTCACCTGTTTCTTTTCTCTTAGGAAATACTCTTAAAACAGAGTTCGTAATTGCATACAGCCTATATTACTCGGGCACTAAATTTCCGTACCGGATATGAGTACTCAGCGAGTATGAAGAAAATTGAAAACTCCCAAAAATATTTCTTCTATTTGCGCTACTCGAAATTTTTTGCGTTGTTAGTGTGCTGGTGGGATGTCACAGAAGCAAACTCGCTGCTATTGGCTGGCCTTTCTTCACATGTAGCTATGAAGCCCTGAAAATGCAATACACACGCGAAGCAGGGACTCGAACAGTGCCAGGTCTGTTCTGGTGATACATATAGCTTTCTCCGTTCTTTGTGGCACCGAGAAAACAGAAAAAGTGCGAAGCTAGGTGTTGCGAATGAGGCAATTCAGCGCCATTCCAGCCGAGCTTTACATTTTGCCAGGCGATTACTAGCAGCTCGTGCCTGAGTGCTCGGTTGCAAGGTTGATCGACTACAATTTGCAGTAAAAGATTCGTGGCAACATTAAAAGCCACGTGCATGTGCCTTGTAGAAACTCTTTTCGTTGAATGTGCAACCGCTCGTACAGCGTTAATTTGCCGTCCAGTGTACCTTCATTGCCTACATCGCCTTATACAACAACTGCTTTTCACAGCTTTTCTTTCTTTCCAACGTTTTCATTCGATACCTACCGAGAACATTTGCTACGGAAAAAAACGCCTCGCTTGTTTTCTTACCTTGATACCTCGCTTGTTTTCTTACCTTGATGCTTATGCCAATAGGTAAATGTTGTGTACAGAGTTTTATTCGCATATTTTGTCGGTCTGTTTGTTGAATGCTTTTAGTAAGTGTAAAGTACGGAAAACGTTTTGCCTGCAATTGCCTGCTCCCCTTCTGTTGCAAATTCAATGCTGCTTTTACAGAGATGTTTTTTTTAAATAGACTTGGTATATAACATGATTGTACAAATTTTGTTGTTTTTAATTATCACTGTACGAACGCATGTCATTGAAGTGTGGCCTAAGCCGTCTAGCTGCGTCTAGCACTTTTGCCAGCGAAACTTCAACATTGTATTGTTTTGATTTGATTTGATTTGATTTGAAATATACTCAAATTTTCTCAGCAAAGTTAGTGTGGACACAAATAGAGTGTTTCCCGAAGAAGGCAAATGAACCATTTACTATAGAAGGATGTAGGGAACATTTATCACACAAACACACAACAGCGATCCCGGACCGGCCCTGTTCGTTGAGAGAAGCCACGAGCGCAAGATCGATATGGAGACCGGAAATGAGTTGAGCCAAGGGACCGCACCAAGATGATGAATTTCCTCCGTTCGATGGTTTGTGAGGGTAGAAACCCACCCCCCTTTCGCCCCGCTAACTGATTGATTGCTAGTTGTTTTTCATCCCAGTAATAAAATTCTAAACTTGCATTGCATAGCGAGAAATTAAAACACGAAATTTTTAGAGGACGAAAAAATATATATATTTGATTATAACCCCGTTGCAATCGCGTAAACAGCAAGTGTCCCATTAGAAAATTTTAATTTGTCTCATAAGTAGTATGTATTAAAAAGTTGCTGCATTTAGCCCCAGGCCAGAAGCAGTCAACTCAAATAAGAGTTGGGAGCAGCCCTGCTTGTTAGTTTCCTTTCACTTGGTAGGTCAGCAATGTAAAAGTTACTATAAAACGACATCAAAAAGGAATAAAATAATAAGCCCTGTTCCCGACGAACCCCTTATGCAGTAAATTCGGTATCGCTGTGCGGCTTTCCAATCTATCCCCTTTCACGAGAGACACGTATTACGATCTCGCCACAAAGGTTTCCGCACATTGCGAAAAAATACAAGGGATCCCTTAGCGCGCATTCGTAAATATTGGACGAATGCAGACGGAGCAAACAACACAAGCGAGCGCGTTGGCTTTCTCTCGGCTTTGACGAAAGAGGTGGTCACGTACCTTTTCAGTATTTTTTCGCCTCATGGGGGAGAAAGTTGAGTTGAAAATGTTGAGCCAGTAACATGACGATTGCCAGTCAATATATGGTTTCCATCTCGTATAACGTAATAACAAGTTTTATTTTCTGGTGGTAGTGAAAATTACGAGCGCCATATTCAGGTCACCTTGGAATTCTAGCCAGTCGCATGGATAAATTTTCCCCGCATAGTATTGCGTGTCAGAAAATGGAGCCCTTCAATTTATATGACTGGGACGATGGAGCGCGAAAAAAAAATCTTTAAACGTGCTAACACACACCGCACTATGACACATCGAAATAGCCACAGCTGTAATAATTGCCTTGTTCTGGAGCACGTGCACAGAGGAGCATGCGCGTTTTGTCCTTCCGTTATCTGTGCAGTTGCATGGAGGTTTCGCATCAAAATCTGTAGACGAGTGGACCTTTGGTGAATGCAAACCGTTTCGGTTTCCGCCACCACTTTATCCGTACTAATTCCTAAGTACTTTGTGAGGTACTTTTTCAAAAGAAAGCCATACTTGCGGCAGGTCGTTAACAGACCGCAGATGATCAGAAAGTCGATAAATAACGAGAAAACCAATGATAAATCGTGGAAGTATCTTACTGTGATTCGTATATTTGTGCGACGGACAACGGGGTTTTCTGGCCCTGTTTTCCTTCTCCTTTTCTCTGCCTCTTTTGCCGGCGGTCTTAGTTTTTTGGTAGCCTAACTACAGTAGCCACTGTAGCCTCACGGCTCTCAAAGGCACGCCACGTGCTTGAAATCACACGCATGCGCAGTGTAGGAGGCAGGAAGCGCGTGGAACACGGAGATGCGCAACTTGCACGTTCAGTGAGCCGACAGCCAAATAGATATTGTACGAAGGAGGAAAACCATGGTTAGGGAAACGCAGCGCCGTGGCAGTTCAGGCTTTGCTTTTGATTCTAGGAAGCCTGAGCGCTTGGGCCCTGAAATTTGTTTTTTCTCACCAACTTAAACAGTCTGCTTACGTGCTTTGAAGGCGAAATCTGGGCAATACTTGTAAAGATTTTCGTCACTTTTTCATCGTATTTGCACCACTTTCTTTGTGTTCGCTTCTCTATTTTTTGGTGAGAGTTAACTCGAGCTGCTTGTTTTCTGATACACCGTGTAGCTACACCTCAAAAAAGTTTTTTTTTGTTTGTTTGTTGCATGACGCCACATTCGTTACGCATTTTCCATTGATTAGTAGTTTACTTGCGCTCCTGTGTCAGCTTGAATTTCTGTCAGCAATCTTTTTATTCGCAAGCTTTGTATTTGGCCTGTCCGCAAAATAAATATCTCATTATTACGTGTATACTAGATTCTCCTTACTAGAAGGCATAAAAAACTCAAAGCGTACTTTCTCGTTTTTTTTTCATAGTTGCATATACGTTCTTAATATTTCGTTAAGTAAGTTTTCCACAGCCCTAGCAGGCCATAAAATGTAGCTACCGTGCGTGTGAGATGCAATGCCTTGCTACGACGTGACAGCGCATGCTCTGCGGTGGTATAAAAATCAAATATTTATTGTTCGAGGCACATGTTTGCCATCCGAAGACCTCTAAAAGCAAGAATGTCTACGTTTGCCAATATAAATAGGTTGGGGATATTTAAACGTCAGAATATTTGATATTTTCCCACTTTTTGAGAAAACCCTGTTTTTGGCTTGCTGCAGCCATTTTAGAACATGTGCGAAAATTACGTTTTTGAAAATAAGGCTGTTCTGAGTACACTAATAAAAAGGAAGCGATAGTGCACCACAAATGTCACCTTCTTCGTTCAAGCAGTCATATTGCACAGGTTGCCATTACTGTGACCACTTAAAGGAAATAGCGCCTCCATACTCGTCAATAAAACTAAGGATTACGAGGCTTCAACAACAGTGCTTGTGCTGCTCTTTTTCCTGGTTGGGAGGCTTTTTCGTTCCTACTTTCTCATGTTCAAAGAAATGTAAAGGCATTAGCAGCAGTTTACGCTTCAGTGCTAGTGCAAATATTTATTGAAATACAACTGTATCTGACAAAGATACCTGAATCGGCAGAAAGTTGAAAAGAAAAGAAGGCAAATGCTAGTTAAAATGAATTGTTTTCGCAAACATTGGCTCTGAGAAATGACTTTTGATGGTTGCATCAGGACGCGCTTGCAAAATAGTCGTTACACCACCATTGATTTTGAAGAACTCGAAATCTCTGTAATTGTTGTTGCCAGGATGGGTAAAATTCCTTGAAGCACGAAATACATTTCTTACAAGGCGATTAAACAATCTAACACGTGCTACAAAGAGCCATGCAGGTGAATATTTACACTACATTTAGCTGATAAAAATCTGATCAGAGCCCACCAACAACATATTTTAATTGATTTATTGTTACGTTTCACGCACCGGCGCTACACAGGTGATGATGCGCACATAGTGGATGGCTCTGGATTAATTCTGACCACAGTGCGATAGTTAGCGTGCGCCAAAATCTCGAACACACGGGTGTTTTGGTTTTTCGCCTTCATGAGAAAAGCAGTTGCCGCGGCCTGGTATAAAACCCCCGTCCTTGGGCACAGCAGCACAACGACTTACCAACGCAGGCCCACCATTAACACAAACCATTCGACGACAAAAAGAAAATTTCAAAAGTAGCACAAAAAAAAATAAGTTGCGGTGCTTGAGTTCTTCAACGGTCTGTGGCCGAGCCGAAAAACTGTGCCTGAAAAGCAAACAAATGAAACATGGCAGATGTTTTTAATACATAAGAACAGCGAAACATTTGCTCAGGCCCGGCCACGGTTATGACATGGCTGCTGCATCACTGGCTACATTGAAAAGCTGGTAACAAACAGTGTCTTCGTTTGGATGACCTCAGTAACTGCAGCAGACACAGGCTGCTTCTCCTTACAGGTTCCTTGTCTCCGAACAGGCGAAGCCCTGGAGGATAAATAGATACATTTTGTCTCGCCGGTACGTTGACAGCGTCGCTCATCTGAAAAACATACGGCTTCATGGCTAGGACGCCCTTTTAACTTAATCACTCGGACGCAGCCAAGCAAAACAAATATTTTTATTTTGTAGATACATTACCGTACACCCTCTCAGGATGGCCTATGTATGGCTGTATTTTCTATCTCATACAAAGAAGAAAAAACTGACCTACGGCTTGTAGAGCACTTCAACCCTCCACCTGATGGGGTCAATATTCTTGTGTCAGTTTCAAGTCCGCCTCCAAGAACGCCAATATCAATACCTCTGGTTTCTACATTAATTCTTGCCGCTTGTAGTTAGTTTATGATTCATACAGATTTGACGAAACAAAAATGTAAATGACCTTTTATTGAGTTTTTAGGAAATGTATGGTTTCTTTTTGGGGTGGGGGGTCTCTTTTTAGCATATGAGGATCAGCGTTATATAACAAATTTGAAATATTTTATCTATCTGGAACCTACACGTGGTCCCAAACGCTGGGCGTTATGTTTTAACATTTAGGAGTAGCGAGCCCTCCGTGATACACAATGCAGGAACTCGTTTTGTGCCGTGAATTATTAACAAAGAAGCATTCCCAGAAGCTATCCCAAGTACAGTTTTAGCAGTTTCTGAGAAATCAGTCGGCAAAAATGTTTATCAAGTCTACAAAAGAAAATGTTCTTAGCAGCTTATTTGCAGGAATACAGCAATACGTGTAAACGTGCATGCGTAATTCCAGAAACGAAGTGAGTTATGGTCCCCGGTGCAGCATAGCGATCGTCATTGGCTAAACGCATAGCACTTCACCAAACTTGGAATTGTTATCGGGAAAACAATAACTGCTTCATTCCGAGAAAATTTGGCGTCTGGCGCCGGCGTGTCCGAGAGAAAGTCCTGAAACTTCAGTATCGGCTTTTTCTTTTATTTATGTATGTATGTATGTATGTATGTATTTATTTATGTATTTATGTATGTATTATGTATTATGTTGTATGTATGTATGTTATGTATTATGTATTATGTATGTATTATTGTATGTATGTATGTATGTATGTTGTATTGTATTTGTATGTATGTATGTATCGTACGCTCAGGGCCAGATGCGTTGCAGAGAGGAGGGGGTATTACAATTAAGGATTGCGAAAATGACTAAAAGAGTAATGATGCAGGGTTCGAAGTTTCCGAAATAAACTATTTTAGCTGACAGCAAAGTTCAACACAAAAGCACAATAAAAAGGCGACAGTGTACATGCAAGCACAAATCTTAGTACACACTGCTAGCTGGCGAAACACACATTAGAAACACACAAGAACAGAAAAAACTGATAAGGGCACACGTCAGAAGTAATCTCAGTTTACAATGTTGCCTAGTGCAGCGCGGAAAAGCAGATAATGGTAATTGTAGCAGTCGCGTTAGGAAGGTGAATCCACTTTGTGCTCGTACGAGCGACGAAAGTCTCGGAACAAGTTCCTGTCTGTCATGCCGGTATTCCGATTTTGCGCGCATGATCGATAGAAGATGACAGGTACGACGGTGAAAGAAAAAGATTAGCTCGGAGGTAGCTTCAGGGGCATTGGTAATGCTGAAAAATTGCGTCGAAGATAGCCTAACATTTGGTTCGCATTGGTACAACGTGGCTTATGTGAACGGACCAGGTCGAGGAAGAAGTAATGTGCAGACCTAAGTAACAGTAGTATGAAACAGAGTAGAGTAAAACATTATTTAGGTGGTACAAGACGGGGGTGGGCAACGTTCTAGAGACGCGTAAAACTTTAAACTTCGTAATATTAAGGTTCATTAGCCAAAGGCTACACCGGTTTGAAATACCGTTAAGTTCGTTTTGTACGATATTAACATAAATTGAGCCATTAATTTATCGAAATATCACACAATCATCAGCGAATAGGTGCATGTTTGATAACACATAATCCGCGAAATCGTTGATGTAAACTGAATATGAAGGTGCCCAGGACTGATCCTTGGCGTACACCCGAATGAACAAGACATTCAGGAGAACTACACAAGCTGGCAGCAATAAACGGAGTACGGCGGTACAAAAAGTATTCTGACAATTTTAACACGTAACGATCAAGGTTAAGTTTGCTTAGTTTCAGAAGGAGCAGATGATCGGACACTTTCTCAAAGACTTTGCAAAATCTAAGAAAATACAGTCTGCTTTGCAGCGACGTTCGAGAATGAGGTAAAGCTTGTGTGTGAAGGATAATAATTGTGTTTCACAAAAAAATTCATTTCGGAAACCGTGTTGTGCATACGTAAAAAAAGAGTTCGATTCCAGGAGTGTTACAATGCTTGTGATATGTGTTGTTGGGCGAGTTGGTTCATATTTACAGAAAAAAAATTAGCGGAGCGAAAGACACGGGCGGCGGAAAGGATGGGACGCCCGTTCCGTCCTTTTCACCGTCTGTGTCTTTCTTTGCGCTAAATCTTTTTTCGGCAAGTACAATGCTTGTGTACAAAACATGTGCTAAGATTTTACCGTGAATCTCGCAAGAGATATACGGCGGAAACTTCGAGGAGATCGCTACCTGATTTGTGGACGGCCACCACCTTACCGGTGTTGCAGTTACTGGGTGTTGAGAAGCTGTAAATGGGTGGTTCAAAAAGTTTTGAAAGGATAATTGAAGAATACGATGCCGTGCCATGAAGAAATTTCAAGCAGATGAAGAAGAAGATGAAGCAAAAGAAGGTGAGAAAAATAAAAAGAATCATAAACATTGTAATTAGAGGACACACTCGCACCATTGGGGGTTTCAGGAGTAATTTCAACGTGGTAGTTACAAAAGTAGCCAGCAACGTTTACGCTATGGTACCCAGAATCTTGTGTTCGCAAGAGCTACGGATGGTGAAGATGACAATTGAATGTAATGGCGCAAGGCCAACTGGGGCATTATGCCATTTACATTCAAACCTCATCATCATCATCCATAGCTATGGGCCAAGCCTCTCAATCGTAGTAAGAGAGGGGAAAACCACGGAATCAGAAAATGATTGCTGATTGATTGATTGTAGGATTTAACGCGGCGACGCAAGGCAGGCGATGAGGCGCGCCGTAGTGGAGGGCTCTTGATTAATTTTGACCATCTGGCGATCTTTAACGTGCACCAAATCTCGTACACACGGGCGTTTTTGCTTTTCGCCTCCGTCAGAAAAGCGGCTGCCACGGCCGGGAATTGAACCCGCGACCTCGTGCTCAGCAGCGCAACGCCTTAGCCACTGAGCCACAGCAGCGGGTTGAAAAGGATTGCAGCTAAGGTAATGAGAGGACCGAATTGCGCCACTCGACACATTTCGTTATATCTCAATTGTCTGTACCGCCATCGATGCAAAAGCGTCTAACTCAGGACCAGCGGTGACATGGGGGCGTCATCGACAGCAGGAGATGCAAGCGAACTCAGAAAGTACCGCACCACGAGCATAGAGGCAGGTGCTCTTTGCAAGTAAAACGATCACTAGTCCTGACCAACGCAATCGCTACGAAGCGAAGATTACATGCAATACTTATGCCACTTTGACGACGAAGACATTGCCGCAGGAGAGAATATAATAACCACCGACCTGCAGTTTCACATAGAGGATCGCATATCTTGAATAAAAATCGATGCTTTCTCATCTGCACACGTAGGAGGTCTTGAGTTGTGAAGACCCCTGGATGTGACGTTACTTTAACGAACGTTATTTAACGTTAACGTTTAAACGTTAACGTTTAACGTTTAAACGGTTAACGTTCACGTTTAAACGTTAATGTTAATTAACGTTTTTAACGTTATTTTTCCCTTGTCTTGCGGGAAGACCTATATCGGTCAGACCAGGCGCTGTCTGAACGATCGTCTCCGCGAGCATGCAAACACACTGAAAACGGGTACTGGCAGCAATCTTGCCACACATTGTAAAGACCACGGCTGCTCGCCCAGATTCCACGATACCCGTGTTGCAAGAACGTATAAGGGTCAGCGTGAGCGTGAGATCTATGAAGCCTACCTCATTCATAAGGCAGGCAGCGATTGTGTGATTAAGCCGTCCATTGAATTACTAAAAAAGGAAATCCGCTATCTGGACTCATAAAAAGCTGAACTGTTCGGGATGTCTTGCTTGCCTCGCGCCTCTAGCCACGTCTCATATCAGCGTTGCTACCATTTAATCAATGCACGCGTATCAATCTTGTATTTTGTGTGCAATATTCAATGCACTTCGTTTTTTTGCGTGCTCTTTTTTGTGCTTCCTTCTTTTTTATCGTGTTCCTTCTCGCCTTCTTTTCTGGGTATATTTCGCAACCCGCGTAATAAACCAACCAGTTGTTAGTCAGCGCCTTGTGTCGTCGTTTCCTTGTCCCGTCTTTTTGCGCTGTTTCGAATTTCAGTATGCACCACCAACTAGCCCAAACCACCGTTCTAACGCAGTTCTGCAGATCAGTAGTATCCATTTGGCCTCGGAGAAAGTTGACCTCATGATGGTGAATCTTTTTTTTTTTCGTTTCTGGGCTTCTAATGAGGAATGGTCACGTATTGGGTTGTCTAGTCTAGTCGTGATAACGTCATTTGAAACTTTTGCTGCCGGAGCAACGTTCTAAACTTGAACAAGTAATGCGGTTACTAGGTCTTCGTTCTCGTAAAACTACCTTCAGCATGGGAGTGTACGTCGCTGCTTAAAAATAAAATTTCCACCCATTAAAATTGTTAACTCACGAATATTGCGCCGCAACCATAGTTTTCTTGCGTCACAAAAGAAACCCCTCCCCTCGGCCGATACCTGCCGTCTGTGAGACTCAAGTGGTAAAGGATACGTTCTTACGGTAAAAGAGACGCGCTTTCAACGTTTCTCTGCTTACGCATTGCCCCACTGTGCCTGAACTAGGTTTCATCAAGCGTGACCACGCATAGTATTGAAAGTGCCGGCACTGGGAGCTTTTTTGAAGGAAACGCAAGGAAGCAGTTATACAGGACCCTCTATAATAAAGGGTAGGACGTGCTGGCTTGGCAGGCACCGTAAACTGGATTGAGTGTGATTTTGGAATCTGTGCTACTTTTTTTAAATTGGAGAATAACCGCTTAGCTTCGAGGCAGAAAATTTCTTTAACGTTTTTTTTTTTTTGACGCAAAGATAAATCGCTGTAGACCATCTTTAGTAGCTGCAGTCAAGGAAAAAGATTGCCGTAGAGAAAACAGGCGAATACAGCAGTTTTTGTGATACGTTTTCCGTGCACGAATTAATTCGACACAGGAACCAAAGCTAGCTAGTTTGGGTTCTGGTAAACACGAAGCGTAGGCGTACTTCGGCAGAAAGGTCGCTCGTCAAACACAGAGACGGCACGAGTCTCCACAAGCGTAGCGAACAAGGCCGTACGGAGGCGTGCTGGGAAGTTGCGTCACATTCTGTGTTTACGCAACTCTACTATCAGAGATCAAGTGCATCTTGTCACCGCCTATGTCGACGTCACCTCTTGTTGCTTGCGCTAACAGTGACGTAACCCCGATGGGCATGGTAGTGAAGAAGCAAATACAACATTACAAAACGTGATTACAAAACGCGATTACTAGCAGATACAAAACGTGATTCTGCTAAACCATTGCACGGCGGCATTGCTGAAAAAGGAGCCTCGGCCTTTGAAATTTACGAATTTTTGACCTTTTAGGTATTTCGGTGTCAAAATGTTACAATGCGGATTCTTTCAACGCAGGAACAGGGGGATGATGATAATAAATATTCTGTCGCCATCACAGCCTCATAGGGTAAAGTTTACCCAGCAATGCAAAGCTTCTCCACCTGGTGAAACACGCTTGGATGAGTAATATGTATAAGTTCGTCTTGTTGCGGAAAATGGGTGACCATTGCAGAAAATGACGCATTGTTTTTGGAACGCCTGCTTTGCTCAGTTTCCTCGAAGGTACACGGTGGAATGGACACACGGATGCTGAGCTGTAGAGTGCAATCACGGGTATAGTATGTGTGGGATTTGGCAGTGATTGCTAGGCGTAACATAGGGTTAAGCAGGGGCGCTTATCCCAAGCAGTAAAGCATCTAATCTGGAACATGAATATAAGCTGACTGAGATAGACTAAGACCGACAGGATGCACCCGACATGCATTTTTAATGGTGGTCCGCCTCGGCGAAACCTCGTGATAACACTTAGCGCAACGGCAGTGCGTCGGGTGGTCTGAGCAAACGGTGACGCGGGTGAAAAAAATGCCGCGGAAAATATGTCGTGGTGTGCTGAACATCAAAAGGGAATGGCCCCTGGGCCGGCACAAAAAGTGGCCTATATTTCCGGTTTCCAGCTCCACCCCCGCCCACTTCTAGAGCCGCCCTCCAAATTTCGGTCATGAGCTTAATTACGGTAATGCCCTCCTACAGGTCTAGAGGCCGCTGGTACGTTAGTGTAGCGTGTTGGTATAGGGTGCAGGCAGAACTTTACCATTTATACTGCAAATTTATTAGTGAACTACAGAGGTCAAACATTTAGTGTCGTGGTCAATAAATGGGTCAAAAATTTAGTGTCGTGGTCAATAAATGGTCTAAAAAAGCCAATGCATGGCATACACAACAGCTGACCCCTTAGAGAATAAAACACAGGCAAAAACAAAATCCTGAAACGGACGCGGGATTTATCAGGAAAGCTTCTATAATCAAAGTGAACTAATTAGGTTAAAGTAAAAATGCGTAAAACTTTGGGTCGTGGATTAGAAAACCGGGCCTCCGGAAAGCGATATTAGCACATATCCCCAACCCCACTGCGCACATATGACTGGCTTGGTTAAGGAGGACCTAGGTTCCCTTTGTGTAATTAGTGCAGCGAAAATAAAAGATTTATAACGTTTTACTGTGTTTACCACAAATCTACATCCACATAGGACACTTCAATAGCCCACTACAATCTAGCGTCTTTAAAGAGATAACGCCATCAAACCTGCTTTGCGTGAAAGAAATAGTTACAAATGAGCATATGTTGGCTCAACGCCGTCTGTTTAAAAAGAGTCAAACGCACTGAGCCGGTTACTATGTGCCATTAAGCTTTAGACTATTCGGTATACTTGGCATTATGGAGCTCAATTTCTACTGTAAATCTGCCTTGTAGTCTGACGTAATCTTCTTATCTCCTTAAGCTGGGAATTCATTTGCCCGACGCTGGACGGAAGCTAGATGGAGGATTCCACGGATTGCTCCTTATCTGATGCGGGAACGGATGTTGAAGTCTTTGCAGCGGTGCAATCATGTGGATTATTTCTAATTTTGATGCCCGCTGAGGTTTTTCTTCTTTTTTTTTCTGTTTCGTCCACCGTTGCTAAGGAAACTTGCTCTCGCTACACCGATTAACCCAAGAGTGTCGAGGCCCCGAGCAGACAGAATATATAGCTATGTCCCTCCCTTTCAGTGATACAGGATGCACCTGCGCAACCGTAATAGCTAAGCCTGAAATCAGTGCCATTAGGATTATGGTAGAAGAAGGGCGAAGACACTTCTATGAGTAGTCCGCAGGGCACAATTTGGTAGATGAGAATGCAGCACATCTGTCGAAGACACAGCTTTTCTTCGTGCTTCATGCCTCTATATATAATTTAGGTACAGCTAATGCAACAGCGCAAATTATTGGCAGGCGGTTGCTTTACCCAAACCTTTTAAGACGTTGCAACAGCGCGTTTGCGAATTCCTGGTGGTACACAGCACGAATTACGCTGCACAAACTAAGGCGTGGAGACAAACTCGAAATAGCACCTACCAGAACATAGATCCCTATAATGACCTATATGCAGAAATATTCTCAGATGAACGCAAACACTACGCCGACATCCCGCACATTATGCGCATATATCAGAAGAAATCGCTAACGATCGCCTTACCTCCCATATACATAAAATACACAGAGCATTGGGAGACCCTGCGGCGCAGATCCCATTCACTTCTGACCCGCCGTGGTGGCTCACTGGTTAAGGCGTTGCGCTGCTGAGCAGGAGGTCGCTGGTTCGATTTCCGGCTGCGGCGGCCGCTTTTCTGACGGAGGCGAAAAGCAAAAACGCCCGTGTGTGCGAGATTTTGGCACACGTTAAAGATCCCCAGGAGTTTGAAATTAATCCGGAGCCCTCTACTACGGTGCGCCTCATCGCCTGCGCTGCGTCGGTGCATTAAACCCTACATTCAATCAATCAATTCCCTTTTCCAATCATGCCTCGTCCATATGGCTTTTGCACACCAGTGTCCTTTGCTTTGTACCTTAAATTCTTCCTTCCAATGCAGTTTAAAATCAATGACTAACGAGTATTTTTGTCCTTATGGGAAGCAACTGAGATATGGGTTGTTTTATATTTACTGAAAGTTTCCGGATTCAGGCTGCGCTTGCGTAATTTGCACGCAAACGCTGAGCGCGCTACAATTATAATTTGTTTAAGTAAGCATCTCAGCCTTGAGGGTAAATATTTACACTCTTCATTCCCTAAGAAAAAAACTGAAGGAAGCTTACACTAACGCTCAAGGCTTGAGGCTCGCGAAGCTGTTACTAACCTTCGTAACCATCACGTGGGTTTAAGTCCATGGTTATAGCCGGTTTGTTTTATCTTCGCGGCCGCAGCGACGTTTACTCCAACATTATTGCTATAAGTGAGAGTTTTCTTCATTTTTTGGAAGGGATATTCATCGGATATCACCCTGGAGGGGCGTATGCTATGACGTGTCTTTCTCGTTCCGAGAAAGTGTTCCCCCGGTTGCGGCCAACGCTGGAGTCTTTCTCATTTCGAGCAAGTGTTGCCACGACTACGGCGAACGCTGGAGGTTTTTTTTTTTTCAATCTTTACCAATCGCCCTAAGTGGGTATGCTTTGCTTGACAGCCGTGCGGCCGGGACGTTGGGAGTTCTCCGCGAGGCAAGTGCTCACGTGAAAGCGCTGGGAATTTTCTTGGTATTTTAACTGCGAACACGAACAGCTACAATTTGCTAACGAGTTTGGCTGTTAAAAATTCGAACTTCAACTACATATTCGCTTCCGAGCTGCCAATGAGTGGCGCTGTCGCTGGATGTTTTTGTGAGTGACTTCCTACGAGAGGTACTAGTGGCCTGCTCGTGCTCCGGATAAAAATACATTTATTTTATTGTGCTATTTTTTTCCATGTAGCTTATACTTAAGCTAATCACAAGTGAAGTGCAATTTTATTCGTTTGATGAACCTCAACATCAAGCAATTTGATTAAGGTTCACAACTAGGGCAACTTTACCTTTCAGCGCGTTTGTGATTACCAGGCCGCATACACTGCCTATCTACCAGGTGTATGTGAGGGTGGTTGCGCTGTATAGCTTAATCTTACGTGAAACCTTCGAAAAAACCAACGTGTGCACCACGCATGCCCTTATAAGAAAAGCTTCTGCGTCCACTGTGTACGGTTTATTTCTGCTCCCACGCTTAGCTGAAGCCCTTAAAGAAACGCAGGTCCTACACAGGAACCACTGCGAACATGGCGGCAAATATCTGATCACTCAATGGTTAATAAAAGTGTGCCAACAATCTTTTTCTTGACAATAATATCTCTCATCTCAGTATTCAACCTGGATTGAGCGTTGAAATTTCCAAAACGCTTTAGCATGCATCGGCATACTAGCATACCGGCATGCTGTCTACGTAGTATGCATCGGCATTCTCTTTTAGTGCGAATCGGTAGAGTTGATCTTGTTGACTTGTGAAGAAATTCGGTGAGCACTTCTTCTGGTCTTTTTGAAGCAAGGGATTTGTACGGGGCGTATGTAGCGCTTGGCTGCGTTGTTTTTTAGCAGCTGCGGTAAAGCACACACGAACACTCCCTACAGCATTATGGTCACAAGCAAAAATGACTTCTGGTTTCATGACAGATAACATTATGCGGGTGCGTCATGCTTAACCAACCCTCCTATTTTACAAAATAAGCGGTTCATTGCTCTCTCTGAAAAATCCATGCTGTATGCCGCAAAAAAAAAAACTCATCGTAACACTGAACAGTGGAACCCCCCCCCCCCCCCCCAAGTGTTCCTACTGAAGATTATGTTTGCGGATTATCTTTCAAGGCTTGGAGGGACTAGTGCCACTAAATAGCGCAAATCTTGCCCCAGACACCAAGCGCATGTTTCAGGATAGGCAGGACTAAGCCTTTGCCGCCAGAGAAAGCGATCCACTTCTGCTACTGAAGTGCTATTGCACGCATCTTTGATTCTCATTCGTAACGACGTCAGTCGCGCACAGCCGCAGAGCAGGGAGGACACGCGAAGCCTACCAGTGTTAACCGAGTAAATCACATAACCAACGAAATGGCGGTGCCCATGAACAGTCGCAGTGTAAACAAATGTCACGTAATGCGAATTGACCAGAGAGCATGGCGGAAGCACAAAACAACAGGAGAAAAGAGTGCGGATACCCTGTACCCTTATCCAGTGACACAAGCCGAGCGCTACCGACAAGCTCGCCGAAACGACGAGAAACATTTGATACCTTCCTCATCACTATTTGTAGTGGTTTACAACCTTTCTGCTGGGCGTCCAGTTTCGGAAGGCGGGGTGGCAATCATATTTAGCAGAAACTGTTACCGTATTCATATTAGAATACGTTAGGGTATACATGCGGAGCTATATGGTAATATATCAGCGAATGCGCAGATGCTCAGCGATATGCTCAATTCAACCTTTATAATTTGCACATGTTTGTAGTGCATTTAAAAATCTAACTTGATTTGAGCATTTCAACTTTGCAACGTTGTGTTCCAACGTTGTGGCGCCATAAAACGTGTCTTTTTGGGTAAATCCCTGCCGTAAGGGCACCCTCCCAGCGGTGTCTAGGTATATTACACCGAGAAATTGAAATACTCCGTCACGCAAACTCAGAAATCTGGTTATATCAATCGTTGTACTTTGTACATATTTGTCCGGAATATAAAACACAACGTCGATGTGTGCAATGCAAATTCGGAGCCTTGTGTCCGACGTTGTTCCGCCATAAAACGTGTCTCTTTGGGTAAAGTAAATCTTTTTGGATACCCTCACTGCTGTGTCTACGGTATTTTGCATAGAAAAATCAGTATATTCCATTAGGCAAATAAGAAAAACGTAAGACAGTGTCGCTAAAACACGAGTAAGTTTTATCGTTCGCTTTTATTAGATGCTGTTGACCCCCGGTAGCATCGCCGTCTACTTTATGTGTTTCCCTATTCTACGAGTCTTGCTACGAGTATCTCCTAATGGATAGCGTTGCACTTGATGCTCGACGTCAGCTTGTGTTGAACCGTACGAAAGCACGGTGGCTCATAAACTGTGCTGAGTCCAGCTATTGTACTGCAGCAGTACAGCCTCTTCTTCTCTACGAAAAGAACGGCCAATAGTGCTGATATTTTTTAGGCATGTGCAGGGATTCAGGATTTCATTTTCCTAGAAGTTCTTTCAGCACGGGTCCGTCGATTCTTGAGCTCTAGATGCGTCACTTCGATGCGTGTGAGTACTTACGCAAGAGGGCTCTGGCCGGCATGCCTAAGCCTGGCATTTTACGACCAAGGTCGAGTGATATCATCTAGAATGAAGAAAACAGAAAGAAAAAGTGGCGAAAAAGACGTCGAACAGAGTTTTCCACAATGAGAACCATGGCGTTATGCAAGCTCAGTCGGCAACCGTTGCAATCATCAGGAACATTAAGTAAAAGAGTGCACTTCGGCGTTGCTTTATTTTATTACACGTCGCTGTGGGAACCCTCCAATCTCCTGCTTTTCTTTTACCTGGCCGATAATACAGAACCTCTTGGCGATACAGTCAACGCCACGAAAAAAATGCCCATACCGTAGTAGTAAACCAGTAACAGGTGTCCGCTTAAGTAGCATTTATGGAGCGTTTTATGAAGTTCATTGAAGGCACTGAGAAAATTAGCACCAGCTTCTATCCGCACGCCCTTCTTTGTGATTACAAGTATTCCAAGCGGAGAGCACAAAGGCGTGTACGTGTGCGAGCCAACTGTTCGGTTAAAAATCATCGCTTTGGTGGTCATGCCATAGGAGTAGTCGATCCAGGGGCAGTTTTAAAAAAAAGGTGCCGAGATGGTCCGCCGTGTTCGTTTTCTCGCACTGGGAACTCAGCAAAGACACCATTTCTTGCTCAAAGAAATTCTTCAAGGCAACGCGAAATTTTCTCGATTTTCTATCAAGTGGACGAGACTTTTGCCATGCCGTGACAGGGTTACTAATAAAGGAATTACCAAATACTACAATAAATTTTTGATAGTGACCATATCCAGCAAAAGAAGTTAGGAATTGCTAGTGAACACATTTTTTACACTTTCGTTGCTGGGATAACTCCGAAAGGTAAAAAAAAACAATATAATATCGCTACATTCAGTGTTTCGTGTACACAAAACCTCATTCCCATAACCCTTTGCGAAAGAGGCACGAAATAAGATAAATCACAGGCAGTGCACCTAACCGCGAGGTAATTTTGTAAGAGCACGTCTGGCAGCACGTCATTTTAAGCATTGATCGTTACGTTTTATTATTTAACCGAACAATGCCCGCTCTTCTTGAAACCTTCGCGGTTAATGATTCAAAGTGAACTTGTTTTCTTCTGCAGGAAGTGCCCCGTTAATAAACGTATCTCGCTGGTCGTGGTTATTGGCTAAAATCTTTTGGATTTAGGAAAGGGATTCAGTTGGTCTGGAACGGGATTTACCTTGTATTCAACAAGTTATTTCAAAGTGCTTGGATAAAAAATTATGACGGACGTCAACGGAGAGGATGAGGGGCATGAATTCACAAATAAGACCATTACGCCTACGTTTAGTCTGTTTCTGTGCCAACTTTCCCTACTGCGAAGCCAAGTGTATTAGCTGGCACGCCAATTCAACTGCTCTGCCTCTAGTCAAGGTAATAACAATAGAAAGAATGGCTACGGGGAAACATCGTTTGCCGATTGTTCGCAATCCTCTGGCGACTCATACAGAACTTCTTCTCAGGCGGGTTTTTTTTACGTCTGTAAAAATCCTCGAGTAAAACATGCGCTTTTTCTGCGCGGAAAACAGACACATTGCTATGACGGGTCCTACAGGGCCTGACATCCAAATTACCCTGCGTGAAAAGATAATAGCATCACAGTTTGGAAGGACATTCCGGTCCACGCTATCCATAAATCCTGCTGGACAGTTATCAATATTAGATAATACAGAAAGGGACAAGAGGGACCTTTTACCCTTAAGCATGCAAGTATAACGATCGGGTATTGTGCCACAATTGAGTGTCTAGATTCAATAAAGACATACAAAATATGTAGTCCCGAAAATGAATCATAAGTTGGTAAGCTTTTTATTACCCTGAATAGTTTGGTGGTGAAATGCAGGCACTACAGCCTGTTCGTGTGCAAACAAGTGATGTCATTTCAATCTTAATCTTAATTACAATAGAGAGAGTATTGGCAGAGTGACCACGCTTCTAATCAAACACCGTGCCTTGTCGCTGTGTGGCTTCTCAGTGGCTTGTAGTCTCATGATAGTTCACACACTGTTTCGTTCAGGGCAATGTGACACGTGTAATGGAGAAAAGGATGCGTCGACTAACACAAGTCGGCAAACTCAACACTGGCAGGCACTTCTTCGCAGCCCCAAATTCATTAACAAGAAGCTTGGTGATGCTATTGCATTAAGAACGAATAGCGTCAGGGCGCCTGAATCAGGCCACTACAGCGATAATACGGAAGGCAAACATGATTTGGGGAGTGCTGCGGATGGAATTAGCCAATCGGCTATGCGCACACCAAAAATAAGCTTGCTGTGACCAGAAAGAAAGAATAAAGGGGTTGGCTCGCGGAAAAATTATGGAAGCCATGACGGCCCTGTCATGCTAAGTGACTTGTCTTATATGGATCGTTAAGCGAGCCGTGAAGACAAAATACAAGTTGGGTTTATTAGAAAGACTGCTTAGCCCCGATAACAATGATACCAATATCATCGCAATCTTCGAAAAAATAACGGAGATATTGAAGAAAATGTGTGAAGCAGTCGCGACCCCCTAATCAATTTCCCGCAAGTTTTTATGACGTCACCGAACCTTGTTTGTGGGATTGGCGGCCGGCTAACTGACCTGTCGAGACGACACATGATTGGACGTCTGTAATGGGGCCTCTAGTTTCATTTGACCGCCTCACTTGAATGCTAACGTGTCGTTAACGCACAAAAAATTATGTTTTATTGTTGGCCCTTATGACGTCATTCTTGCTTATAACACGTCACTGTGGCGCAAAATTTGAAAGTTTTTAAATATATCTTGCTTTTTTTTCGTTAAAAAAACATCTTTTGTGGCTGTAATGGAGCTGAGTGAGATACTGAACTCTAGTTCTTTCAAATTAAACAAAGTTGTATTTTCTCTTCATGGGTCCTTTAAGCCCGTACGGCTATTTGAATGATCGAAGCTAAAAACATGCATGTAAATTGGGGCCGCTTTTTCCTCACGCCAGACATGTTTGTGCGTATCCCACCGCATGCCGACGAAATCGCAGACGACGCCAACAATATTGGCCGGTGTTTTGTAGTTAATGCGTTTTTAATGAGCTTTGAGCCACAGAATTGAGCAACAAAAAATTAAAGGAGAAAGCGACATCACGAGTGCTGAGTGCAATCAGAGATTACAGTGACGTCAGAATGAAGCGCCCAATCGAAAGGCACCCTCCTGTGTAATGACTGACAGTGTCCACGCTGTCGCCTTCTAGGACTGTAATGTCACCAAATGAGACCTGGACCGGACAGTACCGGCGAATAAAAAAGGGCATATTACTTGGAGGCCGGGCAGCATTCGCATAATAAAATTGGGGCATTACGGGCGTGTGGTAACCCCTAGATTAGGCCCGATTCCACGATAAATGCATGAAAATGAGAGATACGGATACGCATAGCGCAATCTCGATGTACTTGTCTAAAGGCTAATCCGAGAGCCCGCTCTGAAGCTCATCGCTGAGACAACGAGGCCGGCACTCACCGTCATGATATTAAACAATAATCAAATTAGTATCATTACATTATATTCAAATATACCGAATTATAGTTTTTGATCATCGTTTCGACATTTCTTACGCAAACGAGCAAAAAACTCGCTTAGAAATCAATGCCATGGGCGTATAACCACTTCTAAATTACATGTAACAATATAGAAAAGCGAGACATCAGGATACTCATTCACTGTAATTGGCGTGGTTTTATCATAGTTATTACGCAAATAGGGAAGTCACATACAAAATAAGAAAAAGAAGGCGTAGAAGCCGGGTACTCTAGGCGCCTCTCTCATCAAGTATTTTAGATGCACAACATCTCTCATCTCGGGGCGATGTCTGTTGTCTTTCCGTCGTCCGTACGCACCTCTCCTCCTCTCCACGCCAGCTTTGATAACGTCACTCTCTCCCCCCCTCCTCTCCACACCACCTGTGTGCGCTGCTCCTCCTTTCTCCTCTCCACACCAGCTGTGATAACGTCACTCTCTCCTCTCCCCAACAACTGTGTGCGCTGCTCCTCCTCTCCTGTCCTCCTCGCCACTTCAGATATACCAGGTCCGCGCCGCTGCTCCCTTCAGTTGCTGCTTCGGATGATTGATTGATTGTGGGGTTTAACGCGCCGACGCAACGCAGGCGATGAGGGGCGCCGTAGTGGAGGGCTCCGGATTAATTTTGACCACCTGGGATCTTTATCGTGCGCCGAATCTCGTACCACGGGCGTTTGCTTTTCGCCTCCTCAGAAAAGCGGCCGCCGCGGCCGGGAATCGAACCCGCGACCTCGTGCTCAGCAGCGCAACGCCTTAGCCAGTTGCTGCTTCGGTCTGCGCCGTCCGATGAGTTGACAATGGACGCCAACGATTCTGGCAGTGACCCGCCGCGGTGGCTCAGTGGCTAAGGCGTTGCGCTGCTGAGCACGAGGTCGCGGGTTCGATTCCGGCCGCGGCGGCCGCTTTTCTGATGAGGTGAAAGCAAAAAAATTATGGTGTAGTTTCTCGTGCTTTGTTTAGCTAACGTGATTGGTTCACTAAACAGTTTATGGGGGAGGAGGTATCTAAGCTTTTGTAAAACAGCGTACTACTCTAAGAGCCATCCGTAATTATTCAAGTATTGTTTGTGTGTTCGCAAATTTATAAACGCGCTCATGCGGCATGCGTAGACGTGAAAATTAGCAAACAGTTTTGAAAATAAGCAGCAAGTTACAAGCTACCAAAAAGATAGACACAGTGGTAAAAAGCTTGGAAGAAGACAAATGTGCACTTCAGCACTTTACGCTGATCGCCACCGTACTATATGATCTCTGTGTTTCTTCAATGTTTAGCGTTTGCCCCCCCGCTTAGATGAAGCGTGCTTCTGTAAAGCACTTTATGATGACAAGAATAATGAAGGGAATATGTTAGCCAACGCTCAGAGCGAAATTTGGGATCGAACAGAGAAATTGGTGGGTCATACACGAACATTCGGATCGCAAATTACTTCATGACTTGAAAACTAATGATTTCTTTAAAAAGAAGTTTATGTGGAGCAGAAAACATATCAGCAAAATATGAATAAATGAAGGTACCAAATGACCATAAATAAGAACGATCAGCATTAAAAAACACATTACGCAAAATATTTCTTGCTATTTTGTATGCAGTTTGTCAACCCTGTAACAGCGACACGCTGCTCGTGCGTGTTATTTTCTCAATATTTGTCTTTTTTGCCATGCTGTTAATTTTATGATGCATAATCGCCTATATGTTGCCCATTGTTAGCTGCCTATGTCACGGCCATTTTGCAGAATGGTCGGAGAGTGTTTCAAATCCCAATAAAAATCTGACGATGATTTCGTGAAGTGTTATATGTTGCCTCTTGCGTTGTGAGAAAATAATCAAGGAAATTTACTTATAAAAAGCAAGGGAAAACAAGCGAATTGGGCCGGGCGCAGTTACATGGTTGGATTTTGAAGGTTCGTAATGACTTTACTACCCGCGTAGACAGAATAAGGGAAAGTGTGCTCACTGAATATTGCATAGAAAAAAGCATTAAAGCCAAGATCTTCCTCCGCGCTATGAAATTTTTTTGAAATTGTAGAATTTTGGATTTCTGAAAAACAGTGTTCAAAGGTGTCCAAAGCAACAGTTTATGTTTACGTCACCGGATATGTTGGTGTGACCAAGAAAATGAAGTGCTGTTGCTCCAGTAAAGCTCATCAATTCCCCAAAAGGGATCAATGCCCGATAATCAGAAGCCATTGGGGTCAATGCAATAGAAAGGTCAGCTACCCGAAAGAATAAAAGCTGCTGAAGCAGTGCAGGCTATTATGACATTTCAATGAGGCGAAATTGCTTGTAGAATTGTTAGGAGTTGGTGAGTTGGTTCACATAGACTACTATAGAACTATTTTACTGTTTGGTCCACCTAATCGTCGACTTCAGTTGTAAGTAAATGAAACAAATAAAATGACCAGTATGTAGCTTCTCTTACACATATGATTTCGAAAGCAGACACATGAAGTTGCTTGCATAGAGAGTCCGAACTCAGAAGTTCATTATATTGTATAATAACACTTTTCGCTGCATAACAAACGCCACACAAATACGCATAGCAAGAAATACACGAATTTCGTGTTGATTTAGAAGTTTATGCATCTCCTGAAAAATGTGTGATCCGTATTTCTGAAGTGCAATAGCGCGAAAGCCTAATGGCTCCAAAGAATTTGTACCACAAAACGCAATCATCAAGAATATCGATACCTACGCGACGATTGAAATGCAGCCTCCGTACCTCGGAGCTGGTCACTGAATAAACCCGTTGCCTAGAATCCCCTTCCTTAGGTTAATATTTTACGCGGAGCTGCTGGGCCTCGAACGGGTACTATGTTTCCACGAATTCGTCCTCGAGGAAAGAAACAAATTTTCAGAACAAGCAACAGAGCACAGAATTTTTTTTCGGCAAACTCCCCAGCCAAATAGTTTCCAAGTAGCTTCATCGACAAACACGTGAGGGCCCTGCAAAGCAGCAGCCTGAACTCAGCATGCACCAAGCCTTCTAGATGCTCAACGAGGGAGAAGGGACGCGGGTTGAGACGTAACTTCGGCTTTGCTGAATTAGTTGAACTTCGGAAAGCAGAGAGTCAACTGCTGCCTTATCGAACCAAGTCACTGCGCCGGGCGCACAAGTTCCGCTTTCAAGCTGCCTTCGACCTTTAAATTCAATTTGAGCGGAACGTCTACAAGAGTGAAACACTTCCATGCAACAAAGGCGAACATGAGTAATCATAAGAAGATCGATAAAAAGGAACGTAAATCCTTCGTCCCAAGCAGGCTTGGAGCCAAGACTTTCCTAAGTTGAAGTTTACACCTTAAAGCCGTTAGGTTTCGTTCATACGAATGCCGGATATAATTTGAACCATGGTCCTCATTTGTCGCTGGTTTAATTTTCTGCCATGCAGTATTGTTGTTTAGGTAACAGGTAACAATTACTTAGCC
>CM023453.1:118667883-118787883 GCA_013339765.2 Haemaphysalis longicornis
GATTGAGCAGGAAATGGTTGGTGGCAGAGCCTTCCGAAGAGAGTTCATTTTTACAATAAACAACGTGCAACTCAAAACTCCACCTTGCGGAACACCGTTTTCCTGCACATGAACTCTAGAGAGTGCAGTTCTAACTCGCACGCGAAACGTTCTTTCAGAGAGGTAACTGGCAAGCGTGTTCCACATGTTACCCGACATACCAAAGGACTTCAAATCGCTGAGGATGCCGTACCGCCAAGCAGTGTCGTACGCCTTTTCAAGATCAAAGAATACTGTCATACAGTACTGCTTATGGAGGTAGGCATCTTTAATATACGACTCTAACGCAACGAGTTGATCGTTCGTAGATCGCCCCGCCCTAAAGCCTGCCTGGCAGCTCTCGAGAAGACCATTGTACTCTAAGAAGTACACGAGTCTCCTGTTTATCATCTTCTCGAAGAGCTTACACAGGCAGCTTGTCAGGGCAATGGGGGCGATAACTGGCGGGAGAGGAAGGGTACTTCCCTTCCTTTAGGAAAGCCACTACTATGGCCTCCCTCCAAGAGCGTGGGAAGTGCCCCGAAAGAAATATTTTATTGTAGAGGTGAAGAAGTGTTTCAAGCGTGTCTGCATGTAAGTGTTGTATCATTGTGTATGAAATCCTGTGTGCACCTGGAGCTGAAGGTTTACAAGTACCGAGTGCGACCTTCAGCTCATGAAGTGAAAAGGGGGTGTTATAGGATGAGTTCGACTTATTAGTGTCTCCCAAGGACTTCTTCTCACATGATGCTTTGTGTTTAATGAAAGTGTTGGTGTAGTGTGCTGAACTGGACACGTGTTCGAAGTGTTGCGCAAGTGTGTTAGCCTGGTCTTCCAGTGTGTCCCCTGTTGTACTAACCAGGGGCAGGCTGTGTGTCTGTTGTCCTTTTAGTTTTCGTATTCGTGTCCAGACTTTGTGTGTGTCTGTGTACGAGTTAATAGATGTAAGGAAGGTGCGCCAACTCTCTCGTTTTGCCTCACGGCGCACACGTTTTCCTAACGCCTTGGCCCGTTTGAACAAAATAAGGTTGCCCGACGTGGGGTACCGTCGAAGGATACCCCACGCCTTGTTCTGGGCCTCTCGCGCCCGCCTACAGTCCTCATTCCACCACGGCCTCCTCTGATTGCGCGGAGCACCAGAGGCGTGGGGAAATGGACTTCTCAGCGGCGTCGAGGATGTGCGCCGTGACGAGTAGGGCGGCCTCCTCAACGTGTAGGTGTTTTATGGATGTGTGGTGTAGTTGAGATGTTTGTGTGAATGTGCTCCAGTTTGCTTGTGATTCATTAAACCTGTTATGGGAAGATGGACTGCTCGGGCCTGTACCTATATACGTTAATGAAGTGGGGAAATGGTCACTACCATATGGGTCCGTGCCCACACCCCACTCAAGACATGGAAAGAGAACTGCGGAACCAATAGCCAAGTCAAGATGCGAGTATGTATTGTGTCCTAAGTTATGGTATGTAGGCTGTTTTTTGTTGAAAAGGCATGCTCCGGAGGATGTAAGAAACTTCTCTATCAGGCGACCCCGGGCATCCGTACGGGAAGAGCCCCAAAGAGAGTTGTTGATGATGATGATGGTTGGTGTTTCATGGCGCAAGGCCAACGAGGGCAAAGAGCGCCAAAAAAGAAGTTATATATTGAAGCGAAGTGATTACCACAAAAAGGTAGGTATAAAAACATGTAAATCGAACATAGTAAAATCAATTAAAGGTAATGGTGATGGCTGGTGTATAGGGCCAGATTTGATTATGCGTGATATGAGATAAGGTTTTAAAAACTGAACATCTGACAAATAATGAACACACGTTTCATAGAAACCACTGGCATCGTCACCTAGAAACAGCAATGGATGTAGTGGGATATGTTGTCTGTAGAGTTCTCTGAAGTGTTTGTGTCGTGTTGTGTGAAGTGCCTTGCATGTTATTAGTATGTGGACTACGGATAGGCCCTCCCCGCACCTGCTACACAGGGTCTTGGAGATCCCGTGAGCAGGTGGGAGTGTGTTGCATGCGTGTGTGGCCTATCCGTAATCGAGCCAGGGTAACTTCGTTGTGTCTGTTGTAATCAGTGGTGTATGCTCCCAAGAGTGGCCTTTATAATGTGTAGTTTGTTGTCAGTCTGTTGATTCCAGTGCGCTTGCCATGTTTGTGCGAAGGTGTGTCTGATGATGTGATTTAGGTCGGTGTAGGGTATTGTTGTTATGTCAACTGTAGTTGTAAGGGCAGCAGCGGCCGCCATTCGGTCTGCGGTCTCATTACCTGGAATTCCAGAGTGCCCTGGCACCCAGCACACGGTCACCTCAAGGTTTAACGCATGCGCAGACATAATAGTACTAATGAGAGCATTGACCCACATGGTTTTTAGACTTCTGTGAGGATAATGTACGCACAACACTTAAAGAATCAGTATAAATTACAGATTTCGGAATTCGACTTAGAACAATATGTTGAACTACAAGAAGTATGCCATAGGCCTCTGCCGTAAAGATACTTGTATTTCTATTCATAGTTCTACAGACATTAAAGGTAAAAACACGTAAAAGAAGTTGTTTGTCAGCACCAAAAGAAATGTGCGACAGAACCTTCAGGATATTATTGTTTTTTAAGCATTTATGTTTTAGTTGTTTTATGTGTGGGGATAAACGTGAGCTTTCGTCAAAGATTATACCTAAAAACTTGTGTTCTTTCTTGACAGGAATCGAGGACACCATTGAGATGAATGTCTGGATCCGGCCGGATGCCACGCCTCTTGGAAAACAAGACACAAGTGCACTTCCCCGGATTAAATTTAAAACCGTTGCTGTCTGCCCAACCAGCTAGCTTGTTAACACCAAGCTGGACTTTGCGCTCGCAGACAGACAGGTTACAAGACTTAAAGGATAATTGTACGTCGTCTACATAAACGGAGCAGGAAATCGACGGTGGCAATGCCTTCCTGAGGGAATTCATTTTACAATAAAAAGGGTGCAAACTTAAAACTCCACCTTGTGGCACTCCATTTTCCTGCACATGTACCCGAGAGAGTGCAGTTCCAAGTCGCACGCGAAACGTCCTTTCAGACATGTAACTGGCAAGCGTGTTCATCATGTTACCCGACATGCCAAAGGACTTCAAGTCGCTAAGGATGCCGTACCGCCAAGCAGTATCGTACGCCTTTTGATGATGATGATGGTTAGAGTTTTTTGGCGCAAGGCCAGCTGGGGCAAAGAGCGCCAAACAAAAGTATCTAAAATAAAATAGTGGCTACTAAAGCCAAAACAACAATAAAATCAATTAACGGCAATGGTGATGGCTGGTGTATAGGGCCAGATTTGATTATGCGTGTTAGGAAATGAGGTTTAAAAAATTCACATCTGACAAGTACTCAAACACACGTTTCACGGAAAACATGGCATCGTCACCTAGAAACAGCGATGGATGTAGTGGGATATGTTGTCTGTAGAGTTCTCTGAAGTATTTGTGACGTGTTGTGTGAAGTGCCTTGCATGTGATTAGTATGTGCACTACGGATAGGGCCTCTCCGCACCTGCTGCACTGGGGTCTAGAAGATCCCGTCAGCAGATACGAGTGCGTCGCATGGGTGTGCCCTATCCGCAGCCTACCCAAGGCGACTTCCGTGTGTCTGTTGTGTGATTCAGATGTGTACCGTCCCAAGTGCGGCTTTATTACATGTAGTTTGTTGTCTGTCTGTTCATTCAAGTGTGTTTGCCATGTTCTGCGCAGGTGTTGTCTTATGTGTGGCTTGAGGTCTGTGTAGGGTGCCGTTGTAATGTCCACAGTGTTCCTGAGTGCAGCAGCACCGGCCTTCTCGTCTGCCAACTCGTTCCCAGAGATCCCTGCGTGTCCTGGGACCCAGCAGAGGACCAGCTCATGCTTTTGTGCATACACGGACATGATAGTGCAGAATACAAGATTAACTATGTGGTTTCTGGGGGGCTTGTGCGATGACAGTGTGCGAACAACACTCAAAGAATCTGTATGTATGATGGAATTGGGAATGTGATTTTCAAGTATGTGTCGTACAATCAGTAAAATTCCATACGCTTCTGCTGAAAAAATTGATGTGTGCATGTTCATGGTTCTGGCTGCATTGAAATTAAGACCATGAGCAGCGCACGACACCATACTGGAGGTTTTAGAAGCGTCACTATAAAATTCTGCACATGTGTATTTAAACTGCAAAGACAGAAAGTGCTGCAGTATTGCAGCTCGTGGTACACGATTTTGTCAAGTCTCATAAAAGAAAGGTCGCACGACACAGGGCGAACTTGCCAAGGCGGTAAACTGTTAGAAAAGGATGACCTGTACACATCTAAAAACGAAGCACTGAAATCCGAGGCTCGCTCTCTCACTCTAAGTGAAAAGGGCAGAGGAATGGATGGGCGATTTGCAAAGAGCAGAGATGTTGATGTATCGTTAAAGACAGTATAAAAAGGATGATTATTCAGTGATGAAATTTTAAAAGCATATAGCAAGTCCATGTACGTTCGTTGGTTCTCAAGGCTCCACTTATCACACTCGACATACAAACTCTCGACAGGGCTAGTGCGAAAAGCACCCGAGGCGAGACGAAGCCCAAGTGTAGCACTGGGTCAAGCATGCTGTTTTAGTCGCCGACCCATATACCACACTGCCATAGTCTAAACGAGACCCAACCAAAGCAGTATAGAGCCGTAGTTGGAGTTCTTTGTCGGAACCATAAGATTGATGGGAGAGAACCTTAAGTATATTCATTGTTTTCAGACATTTATGTTTAAGTTGCTTGATGTGTGGAATGAATGTGAGTTTCTGGTCAAACACTTGTGCTCCTAAGAACTTGTGCTCCTTGTTCACAGGAAGCGACACGCCATTAAGAGTAATGTCTGGGTCCATATGGACCCCGCGCTTCCTGGAGAACACAACGCAGGAGCTTTTTACAGGATTTAATTTAAAACCATTTTGTCTGCCCAGCCGGCAAGTTTCTTTACACCAAGCTGGACTTGACGTTCGCAGATTGACAGATTGCATGATTTATAGGATATCTGCACGTCATCTACATACATAGAATAAGAGATTGTAGGTGGCAGTGCCTTACCAAGAGAGTTCATTTTTACTATGAAGAGAGTGCAGCTCAACACGCCCACACTGTGGCACGCCATTTTCTTGCACGTAAACGTTTGAGAGTGCACAACCAACTCTTACTCGAAACGTTCTGTCTGACAAGTAACTAACAAGAGTGTTTAACATGTTACCCGATACACCGAATGACTTGAGGTCCCTAAGGATCCCCATAACGCAAAGCGGTGTCGTATGCCTTTTCAAGGTCGAAAAAGACAGTTAAACAATACTGCTTATGCGCGAAGGCATCCTTGATATACGAGTCAAGAGCTACCAGTTGATCGTTCGTCGATCGCCCCACCCTAAAGCCTGCCTGGCAGCTCTCGAGAAGACCGTTGTACTCGAGGAAGTACACGAGCCTGCGATTTACCATCTTCTCGAAGAGCTTGCACAGGCAGCTCGTCAGGGTTATAGGACGGTAGCTTGAGGGGGACGACGGGTCCTTTCCCTCCTTCAGGAAAGCTACAACTATAGCCTCCTTCCAAGAGTTTGGAATGTGCCCCGAAAGCCAAATCTTGTTATAGAGGTGTAAGAGTGTTAGAAGTGTGTCTGCGTGCAGGTGTTGTATCATTGTGTATGTGATGTTGTCTGGGCCTGGAGCTGAGGGTTTACACGTGCTTAGAGCAGCCCTCAGCTCATGTAGTGAAAACAGGGAGTTGTAAGAAGTCTGTGATTTGTTGCTTTCGCGTAGGGACTTCTTTTCACAACAGGCTTTATGTTTCAGGAAAGTGTTTGTGTAGTGTGCTGAACTGGACACGTGTTGGAAGTGTTGTGCGAGTGTGTCAGCCTGGTCCACTGATCTCCACTTAGTTTCTGGATGGCGCTTCGCCGCTGTCGCGGCCGGGCGCGCGCACGGCCACCGGAAGTTCAACGGCTGGTCTCAGAAGTCAGACGTCTGCTACGCTTCTCAACCGCTGATAAGCGTTCCCATTGCCGCATTTTGGCATTTTTTTCTCACTTTATTGCATTTTGGCTATACACATCGCGTTCAGATCGCAACTTATGGCTATACCGAAATATGCGACGTTAATATGATGCAGAATTTAATTGCAAAGGAGAACGAAAATGTCACTTCGTTCTTGGTTTGAGAGGAGACGACGCAGCTCTAACGGGATTTATGCTAGAAATTTATGCTAGGGATTTATGCTAGAAAAAAAACAACGTGGGCACGGCGTCAGGCTGTAGCCGAGTTCGTGCGCCCATTCTGTCAAAACAGTTGTCAGTAAAGTGGTCACTGCAGAGCCTGCTGCCTGGGGATGGAGAGCTAGTTACACGGACAAAGGTTCTCAAATAGCGGGCGCCCCAAAGCTGTCCCCAAGACGCGCTTGCGTTCTTTGTATCGCTCTCGCAATCAGCGCGACTGCCCTTCAGCCGCGGCTCGTTTCCCGATCCGCCCGATCAACTACGACAAAAGCCGTGCTAATTTTGTAAATTTCGCACGTCGTCCGCCAAAAATGGATATCTTGAAGCGTTTTCAGTACTCGGAAACAATCGGCGCGCGCGTCGGGCCGTGCCTGTGAACACGCCGGCGCGCCTGCCCTCACGGCACTGCTTGCGGCCCGAACTGGCCCAGACCACGGCAGCAACAGCTTATCGCATCGCCACTCTTCGAAATCAATCTGATCGCGCAGAAGAACTTCCGCATGCGAGAAAATGAATGTTAGTGCGGTGAAAAATTGTGCTATGGATTGTAATTTGCAGTTGTAGAGATAGCGGTGGTCGAATATCTACCGCGATGCTAAGCTGGAAGTTCCCAACACCGAACAGACCTAAGCAAACCAGCCGGTTGCGAGTTGTTGGGGAAGCCCCTCTTCTCGCTGCGCACGAGTGCGTTGCGTTTGTGTCAGAAGCGAATGCTTTAACGATATTTCTTTTTGTCTACACTGCTTCTCTTTTGTTTTTCGTCGTGAAGTTAAAAGTGTGGTAATTTATTTTTTTGCGCTCATAATCAAGTGACTGCGGTCACCAATCTTGCAATTTCGCGTGTAACAACTAAAACCACAGTTTGCGATAACCGCGGTTAAAGTTTAGAACCATGGTTAAACCAAACTGCGGTTACTTTCGCCGTGTAACTAGGGTATAAGTTTGCCACCCAACGCCGGTATAAATCCAGCTTAGAGTGAGGGAATCTGCGTAACAAGAGCCGCAGCTTAAAAACGACACTGATTTGACATTTGCGTTTCGCTGCGTATCGCGCACGTCGTACAGGATATTGTAATACTTCCAAGTGGAACGTCTTCCCAGACGACTAATCTGTTCTGCTTGTGCAATTGATGGCGCAACAAGCAGGCATTTTTGGCGGAATGCGTGCGAAACCAGCCCATGCGTAGCATGCGCTATGCTGGAACGGCCAGACTTCCGGGACGAGCGCTCGAACTTCCGGCGGCCGTGCGCCGGAGAGCTCGAAGCGCCATCCAGCAACCCTAGTGGAGATCAGTGGCCTGGTCTTCGAGTGTGTCCCCTGTAGTGCTGACCAGAGGCCGGCTGTGTGTTTGTTGTCCCTTGAGTTTACGTATTCGTGTCCATACTTTCCTTGTGTCTGTGTAAGAGTTTATTGATGTTATGAATGTACGCCAACTCTCTCGTTTTGCCCCACGGCGCACACGTTTTCCTAACGCCTTGGCCCGTTTGAACAAGAGGAGGTTTCCCGACGTGGGGTACCGACGGAGGATACCCCACGCCTTGTTCTGGGCCTCTCGCGCCCGCCTACAGTCATCATTCCACCACGGCCTCCGCTGGTTGCGCGGGGCACCAGAGGCGTGGGGAATGGACCTTTCGGCAGCGTCGAGGATGTGCGCCGTGAGGAGTTGTGCGGCTTCATCTACGTGTAGGTGTCCTATGGATGTGTGCTGTAGTTTGGATGTCTCTGTAAATGTATTCCAGTTAGCTCGTGCTTCATTGAACCTATTATGGGAAGATGGACTGCATGGGCCTTTACCTATGTATGTAAGTGAGGTGGGGAAGTGGTCACTACCGTATGGGTCAGTTCCCACACCCCACTCGAGAAGAGGAAAGAGAACTGCGGAGCCAATAGCCAAGTCAATACATGAGTATGTGTTGTGTCCTATGTTATGATATGCAGGCTGTTTATTGTTGAAAAGGCATGCTCCTGAAGATGTAAGGAATTTCTCTATAAGGCGACCTCGGGCATCCGTGCGAGAAGAGCCCCAAAGAGTGTTGTGAGCATTAAGGTCGCCTGTCAGGATGTATGGTTCGGGCAGCTGGTCAACCAGCGCCTCGAAGTCAGAGCTTAAAAGTGAAACATCAGGAGGAATGTATATGGAGCATACCGTTATCAACCTATTAAATATTATCAAGCGTATTGCTACAGCCTCAAGGATAGTGTTCAGAGTGACAGGGTGGCATGCTAAGGATTTCCGGACGATTATGGCCACACCGCCAGAAGAGTGTGTGCAGCCATCCCTGTCTTTCCTGTATACCAGGTAACTATTCAAGAAATTTGTGTGTTTAGAATTCAAATGTGTTTCCTGAACACACATTACACTTGGCTGATTGGTATGCAGAATCTCATACACGTCGTCAAGATTATTCATAAGGCCTCTGCAGTTCCATTGAACAATATTTTCTTTTCCCATTATTTAGTGTGAGAGTTACTGGAGTGTGTATGTTTATGTGTCGTTTTTCGGGGCTGTGACTCTTGGATTGGGCTTTTTGGGCGGCCTATCTGTAGGCTTGGACGACGGAGGCCGCTCCTTGCGCTGCGTTGCAGGCAAGAACGGCACGACGTCCATCTCGTCGTCCGATGTCCTGGGTGTGCCCGTCGAACCGGGCCCCCCGGACTTGGCCCTCCTTCGGGGGCCCTTCGTTTGACCCGCCACCGCCGCTGGTGTCGGGGGCACCAGAAGTGGCACGGGCGGTGCGGTGGTGGTGGGAGCCGGTCCGGGGCCCGTGGTGTCCATGGCACCCTCCAACGCAATGGACGATGGGGAGGCACGGACGGGAGCGGCACCGGACCCGACGGAAGAGGTTGCCACCACAACCGCTGCTGGCTCAGCGAGCGGTGTGGAGGCAGGCTGGGCTGCCAGAGGCAACCCAAGGGGGGGCGGGGGCAGGACCAAGTCCGACTCGCGGTACTGGGTCCCCGCCGAAACCAGACACCGCTCCGCCCCCCGGCGAGCTGCGTCGGCGTACCTCCCCAGGGGAAAAGAGGCGAACCTCTTTCGCGCCTCGGGGAAGGTGATGTTTTCTGTCACTTTTAGATGGATTATTTTCTTTTCCACTTGGAATTTCTCACACTTCCTGGAGTAGGCCGCATGAGGGCCCCTGCAGTTTGCACATGTGAGGTTGTCAGAATTGCAATTGTCAGTGGGGTGGTCCTGCGCTGCACATTTCGCACAGGTTGTTTTGCCGCGGCAAGAGGTTATGCTGTGCCCGAACCGCTGGCACTTAAAGCAGCGGCGCGGGTTCGGTATGTACGGGCGAATAGAGCATCGGATGTAGCCTGCATTTACATATTGCGGAAGTGTCGAACGGTCGAAGGTCAGGAGGATGTGTTTGGTGGGGATTATCTTATCATCCCTGCGCATCGTGATGCGGCGCACAGCTGTGACGCCCTGGTCCTTTAACCCTTCAAGAAGGTCGGAATCTGTTTCTGTAAGGAGATCCGACTCTGAAATCACACCCTGGGAGCTGTTCAGGCTCCGGTGGGGCGTGATCTTGATGTCCAGATCATGGATGCGAGTTTGGGCAAGAAGTGTGCGGGATTGTTTTTCATTGTTGAGTTCGAAAAGGATTTCTCCTGTCATGAGCTTTTTGGCTTCATACTTTTCACCTAATGTGCTTTGCAGAAATTTCGAGACAAGGAATACCGACAGTGAAGCGACGGGTCTCGTTGGGTCAGCTGACTCGATCACAAGAAAACGAGAATAGTTATTCATGTTTGTTGAAAGGACAGTTGTTGACAGAGGTGGGAATGAAACTTCGGTGCGGCCCCTTTTCGGGGGCCGATCACGTCTGGGGGGGGGTTTGGAAAATGCCATATGATACATTGAAAAGCAGGGAGACGGGGGTACTTTCTCCTTTGACCTTACCCTGGTAGTCAAAGAGGTCCCGGAGCTCCCTGCCTGGTAGACAGGCAGGGAGCCTATCGGCCGGAGCTTGACCAAGGCTCCGACGGCCACCGTTCGTGGTTTCTAACCCTCCACCTATAAACACATCGCCACGGTTGGATCCAGCTTATGTTTGGGGGCTCGGGGTCCGCGGTATCGCCAGTACCGTCACCAAGATTGCTCAAGGTGCCCCGTGCGGGGAGTCTCACAATGAATGAGCCCCTGGGCGCTAGCTCTCTAAGCCTTCCTTACAAGGAGGGGCGAAGGAGGCTAGAGTTTATCTAACCGTTCGATAAACTGTAAATATTATAATGGTAATATCAACCTTTTTATCTGAGTACAAAAAAATAAAATAAACATATATCAAGTATGCACCAAACGCCGGTCTTGTTAAAACTCGGCTATCGCACTGGTTAGTGTTTGTGTGTGTGTAATCCTCCTCAGCACTGTGGCAGTGCTTTGGCACGCTAAATTACTTTTGCTCAAGACATGCCCTGACGTGTAAAAGTTGGTGCCAGGGTTAAGTTTGTTTCCAGTTGCTTGCTCACCGTCCTCCTAGCTTCATCGTTCTCTGAATAACAACTCGAAAGCAGAGATTGACAATATTTAACAGTGTGTTGCACATACAAAGTTCGCTGTAAAAAATAGCATAACAGCATTTTTTTTTTCTTTTTGAACATGGGTACAGGAGCCATATATGCAAAATAATTACCTCAGTTGGGTATTAAGAAGGCTTTTCTTGCGCGCAACATTGATGAGGGGCATGACACTGCTTCGTTCTGTTTTGGCATACGGCTTCCAGAAATGCTTATACATATATTGCAGTTTCATGCGTGATTTGCTTGCACGTGTGTAACGCAGGTGACTACCTCCTTGGTGATTCAGCATACCCTCTGCTGCCCTGGCTCCTTCCCCCGTACCAAAGTACAAGGGGGCTCGCACAGCACGAAGAGGACTTCAACAGGCTGCACAGCCAGAAAAGGGTCACCATTGAGGGTGCCTTTGGTATCCTGAAGAATCGTTTCCGGAGGCTGTTCTAAGTCAACGCACTGTCCATCAAGCTGCGTGCTGCACAGCCTGTCATACGCACCAGTGTCGATGAGAACACCGAGCGGCCCAGAGCAGGGCTGGATGTTCCTCTTCCTGACGATGACAGCGACCTTCAGCCCTGTGCGGGAGACCTCAGGGACGATATAGCTCTTAGTTTGTAAGTTCCACTCCAACCACCCCGCTGTACGCACGCAGTATCGTACACGGCATCGTACGCATAGCAAACTGCAGCGTTGTACGCATCCTTTGTACACGCATGGTGCTAGGAGAGATTGTCGTGTTTAGTTTCTTACACAAGAAAAATCTGTTTTCCATTAGTTCTAGTCATTTCGCACAAGACAAACCACTGCGCTGTACGTATCCTTTGTACACTCAAGGTGCTAGGAGAGATTGTCATGTTTAGTATCTTGCACAAGAAAAGTCTGTTTTCTACCAGTTCTAGTCATTTCGGACAAGACAAACCACAGCGCTGTACGTACCCTTTGTACACGCATGGTGCTATGGGATATTGTCGCATTGATTTTAATACACAAGAAAAGTCTGTGTGTTATCACTTTTCCTAGGGTTGTGTTTTCTTTGTCACGCTGTTATAACTAACATGCACTGATTGGTTTATGTGTGTTTTTGCATACATTGCAAGCTGCCACACTTAGCCAAATGGTAGTCCTGATTTCGGCTCTGTGGAGCGCTTGTGAATGTGCATAGCTTAAAAAGAAAAATCCAAGTTTAATGCTTTTACAAGCTGAATCTACAACTAGGCTACAAAGCGTGCCGTTGTGGAGGGCCATGGATCGATTTTGACTACATGAGGATTTCTAGTTTGCAGAAACATCGATGCAAAAATGTATTTGCGCTTTGCCTTCACCAGAGGTTGATAGTTTTCCAGTCGCTGTTTTGTACCTTGATGTGCAAGCGCGTCTTGCATTTATACTTGTGTTGTGTTCTTGGATAGTTGCGTGGGTGCCCCTCTAAAACCTCAGTACATGAGGCACTGTTGCAATAGATGCTCAGTTAAAAGAAACATCACAAAACATTTTGGTTGATTTCCCTATGGTAAAGGTGATGATGATGGTTTGATGTTTATGGCGCAAGGCCAACTGGGGCAAAGAGCGCCAAAACAATAGTCGTATATGAGAGGTGATACCTTAAACACTAAGCAAAATCAGAAATACAAAAGTAAAATCACAAAACGACAATGAGCATGGCTGGTGTATAAGGCCAGATTTCATGATGCGTGATAGGAAATGAGGTTTAAAAACTTGACTTCTGACAAATACTCTAACACACGTTTCACGGAAACAATGGCTTTGTCACCTAGAAAAAACGATGGATGTAGGGAAATATGTTGTCTGTAGAGTTCCTTAAGTGTTTGTGTCGTGTTGTGTGAAGTGCCTTGCATGTGATTAGTATGTGCACTACAGATAGGGCCTCTCCACACCTGCTGCATTGGGGTCTAGAAGATGATGATGATGGTTGGTGTTTAATGGCGCAAGGCCGACGAGGGCAAAGAGCGCCAGAGAAGTTATTTAATGAAAACAAGTGATTACCACAAAAGGTAGGTATAAAATGTATAAACTGTACATAGTAAGATCAATAAAGATAATGGTGATGGCTGGTGTAAAGGGCCAGATGTGATTACGCATGATAGGAAATGAGGTATAAAAACTTAACATCTGACAAATATTTAAAAAAACTTTGTAGGACTGACCAACAATGCCCTCAAGAAATTTGGAGATCAGGAAGACAGACTTTGTGGCAAGGGGGTCAGACGCATCAACAGATTCGATTACCAAAAACCTAGCATAGTTGTCCGGCTTTGGGAAACTCGTCGTTGGCAACGGAGGAAAGGATACTTCGGTGCGGCCCCTTTTAGGAGGCCGATCATTGGATTTGGAAAATTTGGAAGCCATATATCATAGTATAAAAGCAGGGAGATGGGGGTACTTTTTCCTTTGACCTTACCCTGGTAGTCAAAGAGGTCCCGGAGCTCCCTGCCTGGTGAACAACAGGGAGCCCATCCGCCGGAGCTTGACCTGGGCTCCGACGGCCACCGTTCACGGCTTCTAACCCTCCACCTATACACACATTGCCACGGTTAGATCCAGCGTATGTTTGGGGGCCCGGGGTCCGCGGTATCGCCAGTACCGTCACCAAGATTGCTCAAGGTGCCCCGTGCGGGGAATCGAGAGTAATGATCTGGTTCAGGAAATGTCAAAGATGGCAATGGAGGAAACGATACTTCGGTGCGGCCCCTTTTAGGGGGCCGATCACGGTTGGGGGGCGTTTTAGACAATACCATAAAGCATAGTATAAAAGCAGGGAGACTGGGGTACTTTCTCCTTTGACCTTACCCTGCTAGTCATAGGTCCCGGAGCTCCCTGCCTGGTAGACAGGCAGGGAGCCCATCGGCCGAGCTTGACCAAGGCTCCGACGGCCACCGTTTACGGCTTCTACCCTTCACCTTTAAACACCTCGCCACGGTTGGACACGGCTTATTGTGGGAGCTCGGGGTCCACGGTGTCGCTGCTCACCGTCACCATGAATACTCAAGGTGCCCCGTGCGGGGGTAGCCAACAAGGTCATCAAGCACACAAGCTTTCTCGCAGTCAACTATAATTGCATTGAAAGAGAAGTACGGTCTCTGCGCTACCTTGCTGGGCAGGTCCCTGAAGTTGTAGCTGACGTTGAGATGTCGTCACTCATTGATGAGTGGCACCTGTTCAGGTGTGGTGATTGTGAAGGGCCGCTAAGCGTGGAAGAGGGGGTTGATGTCTATTGGGCAAAGGTGTTCTCGCTGAAAACTTCTTTGGGCGGGCAGAAGTACCCCCTCATGTCTAAGCTCATCAAGGCACTCCTTTGTCTGCCTCACGGAAATGTCAACTTGGAGCGGGGTTTCAGTGAAAACAAACACCTCATCGAAGGACGAAGTTCTTTGAACATTTCCAGTATTAATGCCATGCGTCAAGTAAAATCGCACCTTCAGCGCTAAGGTGGCGATGCCACACAGGTACCTTTGGGTCCTGACCTTATCAGAGCTGTAAAGCAGCCTCGGGTCAAGCATGCGATAAGGGTGAGTGCTGAGGCTGCCTCTAAACAACGGAGGAAGACGGTACTTTACAGCAACCGGGGCTGTCGAAACAGAGGAAAGTTCTGGAGGATCAAGTTACCTCAAGCAAGGCACTTCTGAAAAGTGCAGAGGAACTTATTTCTTCTGGTGTGAAGTAGAAACACCTAGACAGAATCCAAAGTGGTCATGTTCTCTTGGAAAAGGGGAATGCTACCTTACACGAAGCATTGGGGGAGCTGGAAAAGCTAAATCAGCAGATATACAAACAAGCAAAACAGTAATTTGCTTCATTACACTGCTCATAGGCAGATGCGTACTAATATGTGACCACAAGTTTTGTGCAATAGAATCTATTTTTTGAAGTGTTTTTTTTTTTCAAATGTTTGCGAGTTCAACCTAGTTTGCAACACCTTTTACACATGTACAGTGGGGTCCACTGTTAAAGGGAAACGGCGAGCGCGTGGCCACTGCGCTCCGTGAAGCGCCGGCGCCGAGAAGTGGCGAGAATCGGAGACAGCCGGCACATGCGCACTGACCGCACGAGGCGGCAGAAGCCGCTCTGTCGTCTGCTACGGCGCTTCTCCAGGCCGTTCACATCCTTGGAGTGCGAAATCCCTCAGCTTGAGCGGCGCAGCGGAGCGCCATAGCAGACGACAGAGCGGCTTCTGCCGCTTCGTGCGGCCAGTGCGCATGTGCCGGCTGTCTACGATTCTTGCCACTTCTCGGCGCCGGCGCTTCGCGGAGCGCAGTGGCCACGCGCTCGCCGTTTCCCTTTAACAGTGGACCCTACTGTACAAGTTCTGTGCAACGAAAGTATTTCTATGTTTAAGAAGTGTGATATCTTTTTTTTTCAAATGGTTGTAAGCTGAACCTAGTTTGCAGCACCATTGATGCAGGTATAATTTTTTGTGCAACGAAAGTACTTCTATGTTTAAGAAAGTGCGATATCTTTTCTTTTCAAGATGGTTGTGAGCTGAACCTAGTTTGCAGCACCGTTTTTGCAAGCACAATTTTTGTGCTACGAACGTATTTCTATATTTAAGGGTGGTATTTTTGTTTCTGAAATAAGTGTTTATGAACAGAACCTTGTTTGAAGTCTGTTTCTCAACATGTTACCACTCAGGTTACATGTTTTGCAAAAAGGTAGTGCAATGCATGACTTGTAGCATTCAGTTAATAAAATCTATGCAAAGACAATTTCAGCATTGTGTGCATTCCATGATTATTAACAGGTGTACATTGCCCCCAAAGTTGTTACAAATTAATTTTTTAAGCTTCTAATACCCTTCTAGTACACGAAAATTACATTAAATGCTTAAGGCCTTAAAAAGCCGAATAACATTATTTGGGTGGTCCGTGCTACACGCCAAAATGCGAAGGCATTCAATGTGTTAGGTATGATGGTGATAATGACCAAAAAGAGAAATGCGCTCATATTTCAGAACTTTTTATGCAAAGAAAAACGTCTTATAAGGGTTAAAAATGTTTTTCTGTGGAAGAAAACGCTCTGCGAAATAGCTGTTTTAACGAATGGTGCTAGCTGCTTCTAGTAACTTCGTGAGCGACTGCCGTCGCCTGCCATCCGTAGCCAAATCCAACGCGGTTGTTTTCCACGTGGTTTTTCACATGGAGTTTACCGTTCTTCGTCTTTCTCTGATCATTGTCGTGGTGGGATCTTCGCGCAGGCGACAAACAGAAAAAGTGAAGAAGAGACGCAGAAATGGCGGCCGTGTGTTGTCGGCAGCTGGCGTCAAGAAGATCGTCTGCCGACGTTCCCGGCGCGCAGCTTGTAGCTGCACTTCCATGCTTGCGCGTGCGTCATCAGGCCGAGGAGCGACGCTTTCAACAACGTGGTGAAGCTGCCAAACGGCGTGTGCGAAGCATCGAACAACTCTTGCTCGCCAATTCTTTCGTGATGACTAGAGACGGGAACTTTAGGCAAAATGCCTATTTTTTATTTAAGTCCGTATCGAGCCTATTTAACATATAAGCATGAACTAAGGGAAGGGGAGCATTTTAAGCAATAGTTGATTGTGCCTATACGTGCCTATTTTGAGGTCCGTGCCTATACAAGCTTTTAAGCGCCTATAAATGCCTTTTTTGTGCTGTCGAGTACAGATTTTGCCTAAATCAGTCGTATATCTCGATGGAAAAATGGGAGATCTATTGTTGGACCGATGGGAATGCATGAACATCTTGTCCCTCTCCATTGCTAACTTGAGGCTTGCTAACATTGCTAATTCAGCGCAGACCTATGTGAAGTCGTTGTAACATCCCTTAGGCGAAGATAGAAAACAACACTTTCAAGAATTTTTTACAAACGTACTGCAAACAAAATGTACCATCAGAGTCGACTGTTCGCAAGGAGTACCTGCGACCACTGTAGGAAATTAGAAGAGAAATCGGTGAATTCCACATATGGATTTTTGTGCACGAGACGACAGATGCGACCGGACAAGTACTCGGTCACTGAGTAGTCGGAAAGCTTGACGCAGAAGAAAAAAGAACGCCTTTACTAATCTGCTCAAAAGAGCTGGAAAAAACTAGCGGCGAGACCATCGCCCACTTCGTGAACTCGTCTTTGAAGCTTCTGTACCCCTCCGGAGCCCACGACGACCGAGTACTGATGCTGTACACAGATGCAGCAGCTTATATGCATAAGGCTGGTGCACTTCTCAAGGTTTTTTATCCAGAATTATTGCACGTCACTTGTCTTGCTCACGGGATTCATCGGGTTTGTGAAGAGCTATGAAAGTCGTTCAGTTCGGTCAACGAACTGATAGCTGCAGGGAAGGCGGTGTTCCTCAAGGCTCCTTCCCGCGTTCGTGCTTTCAGGGAGCAGTTGCCGGGTGTACCTCTTCCACCGGAGCCTGTTGTTACCCGGTGGGGAACTTGGCTGAAGGCAGTGGAACACTACAACCAACACTTAAACGGTGTTAAGCCTGTTGTTAGCAGCTTTGCAGAAGACGAGAGTGTAGCCGTGAGAAGGGCCCAGAAGGTTCTACATAATGGTACACTTCCATGTGACTTGGCCTATTTGTGTGCCCATTCACGTTCTTGGCAACAACAATACAGAAACTTGAGAAAGTTCGGGCTCCACGCTCACTCAAAATATTCAGCTGCTTTTGGACGCCCAGGAAAGGTTCGCCAGTGCTCCCAGGGGACCAGTTGCTGACAGACCTATAGAGAAGCTTAAGTCTGTCTTGGACAGAAATCCAGGATTTTCGACGCGGAAGGAACTGTCTGAGGTTTTGAGTGGCGGACATACCGCGATTCCACATGGAATGAATTAACATCCAACGTGCCGAAGTACAAGTACGCTCCGCTAATTTCAGTGGATGTGGAGCGTTCTTTTTCTGCGTACAAGCAGATATTGACTGAAAAAAGGGCCCACAACTTCAAGCCCGAAAACCTGGAGATGGTGCTTGTTTGCCACTGCTTCCACAGCCTTTCGCACAGTGTTGTGTCAGCCTATATATTTCGAAAGTGTGACCCTTAAGTTTTTCATGAAGAAAATAAAATTGCATTTACGAAATCCCGATGTTTGTATCCTGTGTTTACTCAAAGCCGAAAAATTGCCCTGAAATACGCCGCCTGAGTAAATGTTATTCGAGGCTATATATGCCTAAAAGGTAGTACTTAGCGCCTATATATGCCTAAATTACGATTTTGAGCGCCTACAATAGGCGCCTAAAACGCGCTTTTTTAATGCCTAAACTTCCGGTCTCTAGTGATGACCGGTGTGGCCGTGCATTCACTGGGGACGGTGGAGAGGTCGCGCTGGCGCTTCACGCGGAACGAGAGGTGGTTTGAGACACTGCCTCACTTGGGTGAAGCCCATTTTAAGCGTTGCTTTAGGGTGGCGCCGGCCACTTTCCGCTACATTGTGGATGCATGCAGCGCCGACATCACCCGCCAAGACATCGAAATGATGGAAGCGGTGTCCGTCGAGAAGAGAGTGGCCGTTGGCCTTTAGAGACTCTGCTCCACCGCAGAAGAACAAACCGTCGTGGAGCTGTTCGCTTTGGGACGGTCGACGGTGAACATGATTTATAAAGAATTCTGCATCGCCATTCTGGACAACTTGGAAGATGAGTGGGTGAAGGCTGTCTCGCCCTCCAACATTTCCCAGCACATGGGGGAGTTCGTCGCGGTGACTGGGTTTCCACAAGGCATTGGAGCTCTGGACGGGTGCCACTTCGCGGTGTCACCACCCCAAGAAGACACCACAGATTATTATAACTATAAAGGCTGGTAGGTAAAGCTTCCCTCCTAATTACGGCAATAAATGTGTACTTCTAGTGCTCAAACTGGCTGCTTGGTGAAAGTGTTTATGTTCGTCCAAGTAATAGAAATGCTTGCAGCTGTTCGTTCACCTTTAGAAGAAAAAAACATTACACACACTTTCATGCGCATGGATGATTTACATTTCTTCCTTTTCATGCGGGTACAGCATTATCCTTCTGCCATTGGTGGACCACAGGTACCAGTTTCGGTACACGAACATTGGATCGCCCGGGCGCTGCCATGATGCATACATGTACGGGAGGTCAAAACTGCGCAAATTCGTGGAGAGCGAGGCATATTGAGGGCCAACGGCTGAGATTGAGGGAATGGTAGTGCCACCGATCATCCTGTGCGATCAGGCTTTTCCCCTCTCCGAGAACATGCAGAAGCCATATGCAAGTGCTTCCCCAGGAACGTCTGAAGCAGCTTTCAATTATAACCTGTCAAAAACGAGGATAGTTGGGAACGCGTTTGGGCGCCTCAAGGCGAGGGTTCCCTTCATCATGAAGTGAATGGAGTGTGACTTTGACACTTCTGTGCTAGCAATTAAAGCCTGCTGTGTCCTCAACAATATCTGTGGGGACTTCCGGGATGGCATTGACCTACGATGGGAAGAGGCAGTAGCCATGTACAACGCTATGTACACCCAGCCAGCCCGTACCACTGATTGTGAGAGAGACAATGGCAAGGAAGTGCGTGCTGCACTGGCAAACTACTTCTAAAACAAAGTGGTTAGGGACTTTGAAGTGCCTGTCAAAACACACAACACCCAGTTTGCATACTGCAGTATGTGTGTATTGAATTTTACGTTTTTTTATTTCTACCTTCAAGTTTTGTTTTATAAAAAGCCTGTTTGCTGTATATTGCATTTTACGTGTTAGTTATTTCTATCTTCAGGTGTTGCACGTTTTTCAAAAAGACTATTTGTACTATATTTCATTGTGTTACGTTTTATAAGAAGCCTATTTGTAGTATATTGCATTTTACACGTTTGTTATTTCCATCTTCAGGTGTTGCATGTTTTTCGAAAAGCCTATTTGTAGTATATTTCATTGTGTTGTAGTTTCTGCCCCACCTTTGTTTTTCTCGGTTTCATGGTCTTTGTGGCACTTGTGAACCTCCTTTCTCGATTGAGTATGGGTTTTAATGCGGCAACGCTACACAGGCGATAAGGTGTGCTGTAGTGGAGGGCTCTGGATAAATTTCCACCACCTAAGGATCTTTAACGTGCGCCAAAATCTCGAACACAGGGGGGTGTTTTTGCCTCCATCAGAAAAACAGCCACCGCGGCCAGGAATGGAACAAATCATCTTGGTGTGATGATGGGTTCCATTCCACCCAAGCCCCAGAACAAGAAGGAACTCCAGAGCTACCTCGGCCTCGTGAACTTTTACAGGAGCTTCCTGCCGAACCTGTCGTCGCATCTGCAGCCGCTCCATCTTCTGCTTCGAGATGGACAGCAGTGGGCCTGGAAGAAGGAGCAGGACTTGGCCTTCCAGCGCAGCAAGGAGCTCATCACCAAGGCTACGGTGCTGGTGCACTTCGATCCGGCCAAGCCTGTCGTCCTAACTGTAGATGCGTCACCATACGGCGTGGGAGCCGTCCTGCCCACCGGGAGAAGGATGGCCAGGAACGCCCTGTATCGTTTGCGTCCAGTCGGCTTCATGCGGCAGAGCAGCGGTACAGCCAGCTGGACAAGGAAGGCCTGGCCCTCATGTTCGGGGTCGAGCGCTTCCACCAGTACCTGTGGGGCAGGAAGTTTGAGGTGGTCACGGACCACAAGCCGCTGCTGGGACTGCTGGGGCCTGACAAGGCGGTTCCAGTGCAGGCATCGCCTCGAGTGGTGCACTGGGCTTTGAGGCTCGCGGCCTACAGCTACCGATGATGATGGTTGGGTTTTTATGGCGCAAGGCCGACTAAGGGCAAAGAGCGCCAGAGAAAAGGTTATTTATTGAAGTGAAGTGGTTACCACAAAAAGGGTAGGTAAAACGTGTACACCAAACATAGTAAAATCAATAAAAGATAATGGTGATGGGTGGTGTATAGGGCCAGATTTTATAATGCGTGTTAGGAAATGATGTTTAAAAACTTGACGTCTGACAAATACTCAAACACACGTTTCACGGAAACAATGGCATCGTCACCTAGAAAAAACAATGGATGTAGGGGAATATGTTGTCTGTAGAGTTCTCTGAAGTGTGTGTCGTGTTGTGTGAAGTGCCTTGCATGTGATTAGTATGTGCACTACGGATAGGGCCTCTCCGCACCTGCTGCACTGGGGTCTACAAGAGATACGAGTGCGTCGCATGGGTGTGCCCTATCCGCAGCCTACCCAGGCGACTTCCGTGTGTCTGTTGTGTGAGTCAGGTGTGTACTGTCCCAAGTGTGGCTTTATTACATGTAGTTGTCTGTCTGTTCATCCCAGTGTGTTTGCCATGTTCTGCGCAGGTGTTGTCTTATGTGTAGCTTGAGGTCTGCGTAGGGTATCGTTGTGTCTACAGTGTTCCGAGTGCAGCAGCAGCGGCCCTCTCGTCTGCCAACTCGTTCCCAGCGATCCCTGCGTGTCCTGGGACCCAGCAGAGGACCAGCTCATGCTTTTGTGCATACACGGACATGATAGTGTTGAATACAAGATTAACTATGTGGTTTTTGGGAGCCTTGTGCGATGACAGTGCGCAAACACTCAAAGAATCTGTATAGATGATGGAATTGGGAATTTGATTTCAAGAATGTGTCGTACAATCAGTGAAATTCCATACGTATGCGCGCATATTGCTGGTATCTGCTTTTGCGCACACGCTCAGTCTCATCAATTCTAATTCTCCATGGTGTCATCATACGTATATGCCTGCCCATCCGCGCTCGCCAGGTGCTGCTCAGAACTGACGGTGCGCACTGGCATGCATGCATTGCGATCCCAGGTGAAAATGCATGTTTTTTTCTAGCTGGATTATTGAACCAGAAATTTCTTATAGCTACAAATATTCTAGCTAGAAATAGGCAGAATTTCTAGATAGAAATTCAGTTTCTAGTTCATTTCTAGCTGGATTGAGATTTACTTCTAGCTAGCATTTGTCAGTCCAGCTAGAAGGAAAAAAAACCGCAAGCTGGAAATAATCGTTTCCAACTGGACTAAAAATTTATCTAGTTAGAAGCTGTCGATTCTAGCTAGAATCTAATAATCTAGTCAGAAATGAAGCCTGAAATCATGATTTCTTGCTAGGAATGCTCTTTCCATTTTCACGGGGGATGCGAAGCTTGGCCATCATCCAATAGTACCAGAAGAGTTAGATAACACCTATGTAATGAGAGTTATCTACTCACCTGGATGAGAATCCTCTCTGCCATCTTGAGTCCGGGGAACTTCGTAAAAAAAGGTTCTTGGCAATCCACCAAAGTAGAATCCGCCGAGATGAACAAGGGCCTAATAAACCGCTCAAAGTACGCTACAACAGTTAAACGTTCCCATACCTAAAAATACAATTGCGGTGATTAAGCAATGAAAAAAAAAAAACTGCCTACTACACAGAAAAAACAAGACGCCGGAAAATCGTGGCGGGACAAAGAAAACTTGGGAAGAACTCCTAGAGCACAGACGCCCGGACCAGCAAGAACTTCCGCAGCTCCTTATACAGCTTGGGAGAGTTTTCAGTGTTCTCCTCTGAGATCCTCACTACCGTAAATGCCCTGTTTACGATTTCGAATGGCGTAAACACTATTATAAAAACAATTAGTTTTTATAGGGCATTTTGGTGTCATTTTGGGGATATATGCTTCTCCTCGTGCGGTTACGAAGCTGGCGACAGAGAAACTAATGACGGGAAGTGATGCATTCTTCGCATTCTTTCCGTTCTATCCTCCATGGATGTCTTTCGCGCCTTTTTTTCTTTTGTGCAGCTACTTTCTGTCTTTCATTACGCTTTGCAAGTGTGGCGTTTGCGTCCTACGCCCTTTGAAGTCGGAAGCATGTGCTACGCGTCGTACGCGCCTCACCCCCACCGTGATGCCTGTTTACAACTGCCCAAGGTGCGTCTTTATCGCGTCACCATCAAACGAGTGGTGCACCACATGGCAATACACCGCTGGGAGCCAGCTTCCATGTGATTTGTGGTGTAGACCGCTGCACAATGTCGTACGCTGTTACTTTGCGTACAAGCAGCATGTGTACCGTTCGCATAGGAAGGCTGCAGGTGTAGTGACCGCAGCATCAAGGTGATGACGCTGCAAGGACGGTGAGAATGACGTCGTCGAAATGCATTCGTCCTGAAGCGATCTAAACCGCAGCGACGATGTAAATGAGACGTTGCCTGAGTGGTGGGTACAGCACAAGAGAAATGCATAAGCATCTCATTCTGTTTTACCCTTACAATAACGGAAAAACTGCGGTTGCCATTCTCAACAGCCGATGAGATCTTCAGTGTGATGAGGTCTCTCATCGAGCAATTTTTGAGGGGCACACTGCATCGAACACTCAAGTTCCTCGAACAAATAGGTGTAGCTTTTGTTTGCGAGAGACAAGCTTGTCGTCCCACCTGAATGAAGACATTGTGCAAGACATGTTTGCTGGACTGGAAAGCACACACCTCAGAAAGAAATTTGTTGCAGAAAACTTTTTTGCATACAGAGTTACTCGGGTGCACTGCAGACCGGAAACTTTGTGGACACCACGAGTTACGTGCCAGTCCACAAAGTTCTGACCAACTTCTTGCATTCTCAAGATATGCTGGAGTGTTTAATGCAGCCTGCACCAACGTCAGCAGATGTACTTCCAGACTTTGGTGATGGGGAGTTCCTTTCACAGCGCCAGTGACGTCCGTGCAAGATGGAGCTTGCAACACTATATTCCTGCTTTTGTATACAGACGAGCTAGACCCTGACAAACCTCTTGGCAATGCTGCTGGACAACACAAAATTCTGGTGTGCTTGTACTCTCAATTTTGAACATCCACCAAAAACACCGATCAAAGCTCAAGCACCATTTACCTCTTGCTCCTGCTTGTTTACTCTGCGGTTGCAACGACATGGCATTAAAAAAGTGCTGGACCCTTCGGTGCAGGATCTGAACCGGGTACATGAAGGCGGCCTTGACTTCAAAAGTTTGCACTTCAGTGTGGTGACAGTAGTCTTTACTGGAGACAACCTTTCCATGCATCGTCTAGCAGGCCTACAGTGCAGCTTCAGTGGGGGCCGGGTCTGCCGTTTCTGCTTGGCCCGGCACAAAGAGTTGAAGCTGCTGCATTCGGTTGATGACTGTGTGGAGAGGACGACTCGGGCACACAGAAGCCACCTTCAGGCACTTGCCATTGACCCTGCAAGAAATGGACCCCTCTATGGTATAACCGGTGCTTCACCTTTAAATGGCGTGAGCAACTTCGAAGTCATGGAGCAGCTACTACCTGATGCCATGCATGACATCCTCGAAGGTGGTGTTGCTGTCGTACTTCGGCGTGTTTTGTGCGGCTTAACTGAGGACAAGGTACTGATAGAGGACCTTGAAAGAGTAACAAGTTTCAGGTATGGCCACCATGACAAAAAGCCAACCCCAGTTACAGTAAAGGACACTTTCGTGACTGGTAAAGGTTGTTTGAGAGGAACAGCCAGCGAGAAGTGGTGCCTCTCCAGGCTACTCCCGCAGATTTTTGGTGATGTCGTTCCTGAAGGAAATAGGTACTGGGAAATATACTTGGCGTACCGTCATGTTGTGGGACATAATCCTGGCTGTGAAAATTCCAAAGGACTGCATTCCTTATCTGCAAGTGAAGGTTGAGGAGTTCTTGGAGTTGTACACCACGCAATATCCCAATGCAGTCGTGACACCCAAGCTCCACTACCTAATTCATTATCCGAAATACCTGCTAAAGTATGGACCGGCTCGTCGCTTCTGGGGAATGAGTTTTGAAGTGAAACATTCGTACTTCAAGAACATCGCACTGAAGGTGAAAAATTTCCGCAACATTTGCTTCACGCTGGCTACACGTCATCAACTGCTGCAAGCATACGAATTGTCAGGAAATGTGTTTCATTGTCCCCTGAAGTGACCGGAGAAAAGACGGTGCACAAAACAGAACTTCCCGAAGACGAGCAGGCAGCCATTGCCAAAGCAACACAAGAGGCAACGTTTTCCTCAGTAAAAACAGCAAGTCTCGACAGTTGCCACTATCGTGTTGGTGACGTGTTTGTGCATGGTGTGCAACATGATGTCTCACAGTTCTTGAAGGTCATAAGAATCTTTGTGGTCTGCAGCTCACTAATGCTGCTCAGCCAGCGGCTTTCCACACTGCGTTGTGATGAGCACAGATGTTCGTGCATAGTACAGGCTTGTGATGAGAAAGTTGTTGTAATGCTGGACAGTGTGGTTGACTTTTATCCCCTTGACCCTTTACCGTTATCGGGGATGAGTATGAAGTGGTTCCCCATTATGCAATTTTTTAACTATGCCTAAAAATTTTTAATGATGCAGTTATCGTACATTTTGTAGTCCTTTTGTCAGCGACTCTGCAATGTTTCACTTCCTATTCTGCGCGCTTATCTTTTTTGCCGTTTTACGTAATGATATCTATGGCATGTTTTTTCTTTCTTCGTGTGGTGCGTTATTGTGTACCAGCCTGCAGTCCACTAATAATGTTCTAAGTGCAGCTTTCCAGAGTGCTTGTAGCAACCACTCAGTGAAGGCATGTTATGAGAGTATCCGCTTACTTTATACCTTTTTGCCCGCTACTAAGACTCTGGGTTTTTTGTGTAATAGAAGCACGTGAGCTGTGATGTGAACTTTATCAGGAGGGTTTTTAGCAGCTTTCACATACAACCATAGAGTGAGTCTCCAAATGTTGTAGTTGTGTTTTAATTTTTGTTTCGTGATTGCTTTTTAGAATAAAGTTGTGCCACTTCTTGCTTATGTTCTGCTCATGTCATATTTTTCACATGACTTTCACTTTATTGTTTGTGTGTGAATGTGGGTGGGTTGGTGTGAGTGTTACTGTAAATATGTGTTCTATGCTACATTGTGAGTCAAGTCATAGCCCCTTCTGCAGACCGTCTGCTAGAGTGACAGAAATAAAATTGTTTGTTCCAGCAAACAAAGCTTTGCTAAATGTTGTCTGTAGTCCACTCTGATACTTATTTCAACTTTTAGTGCATTGCAGCTTTAAATTTCAAGCATGTAAATTGAAACAGCCCGTCTTCACCATTTGGAGTTTGTTAGATGCTATGAAATTGTTGAAACGTGCAAAAAGTAGGACAACCCACTTTATTTAGTGCAACTGGCACACCTAGTTTGCACTCTTACATTGAGTCAGGTGTGCATTAAATGAGAAGACGGATTGAGCAACACTAACGATGTGCAAGCAGTGAGCAAGGTTTTAAATAGATGTGAATGAAGGAGGTCCAACAAGAAAAATTGTTTAGAGACTACTGATGATTAACTGATCTGTGAAATGCTTGCTGGTCGCCTATCATTTGAGTTGCACATTTTGTTTGGCTGGTGTGACACAGCTGTTAAAACGAGTGCACAGATTTTCTATAAGGACCTCTCTGAGTCACCTGGCCAGGACATTGCTAGAAATATTAGAGCGAAGCAATGTTAAAAAACTGGTTCATAAAGAGAGCTTCCGAACCCATACAATTGTGAGCTCAAGAAAGAATTTTACAATGGTGACAATGCAAGGTGCCGCAGGCAACTGCGTGCTGTTTGTTTCCGTGCACTGCTACGATAGCTATTTTTTCTGTGATGAATGATATATGTTGGAGTATCATTCTTGGAAGTGACCACAGAGAGGCAGAGATACTGATTTATAATTTGGCTTGGTTAGGGTAACATGATTTAGCAGTGTTATATTTATGACAATTGTCCATCAGTGACTTTCAAAATGCCAGAGCCTCAAGAATCAAACAGGGCCATTGGGTCCCAGTCGAAAAGCTGGCAGTCTACCTTGAAATAAGCTGTATCACCTACTTAACTATGAAGAACAGTGTGCGGCATTGTGCTTTTCACAATTTGGTAGCTAATGGGCTTTTAGAGACAGGTTTTGCTATGAACTCACTATAAGCAGTCAGCTGTTTCAACACTTTTTCTTTTAAAGCAAAGCTTTCTACCTCTACCAGCCAACGGTCCTTTCGTGGTGTGTGGGACAAGAAACTCCCAATGCGGCTGTGCAGGGAAGGGCGTTTTTCACTCAGCACAGTGTAGATGGCGCGGTGAATTTACCCAGCGTTTCCCGTGCACTCACGCCAGCGGACGCGTCGGTGTGACCCGGCTTTGTCGTGGTTTCGGCCTGTTAGGCACAGCTTCGCGTCTATTACACGCTTCTCCTTTGCACGGAGTGATTAAATTGTGCGACAGCACGTCATGGGTAACCCGGACATGACAGACTTAAGTGGTCGTATGGCAAAGATACGTTAAAGATTGGTTTGCAGAGAGGGAAAACAAATTGTAGAGACCACATACAGACATCTGGCCGCTGAACAAACACTACCTTTTGCGCACTGCTTGCCACGAATGGGACTCCGTTTCTAAAATTGGTGAATACCAATTCCGTTGTGTTTTAACAGGTATTATTACAAAAGGGAAAAGGAACAACTGGTTCCAATAAATAGCAATTGTACGATTTCCCTCAGCCTTCTCGCATTTCTCAAAACTACTAAACTTGCTAGTTTAAATTGGTATCAATAGGAATCACTAAGCTCACATGCCCAATTGTTCGGTGTCCACGCTTGTGTCGCACGGTGATGTAGCCCCGAGCTAGCACACCCAGGATGGCTAGGTTCCGCTGTCCTCACCCTTTGAATGACGCTCCTCACCGTTTTCTTTCGGCCAACACACGTCCGGGTTACAGCGGCGGCACCTGCCGCTTCTAGCCTAGCCGTGGCCGATTGCTTTTGTGTTCAGGACAAAGGCACCTGCAAATTCTAGGTAAACAGCTAGGCAGAATCTCTGGTTTCACTCCTTGTGGAGCCACGTGTGTGGAGCCAAAGTGGGCATGTTGACTCCAAAGAAACAGCCTTTATTGATTGATTATTGGGTTTAATGCGACGAAGCTACACATGGGCTATGGGGCTATGAGGCAAGCTGCAGTGGGAGGGATCAGTATTTCACCACCTGGGGATCTGTAACATGCGGCAAAATCTTGAACACGCGGGTGCTTCCGCTTTTCAACCTTATCAGAAAAGTGACCACTCAGTAGCTCAAGAGATAAAGTTTTCTAGAAGTACTCAAAAACTGCCATTTTTCCATGGTCACAAAAGAGTTCAGTCATTTGTCGTGCACTTTCATTTCTGTAAAATTTGTATGGCTTCCTGTAAGAAATGAATGAAATGGCCAGGTTATTTTTGCCTCAGTCAGGAAAGTACTCTCTGCCCAATGCATGTAGCAAACTCATCTTGCACAAGCCACAATGTTATATTTTGAAAAAAGTAACTTTGCGTACCTGCCAAGCTTACCAACCCATCCGCTGCTCTTCTCCACAGCTCACTGGCAGTTGCTAACTGTCACACTGTCCTACATTTAAAATTGCCGGATATCACAGGAACCAACCAAAAAGGGAAACAAGGCACATAACTGATAATGCATTGTCACTATATTTATAAACCTGTAGATTTTAAACAGTAATAGGTACAGGTAAGGAAGAGGGGTTGTCCCTTTATTGGGAACTTTAGTATTTAAAACGTTGAGTAAAGATCATTGATGTTTACTCATACCACACGTAGCAGCAAACCGTGCTACAGTGTTTAAAAGGTATTCACATAGCAGAGCAAAATACCGTCTGGCTCGTAGGAGTGCACACCACGTGACCCCCTACATCACGGTTTTCTCTCTCTTGTACAACCATTCCAATCGGAGCCCGGAGCTTCTGCTCGCGAGCTACAAACAATCCTACCTTGGCGGCGGAGGCAGCAGGATTTCTTAGGCTGGTCTGGCAACAAGCCGTAACTGAAGTTTGTCGCATTTTCTTTTACAGCTTTTGATTAGTATTTTTATGGTTGTTTTATTTTAATGTTGTATTTGTAATTAAGCTGCGTTTCTTAAAACATCCTTTACCATTTATGATGAGCACGGCATAACCACAACCATCATCCGCGACTATCACATCCTCGCTCCTTGGTGTGCTACCTGCAGCGTTTCTGTCGGCCCGCGATGTCGAAATATGGAGGAGGGTACGCGATTTCTTTTATTATTGGTGGAGGAATTTCTGTTCTTTGGGATCCCGGCAACCCAGATTACAACAAGACTGGAATTAAAAAATGTTAAAAAAGACAGCCAACAAAATGGCCGTCCGCCACCTGGAGTTTGTGCCTTACACAGCAGGGTGAGCAGCATGTTTTTCTCATTTCAAGCGTTTTTGGCAGTTCTACGTTAAACTGTTTGTCAAGTGGTGAACACCGCACCTTTGCTACTTTGTGGCTTTGGTTCGTTGCCAGTTGTCATCCTGATGCCCATCCTTCGAGCGCGTCCGCCGCATGGGCAAAGAAGCTGGCCAAGCGGAGGTCCACCGACGGTGACGTCTCCACCTCCCTCGGATTGTCCGCAGAAAAGCTCCCTCGTGTGAATACAGCTCAAGAGGTGCACAGAAGGAAGGCATTGAATCCCTTTGGAAGTGGCATGTGGCTGTACGAGCTGTGCAGTGTGCTTACACTAATCCAGAACTTTTGCAGAGCTTGAAAGGTCACATGGCATATTACAGGTGGCAGAACTGTACAAAGTTACTTTGCATTCGGAACAGATGACTTTCCCAGAAACAAAAGCACGGTTTAAGTTGCAGCCAAATTTCTAGAAGAGCATCACACAGAAACATCTCGCTTTTGTCAGCTCGGAATCGAATGGTTACCCAGTTTCCAATCGCTTATATGCACCTTGTGCAGCTTGGTGTTGTAAGGAAAGTTCACGAAATACTGGGCTCAAGGACCATATTCAGTGCGACACCCAGCCAAACTTTTGGGAGCCATAAATGGTCCAACTGCCTCTGGTGCGGCCTTACACCCCCTGTGACTTCAGCAGAAAGTTGCGAGACCTGAACAATCGAGAAAGGTGGAAGGCAACAGAGTCAAGGCAGTTCTTTCTTTACGCCTACCTTGTAGTGCTGAAAGAAATTTTAAGAACCTTCCCAGCACTTCATGACACTACATGTTGCCATCAGTCTCCTGTGCACAAAAGAATGTCACCCACACCACCACCGATGAATTCCTGCAATACTTTGCTTGCACATGCTGGTGCAGATACACTTATTGGAGAAAACTGTGTGTGTACACCTGCACGCACTAATTCACTTGGTGGACATACGAACCTTTGGGCTGCTTGATTCATTTTCGAGGTTTCAATTTCAAAACTATTTGGGAGAAATGGTCCAGTCAGGGAACAAGCCTTTTGCCATAATCTATAAAAGACTGAAAGGAAACAATGGACAACAAGAAATGTGAAGCAGGAGGCACTGATTGGGTTGTCATCTGGGAGCATACGAATGGCCCCGTTCCACAAACTTTTGTCAATGGCACCGTCTCAGGAGGTTGTCTGCCTTGTGGAAATCATGAGTAAGCTTAAGAAAACTGCCTTCTTTTAAAGACCAACAAAGTTGGCATCATAACGAATATCTTGAGCAGCGATTCACGAGTAAGCATTGTTGCAGGACAATTCCACCCTGTGGAGGACCTCTACATTTACCCAAGCAGATCCACCTTTCTTGATGTAATGATGGTGAGCAATCTCTTTTCCCATAATTTTGTTTTCAGCTTGAGGATGTCAACGACAAAAGTTTCTCTACCCAAGTAATGGCACATATGCTTGTTTTCCCATTCTTCGCTCAAGAAACCAGTGAACAACACAAACCACACTGCCAGATTACAGTACTTTCTGTAGTGTGAACGTGCCATCTGCATTAAGTTTGCCTTGCCACAAACTTGGTACTGTCAATGAGATGTGAGCAACTGTTAGACCAAGGTAGTCGGCCAACACAAGTCAAGTTTTTACAGTGCAGGTGTAAAAAAATTTTTTTTGTATGGTTTACTTCTTAAGATCTCTGTGCGTGAATGTCCTATGTCTACGCAGCCCCTACAGAGCAGAAGATTTTGCCTCTACGCTCGCCGAAAATTCATGGACCTGCAGAAGGTTGAGTGTCTCGGCCCCTTCCAACTTAACCACCTCTGGGTGGCGACATTCATTTTGGAAGAAAACATCAATGAGTTAACGGTGCACTTGGAGATTACAGTTAAAGGGAGGCAGTGCCTAATGATCGACCCCAACCACTGATAAATCCTGGTGAAGGTTCACTGGATGCTAGCAAATGTCCCTGATGAGCTCCTGAATTGCCAGTTGGAATGTTTCAGTTGGGTCCAGAGGATTGTTCACAAAGGCTTGGCAGAAACCTGGACTCACGCCACTACGAGGCTTTTTCATGTGATCCCATCGACTCCAACAGCCCTCAAGCCAATTCCTCGCCAAGCCACTATAAATGTGCGATATCACTGTTACACGTTGGTTTTCCTTCCAGTAATTTTACATGGCAGTACTTTAATCAAGGCAATATTTTGATCAACAGGTGCAACTGTTTTTTTTTTCAATGACAGGTAATGGTGCGCTGCCTCCACCCCGTGACACCTAAGCTGTGGGCTGAAAGGATGAAATGAAGTTATGGCCCCCACTTCAAGAACATCAGATCACATACTACTTGCTGAAGTCAAAGGCAGGTGACCTTGAAGATGTTTCCAGCCTTGAAGAGTCTGGACTCTTACAATCAAGCTTGGACAGTTGCTTGTGCATCAAGCTGATAACGACTGTTTTCAGCAAAGGAGCAGTTAGGTCATCGCAGGCAGACGAAAATTGCCCATATGAAGCAAGGGTATGTATCACGGAAAGCTGTCACCTGCTTTCCCAGTACTGTTGAACCACAGTTGGACCGACCAGGGTGTGCAGCCATGTAGCGTAGGGGTGGACTGATAACCAAGAAAATTTTTTTCTGTGAACCCCGGAACAAGTGGACCCCATTACACATCTTGTATGCACATAACGTATTTCTTATTGGTATGATTTACTGCACTGGGACTGTTCTCTCTAGTGCTTTACTGATACAGACATTCCATGGCTTTCCCTAGCATCCAACCGTCATTGTCGCTAGCCCAAGGGATGCATTTCTATCTAATTTTGCACGTCCATGTAACCCTTCTCCAAATCCACCACTGCTTCAATCGTTCTGGAATGGCACAATCGGATAAACATCGGCTTCATGACCCGAGAGACCCAGGTTCGATTCCCACTACGGAAGCACTGTATTTTTCTTTTATTCACCCATGGTCATGACCATCATCAGAGAGAGCCGGCTTTTCTGCAGTGAGTTCTGGGTGGACTACAGATGACATCAGTGACAGGCTGAATGAAAGCTTCACTTTATAGACATGAACAACGCCCCATCTTGGCACTTTGCTTATTCCGGCTTAAACTACTATTCCAGTTATGAGGCCTTCGGGAGCTAGACAAATGGCTTTTCATTGGGCATTTTTTTTGGCTACACATCTACACCACTGCAAGGAACACCTGGGACATAGGGCACACAAGCTGAAACCCTGATCCCTGATGCAAGTCCGCCCCAAAAGCGACGCAAAACAACAAGTTTTGAGAAGACACTCGACACAATGTATTAAGCGAATGTCCAGCACCAGGAGGGGCAGGAGGACAAGATCCGTTTCGAAATGGAGAAAGAGCTTCTCCAAAAACAGCACTACAAATGAAAAAGCTCTTGACAAATCTAACGAGCTCCTTCCTGGAAGGAATAAAGCCCTTTAGGGCAGTTCTTTGCCCACCAGGCTAACCTCCTCAGCAGCCTAAAAAGCATGCAGGCACCTCCTGCACAAATGCCAGCCTTCATTAGCTGCCAGGACAGAGCAGCCACACCCCTAGGCAATAAATAGGCCAATGTTTTGTTTGAGGATTGTGGAAGCAGCACTGATTTGCTTTAGGTAACAGAATGGTCACACGAAGCGCCATAGCCTTCTGAATGTGTTTTGCACAGGCTGCGAATAGCATATGTTACCGCAACAACAGTTGGCATAAACTTGGGATAAATAGGCAGACTATCAAGAGAGGAGGAGACCTTTAATGTCTACCTGAGCAGTGCACGCAATGTTGTAGAACAAGCATTTGGTAGACTCGAAGGATGCTGGCACATTATGCTCAAGCGTGCTGACATACATTTCAATATCGATGGCAGAAGTGGGTTGGCTGGCTTTCTCACCAGCACAAAAGGGATGGCTTTCCCTCAAGCAACCTGAACCTGTGGGGCAGCAAGGCGTCCCTGCGCTTGAAGAGCACTGACACCTTCAAGCCCGTGGAATCAGGAGCACTGCTTGGTGTCCGGCATGACACGTTCATAAACCTGCACAGCTGAAATTATAGTGTGAGAGACAAAACAAACAGGGGGAGCACCTGTAGCTACTGCTGCAAGTCAAAAGAACCTGAAAAATACACCAGCAAAGCGCAGATCCAATACAGATCAATAAAGTAAGGATCAAAAAATATGTCCACAGAAGGAAGTGGGTTCTAACTTGTAACACTCCACTTTCCCCATCAAACAGGCCAGTAAATTTACCAAGCAATGTTAGTGTAGCCTTGGAAGGTCTACGTGACAGACGCTTCCTGCTTCACATTAGAAGAGGGAACTTTTGTTTCGGCCCATTTTCAACGACAAGGTAACAGGATCTCGGAGACGTGATTAACAAACCAGTGTTCCCGATGCACCTAATGTTATTTGCTTTGGAGTACATTTGTCCAAGCAATCCGCACCTCCCAGCAGCTGATGCTCAACTAGAACTGAAGGAAACATTGATGATGACCTGTGGAGTGTGCCTTTGCATGAAATAACACATAACTGCCTGGCCTCACCAAAGCCACTTCCAGATAACCAAAGAGTTGAACTTTCTGAACCCACCATGGGCCAAGCAAACAACAGCAGCGGTATGTTGAAAGGAAAGGACACTTGACAGCTTCCTCCCAGAGAATATGCTGCTGCAGGAAGCCCGGTGCTCCTCTAAAAATGCTCCCCCACCCAGTGACAAAGCGGTGTTACAGGCAACGGCGTATGTGAACACGAGAAAGATGCAATGGCAGCAAATAATTCGCTCATGAAAAGCAAGGATGGGGATGTTCAGATGTTTTTGACCTGGACTGCATGCGCGCAAAGACTACCCATATTTAGCTGCATTGCCTGTTAAGCTAGCAGGGATCGCCAACGGGGAAGGTCTGCTTGAAGTGAAGTGCCTGCCAGCCACGGAAGGAAGAGCTGCGGGAGACACTTGTAAAGACAGCAAATTTTGCTGCACAATGAAAGACAGCATACCAGTGGCACCACCGTAAAGCGCTTGTTAACACGATTCAGTTGACACCAACCGCAACTTCCTAAGCCAAAATTTGACATTCAAATTAAGTGTAAATTTCTACAGAACCAAGGGGCATGGCTTCCATGCTGTCACCACCGCCCCTTGGATCTTTGCGCCTCAACCAACACCAGCAAGCCACGGCTTGGCCCTGTCACCAAGGTTTAACTGTCTGCACCCCCACCCCCTCTATCAAGTGGACTATCCTACCGCTGTGGTATGGACACTATGGTGCCGACATGATCGACACCGATTTAAGGCAAACTTGGCCGTGTTCCAAACATTCACGTGTATTGTAAGTTTGTTTTTCGCTGGCCTGGCAAAACAAATATACGATGTTGGCTTCTGCTTCACAGGCGTATCGCTTTTTCAATTGCTTTATCTCGCTTTGTCGGCAAAAGAGAACGGACTGGGGCAACACCTTTTCTGTCAGCTTCCCCGCAGTGAACGCCACCTTCAGAGAGTTCTGCAACATCGTAGTAGATGTGTTAGAGCCCCAAATGGTGCACATGCCGTCAAAGAAACGACGTGAAAGACCACGTGCATCAGTTGAGGCCAGAGGGTATTTCCTCAGGGCTTTGGTCTGCTTGACGACTGTCATGTAAAGGTTTCGCAGCCAAAGAGCATGCACTTAACTTTCACAACTAAAAATGGTGGTGCAGTGTCATCCTGCTTGCGCTCATTGACCACAATTAGAAGTTCATATTCACGAATAAGGAACTTCCAGGGAGAAACTGTTTACAAAGGCTCAGTGTCGGCTCGGGCTGTGGATACTTAGAACCAGCCAAGCTGATTGAAGGGCAGCAGGTGGGTGCCATAATTTTGTGCGACCAGGCCATCCTGCTAACGTCTCCCTTAATAAAGCCATACCCCAACAAGAACACATGTGATGAAACTGTGCCACCGTTTAACTACACCATCTTCCAGTGAGACGTGTCATTGAAAATGCCTTCGGAAGGCTGAAGGCCAGATTTTGAGTTTTCAAACCACTTGAGTGTGAAATATGCAATACTAATCGCATTATCCGTACATGCTGTGTGCTGCACAACATTTGTGAGAACATGCGTGACCAGTGCACCAAGCAGTGGTGCGACGAAGCTGCTGCAGCGATGGCTCGAGCGACATTTTGCTGGCAGCAGATGTTTCACTGGTGCAATAAACATAATCCACACCTGACTATATAGCTTGGAAAAGCACACTTTATGGGGAACCATTTGCAAATGCTAGTAACAAAGTAACACAAGTATGAGGCATGCATCCTTTACAGATGCAGTGAACTGAAAACGTAACGTCATATGTGTAATGCAAGAGCAGAATAAATAGTGACTCACTGTGCAGAGTTTAAATCAGGATAGGGGTGCAACTTAAAGTGACTCATGCTCACTTGTCTCGTAGCACTGCTTCTAAGGGCCCTTATTTTCCGAGGTGTGGCATTACCAGGCATTTTATGACAAAGCACTGGAGCCATGGCTTGTGGTGATGGAAGATGGAGCACTGCTGGCTGCTCATTGTATCTGCAAGGTGGGCATGGGGGAGGCATTCTCCCACAATGGGCAGTGCTTTTCTACAAAAAATTTTTAGTAAGGCGACGGGATGGGAAAGTCTGCACAGATGAAGAAAATGACCGGCTACCAAACATACGTGCAGCACCTGGAAGGCAAGCGGTCTCCAGACGTGAACTCTGCTTCAGCATGCACCATAAAAATTCAGGCGAACGCTGGAGTAGAAAGCTGCCAGGGCAGGCGCCAACAAAAAATGGCGACAGGAGAAACGATTCAAGAAGAATGGTCGACTTGCCACTCGCACACAAGAGCAACAGACGGCCTGCTCTTCTGTCATTAGAAGAACCATAAGCCGATTTTGTTCCAGTAGCCCTGAAATACTCCATGGCAATGTTAACAATCTGCACAAGGATTGCTTATACTGTGAATGCTAGACAATGCCTTGTGCTACTACCTATTATACCACCCCCTATCTTCTCTATCTCTCAGAATCTCTGCTATGCAAATATTAAGTTTTCATGGCACACATTGGCTTCTGCAGACAATAGCTTTCCAACTGTCACAATGAAAAAGAGGACACATTAGAAAACATTTTTTTTAAAATGACATGCAAAGAAAGAATTTTAGCAGCATGCCAAAAGCATTGTGGCACAAATATACATGCTGCAATAAGGTTTCAGGTAATTTATTGCCCCTTGTAAAGAGGAGGCAAGGACACACAGCACGGAAGAGAGCAGCCAGAAGATGAAAAGAGATTGCCTTCACCACTGTGCGCTGCTCTATGCCCCTTCATCGAAAGGCTGCACTTGATTAAGACTTGATTACTGTCATTTGTATTGACGTTTCATGTTGAATGAGAAGGATTCAAGCTGTTGACCCAATGAATACTGTTCGTGCGCGGCTTGAAGGTAAGGCTTGCAGAGAGTAGCCCGAGGCTTGATGTTACCTAAATGAAGTGGTGGCATCAAGGCTTAAAACTGCCGCCTTTTTCTACGATGATATTGTGCTTCTCACCAAAAACAGCATGGATCTGAAGTCCCCGTTGGACATACACTAAGAGGAGGGGTCAGCTCTTGGATTGAACTTCAGTACTCGAAAATCTGCTCACACGCGGTGCGGGCCAAGCTGCCCAATGTTGGCTTAAAGCTGCCAACCAGCAAGACCGAGGCGATGCTGCTGCACCCAGATGCCCAGTGCCATTGCAGGGCCAGGTTCCTGCACATCGATGGCGAGGAGCTCAGCTGGAAGAGCAGTGTGTGCTACCTGGGGCTCACATTGGACCACCGCAACTTCCAACAGCCCACCAGGGAGCTCCCAGCAAGGCTACAGATGGCCACCACGGCTGTGCAAAAGATGGCCGCCCGTGACCACAGCTGCTAGCAGCGAACAGCCCTGAGGCTCAACAATGCCGTGGCTGTGGGGCTGGTAATGTACGGGCCACCACTGATCAACCTGCGCAATCGGAACATCTTAAGAGCATTTGAGCATAAAAAACAGCGAGAAAATCGGCCCAGAAATACGAAAACGGGAGCCACATCCGATCGCCACTTCAGTAAGCCTTTTCTGCCAGCTCGACAAAAAAATTTTAAGGCAAAAACCGGCACTGGCTTTTTAAAGCAGTGAAAAGGCAAACATCGAGAAGGAGCTTTTCTATGGAAACTCCATGAGAAGTGGGCTGCTGTTACTAGCATGTAAAGGAATCCTTTTGTTTTGGTCCTTTTCCTTGTCTGCCGTGTCATAGTGACACTATATTATATTATAGACACCTGTACCTGACAGCAAACCACAAGCCAAACTGCAGGATGCTTACCATCGACTCGTACCACGTCTGTTGTGTTTGTGGAGTGCAAGCACTAGCATTTGCCTTGAGCCAGAAAATGTGTCACTGGTTCGGAGCAGCGCACTATGGTAGAGTTGTGGTGCCCATTGAGCAATTTAGACTTGCTTTCTCTCACTCCTGTTTTTCCAAGGGCCACAAGGACGGGCCGTGCGAAAGATCTAAAGATCTAGAGTGCCTGTTGAATAAGTTGACACTGTTGAATGTTTTGTTTCTTTATCTATGTGTAAGGTAAGGCAAAATTTTGTGGGTCTTTGTATTGCTGTGAACGCCGTCTTGGAAATAGAAAGCTTATTTGGTAGTACGTGGCTGCGACCGGCTGCATTATGTGTTTTAAAATAAGAGCCTGCTTGTTCCTTCTGTCAGTATGTCATTCCCAGCAATCTTGCTTGATAGGGGAAATGCTGTAACTTGTTTACAACTAACCCAAGCTGTTCCGGAATCCGTTTTTGTTTGGTCCTTTTCCCTGTCTGCCGTATCTTAGTGAAACAGTAAATTATATTTCCAGCACCTGTACCTGACAGCAAGCCACGAGCCAGACCGCAGGATGCTTGCCGTCGACTCGTACCACGTATGTTGCATTTGTGGAGTGCACTACTTGCTGCATATGCAAGTAGGCTACCGTGGGAGCACTGACCAATAACATCAGTAGCACCACTTTAGCACCACCAGTAGCAACGTCAGCGCTGCCACCGTAAAGCGCTGGACACATGTACGACTAATGCACGCGATTCGCATGCGACTGATCGTTATGATTGATCGTTAGGACCCGTTTTGGCGTCGATCGCTGGTCGAAGGAGGCTCACAACGTGCGACTGGCAAGCCAGATGCAGTCATGCCATGGTTGCGATCATCGTGGGGCCCCAGCCAATGAGAGCCCGAAGGTGTCGTCATAAGCTGTCCTCATAACGACGTCACTTTGCACGGGAGCGAAGGTGTGCAGGTCCCTGAGCGGCTCCCGGCATCTTCCCTCTTTGTTGATCAACGACCGAAGATGGACGTGCAATAGGCACGAGCTCAAGAAAATGAGTCTTTGATTTCCCTGATATACAGGGAGCCCGCAATCTGGGACCTGAAGTGCGCTGAATACAAGATGCTCGACTTACGAACGTCAAGTTGAAAACGTGTCGCCAGGGGCATGGGATTGGAAGGCACGAAAGGTACGTCTACCATTTCTGTGCATATCGCTGTACCAATGACTAGTGTGAAGCCTTCCTCACTATTACGTTGTTTCGTGGTATTTCGTAGTTTAGGCGCAGATGTTATTAGCGGATGACATTACAGCCAAGATGGACGTAGCTCGCGTTTACAAAATCCACTACTTCTAGTGAGATCATAGTAAATGGATGTAAACACAAGGACTTTTCAACTTGCCGGGCCGGTTTAAATAAGCGACTAAACTATCACCAAACTTGGTGCCTCAAATAAGCGTGCAATTATCATGCCCAGCCCAGTGGCATGCGCACGAATGCGCTGGGCCCGAGCTACCCGCGAACGCGACGTCACGTGTAGCGGTGGACTCGCACTGTTTTATTTCACTCTGTCAGCCACCGATAGCAGCGCTATTGTTTACAAAGGCAGCGGGCAGCCATTTCTGACAACCAACATGCAGCACCATGCTGAACCTTGCCCCTTTACGACACGTTTGCCGCAAGCAACCAAAACGCCTCCGTTAATGACAAGGTAGCCCATTGGAAATAGGCTACGCCGTCTTGGAAATAGAAAGCTTATTTGGCAGTACACGGCTGCGACCGGCTGCATTATGTGTTTTAAAATAAGAGTCTGCTTGTTCCTTCTGTCAGTATGTCATTCCCAGCAATCTTGTTTGATCGGGGAAATGCTGTAACTTGTTTACAACTAACACAAGCTGTTCCGGAATCTGTTTCTGTTTGGTCCTTTTCCTTGTCTGCCGTATCTTAGTGAAACTGTAAATTATATTTCCAGCACCTGTACCTGACAGCAAGCCACGAGCCAGACCGCAGGATGCTTGCCGTCGACTCCTACCACGTATGTTGCGTTTGTGGTCAATCAAACCAGAACAGCCCAAGCTGTTCTGGTTTGATTGACTGTGTTGTTGATCTGACAGGGTGTTTTAGGAAAGGATTGCATTGCAAGATAAATGCCTAGAGATGTGACAGAGCATCATATGAATTGCCAATGCCCAACTGTGCACACAACGTTGCTGCTTTTTCAGTGTTGTGCTGTTCTATTTACTGCAGTGCACAAGTTTGCTATGGTAAAGATCAATTACTACAACAACCTTGCGTCATTACGCGATGCTATCACAAGTTTGTAGCCTGAACCCTGGAGCTGCCTAAGCAAATTTGTCAAAATGTGTTTGAGGGCATGAGTCTGTTGTGCGGGTGAATTTTATTTTTTTTGAACAGACCAAGTGGAAGCGATTTCCAATTCAACATGCCACTGTTTATATTGTGAATGTACGTCATGAGTGGCATGCAGAGAGGCTGTTGCTTGTCGTTTAGGAACTGAAAGGGCTTTGGGCAAATTTATCCAGAATGCTTTTGGTGGCTGAGAGGTTGAATTTGATGTAGCTTCTATCGTTTTGAGTACACCAAGTGGGAGTGGTTTGTAAAGTGCCATCATATACACCTGTTCCTGTGTTTTTATTAAACAATTCACCAAAAGCAAGATATCCTTTTATGCAGGCTTTGTGTATTGTTTAAAGCATTATATAATGCCCTAAATAATTCAAGGGATTTTCTTATTGTAATGTTCATCAACACTTTTACTCACTAGGCGCTGTAATGGCAAATGGAAGTGCCTTGATCTTCTTTGCTATGTAAACAGAAGGGAATAAATAGCCCCTACATGTTAGATGAAACTGTACTATAGATGAATGAAACACAATGCTATAATGGTCTTTGTACTTCGTGTATATAACACGGATAGGCGGGTTAGTTGGTTTGACATCTTAACGGTAACTTTTGCGCGCTCGATACAGGGACACAGAAAAAGGTGACACGAACACAGTTGTTAGTCTGTTAGTCTGCGCTTGTGTTTGTGTCACCTTTTTCTGTGTCCCCGTATCGGGTGCGCAAAAGTTACCATTAAAAAATCGTGTATATAGTTCTCTGCAAATGTTTTGCAAGGGCAATTTTTTCAGTAGTACCTCCCTCTAATGCCAAAAAGGGAGACTCCAAAATGTTGTAACAGAGCAACTAAAGACAGTAATATTTGCCTATGCAAAAACACGTTTATGAGCAATGATATATCAAAAATCCCCACGTTAAACATTTCCATAAAGACACCCATTCATGCATGCTTGAATACTTTACGAGTTACACTGCTATTAAGTGTGAGACATGGTAAAGGCAGACAGTAAACTGGACACAAATTTCGCATTTAAAACGGCGGTCCCACTCCCTGGGATTGCACTGCCCGTTTTGGACGATGTTTGTGTAGCCTTGAGAGTAGAGGACAGCACAATGAACGGGACGAAGCGAAGATGAGACAAAGACAAGCACTTCTTCGCTTCGTCCGTTCATTGCGCTGCCCTCTACTCTCAAAGTTATGTACCAACCGGCTCAAGCTTAAACTCTTGCGAGGTTGGTGTAGCCATTGTTGCATTTCAGTTTGCACCACATACATGGCTAATGTATCATCAAAAAGCAGAAGTCTTCTGGTTTCTGAAGTAGTTAACAAGTATATTTCAGTTGATTTGGCTTTAGAAGAAGTCAAATTTCAAGCACAAGAAATTGTACTTTTTATTTGCTTGCATTGGCATTTGCAATAAGTAAAAAAAAACTATTTCACATAACTACATGCCTTTTGGCACGCACTTAGAATGCGGGAGCAGATGGCAACCAGGGTAGCACAACCCAAGCCTAGGCTGACAGTTTGGACAATGCCCAGAATGCCTGCCGCAAATGGTACAATCCACAGGAAGGAGAGTTTGCATGCTGGTTGCAGACTGTGGCGTATCCCATGCATTTGAAACAAGGCCATGGGAAATCCCATCCTAGAGTGGACATATGGGGCCCCGTTCCCAAGTTCATAGATAACACCACAGAGCAGAACTGCCCAAGATGCCTGGCCGTTGCTCAGATATGGAAACGAGCCTTTTTTTTTTCACTGGCTCAGTATTGTATCCTCAATCATTTTTCTGCTCGCGAAACTTAGAGCAAACACTTTTTTAGGAACAGTTCATCTAGTGCTCTTGCGCTAAATACCTTTTAAAAGGGGTCCCTTGATGTTCTACCCCGGGACTACGTTGTGCAATACGACGTATCATAACGCTTCCTCCATTGCCCAGTAATTTTTAATGTTACTGTATTTTTGTGTGTGTGTGCAGGTGTGTGTGCACACTAGTGTGTGCAAACTGAAGCAGTGCACACTAACATTCCTCCAAAATTCGGTGTCACAGTTTGCACAGAGCTCTGTTGTACAGAACTGATCCATGCACTCTATTCATTTTAGCGAGCGACTTGTATTCCTAAAAGCAGCCTGCTAACACAGCAAGAAAAACTCAGACTTCAGTATGACTGCTGCAGTCGGTGAACAAGGGACCATCATTGACGGCAACTTTGAATGTGCAGCCAGGAAGGTTCTTTGTAACCATTTGATGGTTGTGCTGCGAACGTTGTCTCTCCTTCAAGAAAAGGGGTTTTTAGAGGCCCCAAAACAGCTGTCATGTACTGACCTCCCGCAACAACGGACACCCCGAGAACACTCGTCCTGGACCGACAAAAAACTAAAACCCAATTTGGAGGCTCACGGAGCAAGGGCGACCCAAATATGCAACTAGTTGTAATGTGAAACTTGAGGAAACAGAAGTTTTAGTACGTCAATCAAAGGAGTGGATATGAGGAGCATCAGGAAGGGAGGCCTTAGTGTGCCTCAGATGACCAGCTCAAGACTATCCTCACAACCAGCATCAGCAAGAAGCAGCCCAACCTGAACTCGGGAGGAAGCTGCTGTCATTCAGCCTGAACTGCCAGTATGCCAGGGGCCTACAGTCAACCCATGGGCAGCCACACAAAAAGGCTAGGTGCAGTTCAGCACCTGAATCTTCGCCGTTAGCATACCAACAGGCCCTTTTAGATCATGGGTTCCCTTTCTGCCCGTCTGGAATCGCTCAACAACCTTTCTTGGCTGAACACACTCTGCCAGAACTCAGATATTTTCAAGATGCTCAAGCATGGCGCCTACCAGCCAGTGCGGAAACATTGTTTAACAGGAAATAGTGATAGTAAAAATAGTCCAACTGGATCAAAAAGGTTGCCTTATGTGGCTGGACAGACAGTGTCTGTTTTCAGATGGGCTACACTGGGGACTACACTGGGCTACACCAGGGAGAAGGGCGGAGGCCCTCCTGCAGGGACTTTTCTCTTACAAATACCTTTGCGAAGCAAAGCCGAAGAAGCTGTACTGGGACTTGGAGAAGCAGAAACTTTTACTCCTCGTGTACCGCTCACCACCTCTAGGTCACCTGAAAGTGGTGTCTAACGGCGCGTGCAGAAACCTCCATTCCAACTAGATCCAAGAATTTTTTTCTTCTGCTTGCATGCAGGGGCTCTACCTACAAAGGCAAGACAAGAGGGGCACGGTTTTTTCCTTCCTGATGGGGCTAACTGTCTGCAGTGTGGAAGGCGGGAGACGCCAGAGCATGTTTTTGTGGAGTGCAACATGGTGTTATATTTCTGGGACGAACCTTTTACGGGGCCTACTAAATGGGAAAAGTGGGAATTCTCAGGGATTCTCGGGAAATTTGTGCTTCTATTAGAGAAAATTAGTAGGAGTGCACAAATGTTTGAAACTTTCAAATGTTGATCCTAATGAAGCGAAATCAGATTCAGCTTCGAATCGAATAACAGTGTTGGAAAAATTAGTAAATTTTCGATGCATTTCGAGTTTCCAAAACATGCACCAGCATTCCCCACACAAGGCAACGGGCTTTCCCGCTCCGCTGCAGTGATGTGCAGCCAAACGGCAAAAGGGAGGCACTCAAGACCACCTATCTCCTTGACATTGGGCCAACTCCACCTGTGTGCTTCCCTCATAGCAAAGAAAATTTGTATGCCCAATAGTAAAAAAAAAAAAAGGAACATCACCTATCCCCACTTCATCACTACTTCCATGATCACGCCTTGTATTGGCAAGCGGTAGATGGAAATATCTCACATTTGAAAATATTTTTCTGTATGCACTCCTTTATTGTTCATATTTCAAAATGTATGACTCGATTTGAGATGGTTCTTACGATTTTTTGAAGCTATTTTATTTGCGCTTCATTTTACTAACGTCTCCTTTCTGTTTCCTTTTTGAATGAACATTACTCATGCTCAGACTGCATTCGGTCACATTATTATTTAACATTTCTTTAAAGAGTGGCAGCATCCGGCGACATGGTGTCACCATGTCTTGACTGAAAACAAAGTTCTGTCTCACTCAGGGAATTTCGCCAAAGCACTCCGGAAAAACCTGGAATTGGAAAACATCTACATGATAGACACAGTTTTAGCCTGCTTCCTTCCTGCCTGGATTTGGTCTTTCATTGCACACCTATTGTTTCCTCTCAGTCATGGAGCTCAAGGGCATCAAGAGGGCACTTCAAGACTTGGACCACAGGGGTGTTACCATTGAAGCGGTTGTCACTGACCGCCACTCGCAAGGGCGAAAGTTCTTCAGAACGGAGAGAGCAGAGGTCAACCACTTCACCTATGCGTGGCACGTTGCAAAAGGTTAGTGTTGTTGCAAATGGCGCCGTATGTAAACTGGAACTGGACGAAGACTTGTTCCGCTATGTGACTGAATTGCGGAACGATGGTTTTGCACTCACAACAGACATGCTGCGCGTGAAGGCACTAGCCTTGGCACGTGCGAAGAACATATTGGCCAGGACTTTCAAGGCTAGTGCTGGCTGGGTGCCTCAAAAGGAAGGGGCTCTCCTTTCGGCAAAGGACCACGTTGTGCCAGCGGCTGCCAGAAGACTACACCGACAGGGTGCTTAGTTTTCATAAGTATGTCATCGGCCTTCGCCATCAACATAATTATCTACTGTCGCAAATTCGCAACTTTCAGCGGCTATAGGTGGCGCCACCAGATATTCAATATGGCTGTCCGAAGGATTATACCGCGTAGGCCACGCTCAGGCGAGTGTGCTGTTCCTGCACTTGAGGCTCTTTGAGTAACGATGTCCGCGTCTTCTGCACGGTCACTAACGCTGGGATGCATCATAGCACATGTTGGACTGAGAGGCCAGATGGAAGACGAACGAAAGCGCTGCCTTGTTGAAGGCGAGAAAGTGTTTGATGCGGGCCACGTTATATGTTGCGGTTTGAAAGCCTCCACATCTGCGTCGGCAGTTGTCCAAGGTCTCTCTCTGCCTGCAAACGTCTAACCCGCAGAAGCAGCCGCACGAATTGTGCTTGGAGCTAAAAGACGACGACACAACTACGGTAAGTGTAGATTTTCTTCGCTTTTCAATTTGAAGTGTCCGGCCTACACGGTACTGCCGCCCGCGAAGTGCCCAAGTTCAGCATACTTCCGCGGAAGTTAATTACCGCGAACCGTTCTTAACTTGTGACTCCTCATATTTACCTTTAAAGCGCTACGTGGGTCTTTTATGTTCCAAGGGTGCGACATTGACGCTATGAAATTTTGTGTCCTGCTGGCCAAGCAGCTCCATTTTTAATGCCTAGCGACAAAAGCGAGCGAAAGCGGCGAGGATTCCGTCGCTTTGTCGTGCGACGATCGTTTTTTGCGAATGTTCAGGAGAAATTCTTGACGCCACGTGACAAAAAAGCGACAGAATTCCTGTCCCTTTCGTCGCAGTGTGAATGGGCCTTTAGTGTTTTGTAAATTGCCATGGTGCGAGCTTTTCCATCTCGCGCAACTGGCTTGTTTGTCGCTGCACCAGTAACACAGCTTTGTACTAAATACCCGGTTTCTGTGTAAAAACTTGCGTGTTTATTTTACTGTAGAAGTAGCTGAACCGGAAAAAAAAAAAAACGTTCGATGTTTGTTCCTTGGCATGGCGCACAGCATGTACGGCTGAAAAGGAATGCAGTGCTAATAAAACGAAGAACATATTTTGATGTCAAGTAACACTGAAGATTTGGTCAATACATGAATAACCATTTTTGGAGTTGGAAAGGCCACATGAATGCACTAGGGGAAAGGGAGGAACTTGTTTAATAATCCTTGTTAGCAAGTGCAGGTGTAGCTCAAAATATTGCCAATTCGTCTTTCTAGGGCCACTGCACGTGCAAAGCAGGCAACTCTAACCGCTGGAAGGACCTGGTTGCAATGATGATCTTTGTCAACAGGTAAGTTGTAATCATAGTCCATAATTTCCTGAAATTCTGCAGGCAGCGTGCTTTAACAGGCATTGCCCAAGGCGTCGCTATTTGACGACTATGTTATCCTTCAATTGAACAGTAGTACCTACTGCTGTTGCGGAGTGTAAAACTTTTACAATTACTTGTTCTCACGAGTACTGCAACTAAACTGCATAGCTGCACAACCTGCCGCACAACTATATTGGCCCATTTTGTGTTTGCTTTTGTTACGCTGTACTAAACAAGCGTGGCGGTTTTAAGCATGCAGTGAAAAATTTGGTACCTACATTTGTGCATGACTTACAAGCTCCTCCTTTTTTTGCCCAGGACCGGCATAAGCAACCTCGAGACGTTAACGTCAACAGATATGGCGCAAGCGTGGGGAAAACTGAAGAAAACTCCCATGTACAAGCCGAAAAGAGTGCGAGACCTGTGCCACGTGCAAGCTCCTCCACGACTGCAACTGAGCAAGGAGGACCAAGCAAGAATTCGGGCTAAACTTATCGCCATAGCTCCGAATAGCACACTTGCAAAGCATGAGATGGGGCTGTACCATGAGCCAGAAGAGCTGGAGCCACTGCAGTTTTCCTGCCAGAATTCAGGCATGGAGCCAATGCTCTTGATTGAGCACATGCACTACGGGAACGACGCACAAAAGTATGAGGAACTTTTATTTCATTCTGCATCCTTTGCGGATGCCACACACATGAGGGTGTATAGATTTCAAATGCAGGATTTAAGCAATGAGGAGCTTTCATTTTACTCTGAGCATGTTGCAGTCACAGAGACCGAAGCCGCAGAAATATGCGAGTGCACAGCGGGCCAGAACAGCTCAAAGTGGCAAAGGGAACGGCTGCTGCGCATAACAGGCAGCAAATGTCACACGTTGTTTAGGTTCACGCCTAGCGAGAAGTGCACCTGGGAGCAGAAAATGACCAAGCTTTCGGGTCAAAACTTGCAAGGTAATGATGCAACACGATACGGTAAGGCGAGCGAGGAGCCAGCACTTGCTGAGTATGCCCTGAACACTGTGAGCGCTGTATCTACAGTGGGCTTGGTCCTCAGAGACTCATCTCACAGATCCTCCCTGGCTAGTGAGCTCGGTGGCCAGCGTGCGTAGGGGGCTGCAACACCTACTCGCACTCTGGAAGTTCCTACCGCACCGCCAGACGCTCCGGCACCCACAACTAGCCAGCCGGCTTCCTCCCCCAGCCGCTCTGCAGATGCCACCACGACAGGCCTGGGAGCTCACCCCAAAACGACAACCAACCAGGCTGGGGTCCCAGGGCAAGGTGAGGGCTTAGAACTCGAAAGCGCGGGCATAATTGCCAAACAAGAGCCTGCCGCTAATGAAGCCCCACCTGAGCACAGTTTACGAGCCCCGGCCCAACTGGAACAGTAAGGCCTGGCAGCATCTCCAATCACGGGCATTTGTAAGCTCGTCTGACGATGACAGGGAGGAGAAAGAGAAGGTGGATGGGCCAGTGCGCCACCACACAGGGGAGGGAAGCGCCCCACAGGAGTCTGCACGGGAAGGGCCCCCCTCGTCTCCTGAGGACCCCCTTGTGGAAGGACAAGGTCTAGGAGGGGGCTCACCGCCACTGGGATCACCTGCAGCCAGCGCGACCATCCCCCTCACCATCCCCCTCACCAGCCCTGTAACCTGCTGCGCCTACTTCAGCGTTGTCCCTAGGCGCTCAAAAACAAGCCCTGTGATGTCACGTTTTGATCATGTGATCCAAGGATTTCTTTCCTCCTTTTAGCCGCTCTGGGGTGGTAGCAGACACTTGCCATTCAGAAAAGCATTCTCCCCTCCACGCGAAAATCCTCCCTGTGCTGTGGCGGGATGCCGAATGCACCAGGCATTATGCAATCTCCCCTGCTACCGCGCAGGGGAAAAAGGTAAGCAGTGCTTGTTAGCCAAGCTAGCTATTAAGTACGTGTGCATTCCCCTTCGTGATTTTTCTCTACCACCCTTGTAGCCGTCGCATTCGGTGTCAGTTCTACCTAAAAATAATCAGCGATCGCACTTTCAAGGGCATTGCTAAGGGGTTTAGCCGAGGGGGGGCGTGGGGGAACCAGCCTCCTCGGTCGGCGGGTGCCATTTGTGGGTGCTGGTTTGTGGGTGGGTGCTGGTTCCCCCACGCCCCCCCTCGGCTGGCGAGTGCCATTTGTGCCTCTCCAATGTGTAACATGGGCGCCGAAAGCTGATAGATGACTGTTGCAGCTCTCACCCCCCCAGCCTATTCAAATTTTCTTCCTATTATAATGGAAGACGACGAGGAGACATCTGCATCCAACAATGTCCGGAGTCCATTGCCAATCGGGCCACCGGGACGAAGAAAAAGAGATCCCGGGAGAGGGGCGCTGTCGGTATGACAGCGACGCGCGAAAGGGTGCAGCAAGCAAGCTTGTTCTTCAAGGGCAGGGAGACTGGGACCAACGAGACTGGTTGGTCATTGCGTGCTTGGGGGCTTTATCGGTGGCTTTTTTTTGCACACAAAAGAGACTGTGTCAGCTCAGGCGAACACTACCGTCGTCGCTGACCTCCCTACATTTGAGAGCGTCCGCTCCACCATCTACAGAGAGGAAAGAAAGCAACAGCACCTGTTGCCCACTCACGTAACGGGTATCAACCTTGGGGGAGTGCAGAGGGAGACCCTTGACGGGTGGGACTTCTTGCTGTTTGACAAGACAGCCCATGTTGGCGGAATTTCGTGCTTTTGCATGCAAGAGGCACTGCAAACATTCTGTGAAGTGGAAGAAGCATTTGCTGATGGAACTTTTCTTGCACGACCTGCTTTGGTTTATCCGCTACTTACAATAAGCATTCGGAGAGAAGGCGCCAGTTGTAATGTTGCGTATGTTCTTTCACCCGGAAAGTCGTGAGAAGTGTACATCATAGCCCTCACCCATTTCAAGCAGAAACTGGACGCTCTTGGCCAGCCCCTGTCTTTGAGTACAGTGAGCACAGACTTTAAACTGGCGCTTATTTAAGCTTTTGCTTTCTTTAGTATGAGGCACCGCGGTTGCCACTTTCATTTTGGGCAAGCCATATGGCGAAGAGTTCAGGAAGTAGGGCTTGCAAAGGCCTACAAAGATGACCCCTTTACGACTAGCCTCGCGAGAGAAATGATTAGCAGCCCGCGCTCGTGCAGGTCACAAGGCGGCGCCTGAAGGCAACAGCTCCTTCATCCACAGGCATGCCACAGCTGATCCTATATTTTGAGGACCTTTGGATGCAGGGCGATTTCAACGTCCAAAAATGGAATCACTATCAGAATGAGGGAGCAAGGACCAACAATCTCAAGGAGGTGTGGCACTGGTAAGTACACTTTGCTAAGCGAGGTAGGTTCGGTACTCAACAAGCAAATATTGTTATCAGCGAGACAGTATGTTTTTATAAATCAACGACGCTTTGGGGAAGGATCACCGCAACATCTCTGCCTTTGTGGAAGTCCTGAAGCGGGACAACACAACGACGAGGGCAAGGCTTATGCAGCTAGCCAATGATGGGCAGGCACGGAAGCGACAGAAGAGGTGGGAGAAGATGGACAAGGCCATCAGGGAGTTGGAGGCACGCTGCAACTACGGTGGCCACAGAGTCAATGCGTTATTATTTTCTGCCGCAGATGGGACGGTGATATAAGTGGTTTTCCGAGATGCAGTAAGCGCCCCAGACGCTTCACCCGTCATGTCCAATGTTACACCTGCGGGTGAACTGCCTCAAGGTCACGGCGCTGCACAGGTGGATAGGCACCCCAGATCCTCCGAGGCCGATCTGTAGAACGGCGGAGGTCCCGGTTCCTCATTGAAAAATACAAGGAATTCAACCCTTTGGTCGGGACTAAGGGCGGATTTCAGCAAGTCTTATTTACCTTGTCAGTGAATTGCTAAATTGTTACGAAATAAATTTGATCCTTGTTTGCTGAGGTGTTTGTTAGCATACATGGCTTTTAATGTGGTGGAATTGTCCATGTTGTAATCCATGACGCCTCCCTACAGGACAAAAAAGGCCAAAGGCCATGTGGCAGCAAATGGCTGAGCTCCTCTCGGCCGAGTTCGCCACAGAAATGACCGCTCTGCAGATGCAGAATAACTGGAAGAGTTTAGAGAGGGCGTACAAGAAGGCGAAAGCGAACGAAACAAATGGTGCTGCACGGGTTGTTTGCGAACATGAAGACTAAGTGCTGTTGCTGACCATTGCATGCACTGACAGGTGCTCTTGAACTAATTCTTTTTCTTATTAGTGAACTCAGCGACGTGCTCGAGAAAGAGCACCACATAAGCCCCACAATCGTCTTGAGGCCTGGTGCAACGATTGAAAAAACCAGCAGGTGTGACTGCCTCCCCTAGATTTCAGTTCCTCCTAATACCGCGTTTTTCTTTTTAGCCAGCCTCAAGACTCTGACGACAACAGCAGCTGCTGTGAGGAGCCACCGGCCAGCCCTGCCTCAGCTGCAGCACCTGGACAAGGCAGGAGTGCCCCAGGAAAGAAAAGAAAACGGAGCAACGGCTCCGCTGTCGAAGCAATGCTTCTAGAATTCAGAGAAGCAAAGAAGAAGCGGGCAGACCGCTTTGAAAAAAGAATGCCACTATTGGCCCGCCTGGTCACCGCCGTAGAAAAAGTGGCTGCTGGCTGCAGCCAATAAGAATGCTGAAAAAACAAACTTGGGTATGTGTGTTATGACCACACAAAGGCGACTAATTGAGTAACCAGGGTTCCAATACGCGTCCCGACATATTAATCCTTTTATCTCCCAATCAAATGGCATCATGCAATCTTCACTGTAACATTTGAAATGCAATGGGAAGCAAGTAACGTTCTTAATGGCCCAAATGAAATTACAAATATACATACGAATGTACTGCGCTTTAGCAGTGCGCTTCAGCAATTTTTTTTTCGCAGGCACTCACTGTAGCCCGCCACACTGCGGTCAACAACTACACCACTTTCTTCGCTGTTGCCTGCTTCTTCCAGGTCTGGTAGCCCCTGTAGCTCATCCAACAAGTCTCGCTCGTCATTGCACAGGTTGTGTAGGACAAACGCACCCATGATTATCAAGCAGCACTGCCTGATGCTGGCTGCATATGCCAAGTACAGTCTCCGGAAGCGCTGCTTCAAAAGTACAAATGCAACCTCAATGGCAACTCAATACTGGGAGTGGCATTTGTTGTACTTCTCCCAGGTGGGGAAGCTTGGAGCAGTGTCTTTATAAGGGGTCCTGAGCCACAGGAGCAGCGGATAGGCACAGTCCCCTAGCATGTAGCCGTTGCTGCACTTTCGTTTTGCTTCCTCGAAAAATGGTCCCTCACTCTAGCATCATGGGTCGAACCCGGGAATCCGACAAGCACATCTGTGAATCTGTTTGCGTTGTCGCAAATGCCCTGTATAATCAGTGACGGAAACTTCTTCCGGGTGAAGTACGACTGCGGAGCTTCCTTTGGGCTGTCGACCTCCACATGGCTTCCGTCCACGCAGCCAATAGTGTTGCGTGGCCCCCAGCACTCTTAAGCAAGAAGCCAGCCTTGATGCGTTCTTGTTCTCGCTCGTCCGGCCAAGAGGTCACTTCAGCACTGAGGCTGTGCAAGAGCTTGAGCACCCCCTCAATACACGCGTGCACAGATGATTCTGATATGTCAAACCTGTCGGCGATCGAGTGCATGTTGCACTGGTTCCCGAGGTAGGTCAGGACGACAAGACACGTTTTCTGAGCACTGATTCGTGGGCGCCCAGGGCTCCATGGAACTCCGGGAAGAAAAAAGACGCTTGGTAGCGGTCTGCAAGGTCTCACATGAATTCAATCTCAAAAGATCTGCCAACGACCTCCTCACAGTAGAGTGAAATACGATTCCTGTCCTTTCTCACCAGCTTTACAGCTAGCGCTGCGACCAAGTCGTCGAACTCCTCGTCTTCACTGTCAGAGTCCACGAGTTCCTTTGCTACTTGGACGACAGTTGCTAATGTGGCACAGTCCGTCGTTCTTCGGCGCAGCAGCGATGTACACACATGCAAAAATATCCTTCGCACTTACACGTAAAGAAAATAAAGCTGCAAAGTGCACTTAACAAGTTCTCTGGCGTGCAAACCACGTGCACGACAAAAAGAAATGCGGCGCGCACGACAACACGAAGCAGACGGCCTGCACAACACCTGCACTTTGGCATTCGTTTCTCCGTGGCGCTAGTGTCGCGCTGCAGCTGCACCCCTTCAACTAACACCGCAAAAAAAACAGAACCCATCCGTGCGCATTGTGAAGTGGTGCAAGCGGTGCAGCCGAAACGAATAGACCCCTAATACATAAGTTAACCGCAAAGCTGTTCATATCTTTTACCTGAACGTTCCTACTGGCCCGTTGCAAAACTAATTGAATTGTTCTCCACCAATAGCCGCCAAACCCTATACAACCAAGCGGTTGATGTGCCGTTTTCCAAGGCACACCATCAGGAGTGCTATTGTGGGGGACTTTCTTGAGTGCCATGTGCACGGTCATTTATACCTGAGTGAGAGATGTGCTCCCGTATTCATCTCATACGGCGGCATGGAGTTCGAGGACGTCACCGCCACCGTGGAATACCTACCCCCAACCGTGGAGACACTGGCGCTCCGCGTCGGAACTGCTGATATAGCAGAAAGTGGATCATCGTCATCCCTGGAGAAGTTAAGAGGAATGCTTGCCAGGGTTCTCCTCCACCGTCCGGCCTTGAGAAGGATATGCTTGAGCCTGCCCCTTCCCCGCACCCTGAACCGGCGCCGACGAGGGGGAGACTGGCGGTTTGTCAGATCCTTCAACTGCGAGGCCTCCCATTTTGTGCGCGAGGTCCACCGCCTGTGCCAGCGGAAGGAGTTGGGGGCAGACGTGCGCTACATCGATCACGCCTTCCACGAACTACCGGCACGGAGGGTCTTTGCTGCTGACAGGCTCCACGCGAGTTTTGAGGGTGTTGCACTGCTGGCGGAGCACTTCCGCAACGCTATCACGATCAGGGCGCTCGGCTGCAGCAGAGACCCTTCCAACCCCAAGCACAGGACAGTCCAACACCAAGTGCCGTGCACCATGCAGTTACCGGATTTGTTACTTTTTCTGGCGTATTTCCTCCCTAACAAGGGAGAAGAAAGAAGTCCCTCCCACGCAAAGCGTGCATAGGGGGTTTGGCATGCATTGTAGGATTGTACCTGAAGAAGGAAGTTCCATTTCCGAAAGTGTTGGACCAATTTATAATAAACAAGTTAAGCGCAAAGTTATTACTATCTTTTACCTATATGTATATACCTCTTGGCTTTTGACCCCGTCACTACGAAGACCATAAGTTGGCAATTTCCACGTACTTTAACCTCATCAGTATTGATGATTGGAGACTCTCAAGTACGACAAACTCACAACCATTTTGACACATCTCGTCATAGAACCCTCACGCTCGTCTCGCAACAAGGAGCAACCGTTCATGATGTGATGGTTTTCGCGCCATGCAGCGCAACCACATTGTGCTTCGCGTTGTCATGAATGATATTGCCAAGGCGCCGGATAAAGTCGCCTTTTAACGGTACGAGAAACTGCTCGCTTCCATCAGATGTGACCATCCTCAAATTCGCGTGGTCTATGCAACTCACCCTCCCTCACCGCTGACAACACAACTGGCTAGCCGAGCACCGCTTGAGCATAGCAGATTGCAGGTTTATAGACCTGCTACACCAGCATTGTCTCCGCACAACGGGCCTGTTCTACCTGCGCCATGGCTTGGAGTGGCTGCCCTTGGGCCGGGTATTTGCTGCGGATGGCATTCATCCCAAACTTGACAGAATCGCTATCATGGCCGGCCACCTTGACTGGACCTTGCCGAGAAACTTTGCGCAGAGACAGTAGACATGGCTGCAACATGCTGCCAGTGATCCATCCGAACTGGTGCAAAGGCAGCCCCTACCTCCACCTCTACCAACAGCCGCTGCTCTGGCTGCCGCGGACCCCTCAACCAGGCTCCTATTTGTGGATGTCAACCAAGAATCTTGGCAAGAGTGACTTTCTGAAGAACCCCCAGGTTAATCCGGAACCTGCTCATAGTCGAGACAATTTTTAAAGCTAAGAAAAGTTGTACAAAAAAGAATCTGATATGAACATCATGTTTTTACTTTAATCGTGTACAGTAAGTCTGGTATTTGCCCCCAAAGGCTTGAGAATTCACCTCAAACCAGCCCCTTGTAACCTTTCATCTACTCTTGAGACACACTGGTGCAACATACTGAATAAGGCATCCATGGATCTTTTGGGAATTGTAATAGAACATGATCAGTGTTGCCTTGATGCTCCAAAAAAGGAACCGGCATTACTCATTCACACAACTCATTTGACTACAGAAGAAAGTGTGCTAGAAATGTTTAAACAGAACAAAACACGGCATTTTTCAGCCCTTAAGGTAAAAAAGATGCTGCACAACGGTGTTGATTTACCTTTATTGTCAACAGAATCCGAACCGAGCACATCTTCCCATAATGACGCACTCGAGCCAGCAACTCCTGATAACATAGTAAACCTGTTCACAGTAACACTTTTACACAATGAATTGAGTGCATTGTTTTAAGGGTCTATCCTTTTGTCCCTCCAGTGGAAAATCAAATGAGCTGCAACTCTACAAGAATCTTGAAAATTTCAAATACTGCACGCTCACTTCGAATACATGACCGCCACAGATGATATAGGCCTGAGACTCCTACCTGTTAGACATTGGACACCCCCTCCACAATGTGACAGGTGTATAGATATGTGCATCAAAGTGGTTCAAGAAGACATCATAGCAGGATACAGGAAACGCAACTCCTACCAGCCTTGCTGTTTGCTCTGTGGCTGCGCACGACCGACATTCCGAACGTGAATCAAACATCCTGCGCTTGGCGCGCTTCGCAGCATTTTAGCTGCAGAAGTGTGTCCGGGATGCCGTTTTGCTGCGTACTCGGCTGTTTCAACTCCCAGGATGATGGAAAACGCTTCATGCGCTTCCCTCTGGCAAAAAAGGACGGCCAGCAGCTACGCGTGTGGCTGCAACTCGTCAGCCGCGATGAATTCATGCCCACCCCGTACTCCGGGATTTGTGAGGTGAGATTGTTTGAAGTGAATTCGCGATAGTTCAAAAATAAATAAATACTGCCACTTGTTTAAGTTATTTCGTCCCCACCCCGGACGTTTGCATGTCGTGGGATGTCCCATCCCATTGGACGACTGCCATTACAGGAATCCAGCGTTCACGGAGGGGTCACGGGAATTAGTGCGTAACTCCTAAGAAGCTTTTGAAAGTTTTGGTTTGATGTACACCACCAACTGTAACGAGTGAAAGCGCTTAAACTTTACAAATCGCGTGTTGTTTCGCCGCATTTTTTCGTCCTCATTCGTTTTTTAATGTTTAAAGGAGCCATGAAGAGAAAACACAAGTTTGGTTCATTCAAAAGATTGTCTCGTTAGAATCATACTGACATCACTTTTAACGTAAACTTTGCTCAAATAAGCTACATTATTAGGAAAAACGGGAATGGTCATGCGACCCACCAGCTCATTTCCCGCAACAGAACCTATGATGTCACATGAGCTAAGCTCTGCGATTGGCGGAGGCTGGCAGAAGCAGACGCAAATTAGGTAGAGCTTACAAACTAGACGAACGAGCGATTTGCGCTTAAATTTAGGCACATTCTTTACAAAGCACTAAGAATGATGGGACAAACAGTGGAAGTTACGAAAGCACATGTAAACATAGAAGTACTGATGCGTTCTGCTGTTCGTACTGCGCACAGCATGCTTGGTTTAGCTGCACAGCACTACGGGGCTTGGGGTTGTCTCAGACGACACTGGCCGATTGACGCAAGCAACGGTGTCTTACGTGACCCCATTTGTCGAGCGAGCACTGTTTCAGGGAACGAATATTTTCTCCCAGAACAAAAACAAGCAAGGTTTAAATGCGGGCAAAAACAAACCAAACGCTTGCCACGGTATGGTGGCGCCATCTAGGTTACGGAACGTAAAGAAACGCGGGAACAAACCAACACCGCTGTACAGGGTGGAGACAACCTTTGAACGGTCCCGTGCCGCCGCAATTGGGCCAACGGGCTCAACGCGTTATTCTTTTCGTTTCCCACGAGACCTAGCAACGCGAAACAGACAATATGATTCAAACTTCTTCAGTAAACCGCGTTGCGGCGATAATTTTAGCGCGGTTTTGACACAATGACTTGCTTCGGCGGCGAGCGAGCAACCGAAAATGGCGGCGCCAGCGTATACGTGTCTCTACCAGGCGATGCTCTACCCTGTACGGCGGATGCGTGAATGAAGGTATTCTAGGCTGCAGAGCGGTCGGTTCCTGTGATGTCATTTGGGACCACGAAAACACACGATTGAGCGGGAAAATCAAAATTTTAACCTAAATTGTTTAATTTCTCAGTGAATAAAGCACCGTTTGTATCCGGACAAGCGCTGGGGGCACTATAAAACACGAAATCTTTCGAATAAAACCAACTTGCATTTTCTCTTCATGGCTCCTTTAAGTGCTCTCCCCCTCATTAGGCCCCACAGATGTGTTATTAATGTCACAAATGCCTTCACCCCATTCTGTGGCCGATTCTGGTACAAAGCTTGGCCTGTTCACTTTAGATAAGTTCTATGAGGTTGTGCATTCTGTAGTATAACACGAAACTCGCAGAACAAATAAGAACAAAACAAAAGCATTCTGTGTGCACTAAGTAACGCGTACACTAAGGTTTTCAAAATATTTTCCCAGCCTACATTTATAATGCCACCGAGTGTTTGCGTGCTAGCATGTTCTAAAATGCCTTGATCACTAATCGCGAGTATACTGCTTGCGATCTGCTCTGTGGTTTGTAAACTCGAAATTTACGACATGATGCTGCCAAATAAGGCTGTTAGATGTATTGTGGGACGTAATTCAATCATTTTTAGCAGTTACAATTGTATGTGAAGTTGACCAAGAGACGTTCAAGCGAAAAAGCATTCACACAAGGTTCTGCATTTGATAAAACTTTCCTTGTTTGCTTATTGTATTGAATTGTTTGTTAGGACCACTTTGAAGACAGCCAATTTGAAATGGGCTGGGCTGATGGCCGAAAGCTCCTCAAGTGGAATGCTGTGCCAACGATCGCAGCCTCCAACAACCAGCAGAAACGGGCTAAGGGGAAGGTTCTGAGGAGGCCAGGCAGTGAACAAGCCCACAGTATTTCACTTAGCTGATGAACTGCTAAGCATGCATTATCTCGATGACATGCATTATCTCAATGACATGTATGGTTTTTATTCTTTGGCACCTCAGACACACTGTGTAGGGGACATGGCATTGTGTCGCAGGCTGTACTCTGTTCATATGTGCATTTTCTGTCCAGCGAACAGGAAGTATGAATTGTCCACTAATTTTTTTCTGGAGGGTTGCATGCACTGGCTACTTGACCGCACGGCGGCACTACCTGCACAATGGCGCCAACTCCATTTGTATGGTTGGGCAGGTGCGTACAGCGCCACGGATAACGCGGTTTGCTTCGTGCTATCTAAGCATAATCCTTGTGCGGTGATTTTCTTATGTCTTGCGTTGTTTCAAACAACCGCGGCTTGAGTTAGGAAAACTTCTCCACCCAAGGCTGCGACGATATTTTATGTGGCTCTGGCGTGCGAGATGAGGCGCTGGTTTTACATGCCACCTAGGCCTGCTGCGCGCTTCTTGAGGAGTATGAGAGTTAGTGAGGTGCTCTGGCGACAGTGTTCTCAGGCATTGAATGCATGACCATCCTTCACCTGAGCTCCCAATTAAAGGGGCACTGACACAAAATTTTGAAGGCGAGATAACGTCGGAGATAGATTGGTGGGAACACATATACATCATCTGCAAAATATCAGCGGCGAATACAGCCTAGAACATATTTAAAATCAGTTTGAAGTGTGCGAAACGCAACCGAGCAGCCAGCAGGGGACCACGCGCAATTGTAAATAAACAACACCCAAACACGTCACGAGTTTGTGTTTGCCGCTTCCGCACTACCGGCGTTTTACGCGGGCTCGCCCGGCTCGCCGCTCCAATCGGAGGGCCGGAGGGCGGAGCTTCTGCTCTCGAGAACGAACGACCCGATCGTTGGCGGCGGAGGCGCCGAGATTTCGTCAGCTAATCGGGCAGCTGGCCGCGACCAAAGTTCTACAGCGATTCCAGGCACTCTGTTTCTATTACTGTTTATTACCATTGGATGCGAAAACGCGCCGGAGGCACGAAAAGCCCACTGAGCTAGCCGCACGGTCGCTGTGCAGGCGGCGGCCACGGCCGCGAAGTGGCCCAGGCCGGCGCAGGTGATGGCTCGAGTGATGGCTTCTTACCGCTGCACGAAATTGTCCCCAAGTCCCGACCATAGTGGCTTACATGAGAAAGGAGTTAATGGTGCGATGGCGGGTTGCATTAAAAATTGTCATCTGCACCGCTTACGAGAGCGGCTCTCGAATATCCGCCGCAGTGCTGAGCCGAACACATCTGTAGGCGGACCTGTAGGCAGATCGGCCGGCTGCTCCCAGCGCGCGTCTTGCCACCCACCGTCTCGAGCGTCGCGCGTCGTTCTTTAGCCGCGGTAGCATTGCACTCGCAGCGCCTGCGTCACATCCACGGTCGCTTTTTAATTAAGCGCCTCACGAGATCAGTACATGGGGGCATTCGCAGAAACTGCCGTCGATGCGGATTCGACAGTGCTACAGCGGCTCTGCTCTGTGATATCCCTCCGACGGTCACGTGGTCAGCTTTGTTCACACAAAATCCACAAAATCCATCGTTTCGCGGCACTCGCTGAAACCGAAACTGCGACTGGCCGCATTGAAAATGCCTCTAATTAAACAACCGTCGCACGCTGAAGCAAATGAGGTTTCTACAGGTTATAAGTAGGTCACTAGCTACTTATCGCAACGAAAAAAAACAAGATGCTAAATTTTTGTGTCAGTGCCCCTTTAAGCTAAGCGATTTTGCAAGCAGTATGGGTGGAAGCGGTCACAAGGTATGTACAGGATGAAATTAGGCGTGGCAACGCCAAAGATTCAACCGAAGATTTTAAGTGTTTCATTTTTTTTATGTAGACGAAGCAGAAATTGTAAGCAGAACAAGGGCACAGTACACACTTTGACTGCTTCAAAAACAGCGCAGACAAATCAGAGCACTCTAGTTTGTCACTCCATACCCCTTCGTCTCTGCCCTGTTTTTGAAATAGTCAAATTGTGGTACCCAACTATCCGAATGTCAAGCTTTAGCATGCTATCACGGTACACGTTTGGTCATTAGGCATCAATTGAAGGTGTACCTCGCAAGTGGCATTCTATGTACGTGTGTTCACCTCAAAACACCCGAAGTAGTTGAGGTTGAGGCTGGGCACCTAGCCGGGCTTGTCACCCCTTCTCATGGACGCCTTGGAGGGCATTTCTTTCTTGTCCGACCAAGTCGCTCAACTAGGGGAGGACAATGAGCGGCTCCGCCGGAAGAGTGCAACAAAGGCCGAGGCCCACGCCGTTGCAGTGAAATCGCTGCGCCAAGAGGTGCATTCTCCGCGCGGTGATTTGGCTCGGCTGAGGGGGCCGCCATGGCTCGCTCATTTCCCGCCGTTCCCAACCAGGACAGCCGCGGAAACGAAACCCGCTGCCCTGCAGACGCCCGGCTCTGCCCAGAATGCTGCGTTTCCCCTCCTTTCCTCTCCATTGCCCACTCTTCAAGCTAACAATGAGGACGGAGAGCGTGTCTCGTCTGAAGCCGAGGGGCGCACGTCACCGGCGGGGCTGCAGGAGCCAGGCGTTGCTTCCGGCATGGCAGGAAAGACCCGGCGGCCTGCGCGTTTTGGTGTTTGTGTGACCAGTGAACTGTCGGTGGTGGCATTTCGGCCTCGGCGGAAGGCAATGTTTGTCTCGAAGCTGTCTCCGGATACCACACCGGCCCAGCTCCAAGAACACTTTTCCAGCATTGGAGTACAGCCTCTGGCCAGTCGTCGAATGAAGACGCGCTCTGCCTCATATTTGTCTTTCCACGTTGCTTTGGAAGACGAGGCATTCCAGCGCCTTCAGGATCCTAACCTGTGGCCCAAAAATTGTCTGTTCAAACCGTCCGAGGGGACCCCACACGACCTTCAACCGCACCCATCTGAAACCAGGCAAGCTGTAAAGGACACCTAGCGTCTTCTAAGTACTAATCTCAGGCAGAAAAAAAAAATGTCGTCATTTCAAAATGTTAATGCCTTTCTCAAGCCTTTCCAGCCATTGTGTTCCAGCTCATGCACTGTTCTACATGTCAATAATCGGCGAATTCGAAAACATTGGGATGAGTTTGCCCTAATCTCGAACCTTCTCTCAAACACGGTTGACGTTTTTGCACTCACTGAGATTATTGTCACTGACGACCTGTCCAGCACCTTCCGTCTTCCTGGCTACAGCAAAAACTTCCTCACCCGCAAAAATAGCAGGGGTGGTGGTATCGCCGTGTTCATTAAGCACAGTTTGTTAGTTTCAAATATTAACATTGTATTTTAATCGGCAGAAGCTCTGCCTTTTGAGCTTAGCAAAAATGATCTTATAACTCGTTTACTATTTGTTTATCGTCCTCCCTCCGAAAGTGCGCTTTGTTTTACAGAAGAATTGCGGGAGGTGTGCAGGAAAACTTTCAGCTCGGGGCAACTTGTGCATAATCGGGGACTTCAACATCGACTGGCTGCAAAGCGAACGGTCAGCTGTTGAACAATACTTGAACGCCCTTTCCGAATTCGGTATTGAGCCTCTTATCTGGGAACCCACAAGGGAAGAGTCCCTAAAAGATAATCTCACCCGTGCAAGTATTGATCATGTCAACGTGCGAGCATCCGACCTTTCTTGTACGGCTGGGGCTGTAATTATGCAGAAATTAGCAGATCACTTCTTCATTGTCGGTCAGTTAATCAAATCCAACTCTTAACAATCGGATCATGCTCATACTGTCACCATCTGGGCCCAGCTGTCACCACATGGGGCCCAGCAACAAGGCGTTGTGGAACAGATGCGGGATTTCTGCAACTCGTTCGACCAGGCCTGTGGTGTCATGCAAGCATCCGTGTGCGGCCAATACTGGTCGGCAGCTGCACTTCCTAGCTGACACACCCCACGTGCTTAAGAACATCAGGAATCGCATTGTCAAGGGCCACTCCTTCATTCTGCCTGATGCCATTAAGGAGAAGTGTAACCTTCCGACTAATAAGGTGGGTGCAGGCATGAATTTTATACATTTTGTACAGATACAACCAAGGCACCTTGTAATAAAGGAAAGATGCAGGCACCTTGTAATAAAGAAATCTAGGGTTATCCTATAACCTTCTTATTTCGAGTTTGCACTGCCGGGTAATGCATGTTTTTCCCCTGCAAAGTTTGTAATAAAGGTAAACGGTGAGGACTTTTAAGTTGAATGTCATTTTGGGTAAGTGAGCCCTGCTTAAGGAAGCACACTGGTCCTAGAAACTTTTTTTTTGCTTTCCAACCAATTTTGACGAAACTTCATGGGCTTGTTCAGTTTTTTTAGGTTATTTCAAATATCTCATTAGTTTTGACGTGAGGGAAGTTGCTTCTGAGTCAATTAAAAATTTTCCTTCATGGTTTTTGCGAACAATAGTAAAAAAAACCATTCAACAAAAGATTACCAGCAAGACATGAATTGATACCAGACATTGTGGAGAATAAAATGTAGGAAGCAGTTTTTTGTTTTGCAACAATGTACCCGTTTACATCCATTCTAACTTCTAGGTTTGAACTACTCTTGCTAACCAATTATAAATAACACTAATTAAACAACTATTGAAACACAAAGTGCTAAATCTGCTTCCCATACCGCATGGTTTAAACATTCAGCTTCACAGTGCAAAAGAAATGCAAAAGATCTTAGCTGCACTACATGCTGGTATGTGCCTCTCGAGAATTTCGTATCACTGCGATACCACTCGTGGTGAAAAAGTGGGGAAATATGGGAAAATAATTATTTCGTTGTCCTAATTGGGCCTCTATGGCTTTTATAAGTACCCGGTACTGTTTCGAGTACGGAATTTTTGGAGGAAAGACTTTGCAAATCAAGAGAAAAGCGATACCTAAAAAAAATGCTTTCTTGGGCAATTTCTTGGTCCCAAAGACCCATGTGCCCCCTTAAATAATCGCTGGTGTCATGAACTAGGCTGTGTTACGGTAAAAACATCTGTGTAATTCTTGTGGATGATAGAGATGATTGAATGCTCTACTAACTTCGTATGTCATTTCAGACCCAGCTTAATTGAGATCACATTTAACTGTGCAGTGTGACAGGGATAGTGTGTTAGTGTTTGAGCTGGGGGATTTTAGTGCAGTTAAAGCTAAACCATTTTCAAATATGTTCTGTGCATCTCACAGGTGTCAGTCAAGCAATCAAAAAGCTTGCGGATATTGATGCAGAACGCGACCTCAAGCTGGCTCCCCACCTCAGGCCGGCCTACCTGGACCAGGACCATTTTGCCAAAATGAACATGGCATCTGCGGCTGCAGTCTTCAACCACAGTGTTGGCGCTGTTATACGTGTGCTAGTAAGACTTGGGCGGATGGTGAAGGAGGCCCTAATCACAGCGTGGTTTGTTGAGCGGGTGGGTGTACCAGTGGTTCACCCTGATGACGTCGTGGTACATCGGCACCGCTATGAGCACGTTTAAGCAGGACGCTCATGATGAGGCAGTGGCATTCCTCAGGGAGTTTATGGATATTTTCGCTGATGTCTCCATAAAGAAGAGCAACCAAAGGGACCAGTTCAAGCCCATCCAAGTGGGTGTGCTCATTAGTACAAGTGTTCTCCACATTCAGCAACAACTTCTGAGTGTGCACAAGTTTAAGTTCGTGCTGCTGTGCAGGCTGACGCAGGATTCCTTGGAGAATCTGTTCTCCTGCATTCGGTCGAGGCACCTGGTGCCGAGGGCACTCGAGTTCAAGCTGATGCTCAGGTTCATAATGTTGAGCCAGTTTTTTGAACAGAGTCGCAAGGGCAGCTATGACATTGATGACTCTGTGGACCTCCTCGAGTTTGTCGAGATCAAGAAGGCCGCTCGGAAGAACAGTTTGGAGGCAGCAGCAGTTGAGCTCCTAACTGACAGCCTTCTTGACGATGATGCTCCCCCACTTGATGACATACAAATGGAGTCTCTTGTCTATGTGGCGGGGTACATAACGCATAGTGTCAGCAAGAAGTTCAAGCTTTGTGACACATGCAGAGAGTGTCTCCAGGCAGAGCCCGTGGAGCAGAATGACCTGCTTTTGAAGCTGAAGTCTTATCGCTCACAGTCACAACCCAACCCTCTCACTCGTCCATCATGTCACGTCGTGAGCTTGCTGCAGCATGCGGATAGTGTTTTTCGTGAGCACGAACACGAGGCTCTAAGAGTTTCTCTCGCCTCGCTCACAAACGCTGCCTTGGACAAACGCCAACTCGCGAACAGCTTTCCGCAGTGCCACAACTTGCAGAAGCGCCTAACACAGGCTTTCCTCATGCTTCGGTTGCGAATCACCCCACAAAAGCTCAGCAGCAAGGCAAAGACTGCAAAGGCAAAATGTGGATCGAAAAGTGTTGGAATGACGGCAGCTGTCTCTCAGATTCGTTAGCGTGTAAACTGGCAGCAGTTTGGAGAACAAAGGGTAACTTGAGGCACCGATGTACAGTTTAGGATGATTGATTGAGTGTGGGGCTTAAAGGAGTACTGCCACTCCAAGACACCGTAGCACGCCGCATCCTCGTCTGGAACGAACCCAACTGCGAGTCAACTGCATTCGACACGGTCAAGAGGAGGAGGATTTTTGGTGGTGACGTGGCCTCTGTCGCAGTCAAGTACTCTCCCGACCAGACCATCACGCGCACGGCTGTGATTGTGCTGTCAAACAAGGAGGTATTTCCACTCGATGAGGCCTTCAACCACCGCATGTTGCGCTACAGATGGAACGCCTGCCCTCAGCTCAAGAGGTTCGACAAGATTCATCCCATAACCATTGTTTGGCTATTTGACAAATATGTGGTTGACCCTGTATACCTAGGGACTCGCTTGACCAAATAAACATTTTACATCCTGAGTACTTGGTCAATTTTTCCCCGCTTGAAGAACTTCCAGACGCGGCGGCACTGGCAAATGGATACCACTTCAAGTTCGACCCGCTGGCAAGCAGCAGCGATTCAGACGACAGCAACGGAAGCGACAGCCCTGAAGACCACAGGGCCGCACGCATAGGAAACGTGGAGTGGTAAGCTGTCTTGAAAAAACACCAGCGCTTTGTAGGTGCTGCGATGGCGATAGCATACGAATTCGTAATTATTTGTCCAATCGTAACGGCATCATTGCAGTTGCAAGCACTACCCGGCGCAACGTTTTTATAACGCTGCACATCGCGAGGTGAACTCCATGTACGCCTAACGTCATGAGTTCATTTTTGCTCGCTTAATCTGTGATGTAGATCGATGATGGAAAACGGCGATTCAGAGCGTAACTAAACGGAACCGCGACCTGGGCTGGCATGCAGGCCTGGGGCAGTGGTACATTTCCCGCAGGTGCCAGTGCAGCCAATGCCGACCTATGACCGACGGGCTGCAGTCCGTGTGCTGTAGGGAGGTGCCGGAGGGAAAGCCCTGCATTACTGCACACCCCATGCACCTCCACTGCGTCAGGAAATGTATGCAACGTGTGACATAAACCCTAGGCGTATGAAGCTCTCGCTTACGACGCTTGGGCGTCGCTGCTGCGCTCTCAGTCACAGGTGCATTGGGAAGAATGGTTGGCAGTGACCCAAAAAAGATCCAGGCGCGATTTTTTGAAAGCTTAAACGTAGCCAGGTATTCCGGGTTCTCACTGTAGCACTCGGTTGAAAAGTGGTGCGAACACAGCAAACAAAGCTCTCGCACAGCACACGGGAAGAATGTTCGATTGTGCGTGAAAAAAAAAAAAAAAAACATGAGGAGCAGCCACAGGGCCACACAAAATACCAGCATCATGCACAGATCCGCTATGCCTCAAAACACTTTGCTACTACATCAGGCAGTGTATTGTTCCTCACATATTGTCAGCATGTCGACTGCGCCAAGCAGGGTTAGCTCATACCGCTTGCCCGCCTCTATGCACAGCAGCATGCATCCGAGCACTTGCCTTTGGTAGCGGCTCTCCACGTAGTGTGTGTTTGGTAGCAGAAAAAGCAGCTCGATATGGTAGCTCGAAAAGCAGCGCACCATCAGGAGCGCTATTGTGGGGGACTTTCTTGTCCGCCATGTGCACGGTCATTTACACCCGAGTGAGAGAGGCGCTCCCGAATTCATCTCGTACGGTCGCATGAAGTTTGAGGACGTCACCGCCGCCCCGGACTACCTACCCCCAACCGTGGAAACACTGGTGCTCCATGTCAGAACTGCGGATATAGCAGCAAGTGGATCATCGTCATCCCTACAGAAGTTGAGAGGGATGCTGGCCAGGGTCCGCCTCCATCGTCCCGTGTTGAGAAGAATATTTCTGAGCCTGCCTCCTCCCTGAACCCTGAACCAACGACAATGGGGGGAGCCTGGCGATTTGTTGGATTCTTCAACTGTAAGGCGCGAGGTCTGCCTTTTGTGTCAGCAAAAGGAGTTGGGGGAGACGACGTGCGCTACATTGAACACATTCAAGGACGTACCGACACAGAGGGTTTTTGCTGCTGATGGGTTGCACGCAAGCTTTGAGGGTGTTGTGCTGCTGCCGGAGCACTTCTGCAATGCTATCTCCTTCAGAACGCTCAACTGGCAGCAGAGACCGTTCAAACCACAAGCACCGGACAGCCCAACACCACGTGCCATGTAGTTCTGCCGTTTAGTTACCATATTTGTTACTTTCTCTGGCTTTTTTCCCTCCTTGACGAGGAAGAAGAAAGAAGTCCCTCCCACGCAAAGTGTGCATAGGGGGGTTTTGTGTGCATTATAGGATTGTCCCCGAAGAAGGATGCTGCACTTCTGAAATTGTTGGACCAATTTCTAAGAAACAAGTTTACCGCAAAGCGGCAGCATTGCAGGCTTCATCCCAGGCTCCATCGGAGCCTCGCTACAACTTGCGAAGGACCTTCTCGGTCGTCGTGAACCAAAACCGAACGAACTGACTAGAATCAGGTGACTCTTGTGGTCAGAACAGACCAACCGTGTCAAAAAATTTTTTGAAGGCTAGGAAAATTGTCGAAAAGCGAGTGCGATATCAGTGCCACTTTAGTACCCTCATTCTATATCGCAGATGTGACGTGTTCCGAAAGGGCTGCGCTTTACGTTAAGCGCCACGCTCGCACATGTCAAAAACTTGCATAACGGAATCGGTGCACTAAGCTCATGCAATACACTGAAGCAATAAAAAGGGGAGACTTAAAGAGAGGCCCAAATTGATTGGATCTTTCGTCACAGGTGCCAATCGAACTGGAAAAGCGGAACCGTGCCATGGTGGCAAGCGGCAGCCGAACAAAACTCAATAATATAACCGAAGTTCAACTTTACTGAACTTAAGCCTTAAAACATTGAATCTTCCAGCAATGCAAACACAACCGAGCAAGACCGCTCGCAATCGAGACTTTGGGGGGACTTTCTTGACCGCCATGTGCACGGTCATTCCACCCGAATGAGAGGAGGCGCTCTCGAATTCATCTCGTACGGTGGCATGAAGTTCGAGGATGTCACCGCCGCCCTGGAATACCTACCCCCAACAATGGACAACACTGTTGCTCCACGTCGGAACGCGGACTTATAGCAGCAAGTGGATCGTCGTCATCCCTACAGAAGTTGAGAGGGATGCCGGCCAGGGTCCGCCTCCATCGTCCCGCGTTGAGAAGAATATTTCTGAGCCTGCCTCTTCCCTGCACCCTGAACCGACGACAATGGGGGGAGCCTGGCGATTTGTTGGATTCTTCACTGTAAGGCGCGAGGTCTGCCTTTTGTGTCAGCAAAAGGAGTTGGGGGGAGACGACGTGCGCTACATTGAAAACATTCAGGACGTTTACCGACACAGAGGGTTTTTGCTGCTGAGGGTTGCACGCAAGCTTTGAGGTGTTGTGCTGCTGCCGGAGCACTTCTGCAGGCTATCTCCTTCAGGAACGCTCAACTGGCCAGCAGAGACCGTTCAAACCACAAGCACCGGACAGTCCAACACCAGGTGCCGTGTAGTTCTGCCGTTTAGTTACCGTATTTGTTACTTTCTCTGGCTTATTTCCCTCCTTGACGAGGAAGAAGAAAGAAGTCCCTCCCACGCAAAGTGTGCATAGGGGGGTTCTGTGTGCGTTGTAGGATTGTCCCTGAAGAAGGAAGTTCCACTTCTGAAACTGTTAGACCAATTTCAAAGAAACAAGTTTACCGCAAAGCGGCAGCATCGCAGGCTTCATCCTAGGCTCCATCGGAGCCTCGCTACAACCTGCGAAGGTCCTTCTCGGCCGTCGTGAACCAAAACCGAAGGAACCGACTAGAATCAGGGGACTCTTGTGGTCACAACAGACCAACCGTGTCAAAAAATTTTTTGAAGGCTAGGAAAATTGTCGAAAAGCGAGTGCGATATCAGTGCCACCTTAGTACCCTCATTCTATATCGCAGATGTGACATTGTTCCGAAAGGGCTGCGCATTTAGAGCTTAAGGCTAGATGGGAAAAGAACAGAGGGCACTGGAATTCTTAGCACATGCTCAGACAATAATAAAAGCCACTGATAAAGGAGGAGCGTTACGAACCAAACTGATTATAACTGAAGTGCAAAGACAATTAAGTGACCCGTCATTTTACCAGCGCCTTCTGGCCAATCCAACACTGGAATAAAAAAAAGCAAGCCCCACAGTATTACCTTAGAACTTAGAGATGACAAATTAATAGACAAAAAACCTGCATGAGCTCTTATTTCAGCACACTGTCCTCCAGGCCGTTTTTACCTCCTTCCCAAGATTCCCAAATTGAACAATCTGGGCCACAGTGTGTGGTATTGGAACCATGACCAAAAACAATTTTAGACATGTCGACAATATTATGAGGGAGATCCCACTTACATTTCCCTCTTGCACAAAGGACACCACTCATTTTCTAGGTGAAATAATAGACGTCATAATACCGAAAAATTCTTTCCTTGCAACACTGAATGTAGCCTCTTTGCGCACAAAACATACCTCATAAAGTAGCCAACCGATTTTCCGGACCTGGATGGAACGAAAAATAGCCTGAATAAAAGAGCAGTCCGAAAAATCCTCCAGTCGCAAAAACTAACTTTATTTCAGTTAAATAGGACTACTAAAGAACTTGCGGATGGTTCCGGACAAGCCTGACAATGATGTTGCTACAAGTCAACACCACCTGGTGCCTAAAGAAACAGTGGTTTTTAAACAACAACACAGAAAAAAACCCTGGCCACGTATGGCCCATTCCCGGCTTTTGAGATAGCTTTCACCGCAGGCTACAAGCAAAATTATAGCCTCCAAGATCAAAGTTGGTTGGTCACTTCACTTGGAGTCAAGCCAATCTTCATCCAATCCGAAGCTAGCCACGTGGCTTAGCATTCAAAATGGCGTTGTCCCGTAGTCACACCGTGGCTCTGTCGGAGAAAATTTTGTCCGGAAAATCGAACTTTTGGCTTTATTTTGTCTGAAATATCTGATGTTCATATACATTACTCCTTTGGGACAAACGGCGGTTCCTCCAGAAAGTTCAGAATATCCAGCTAGTCCGAATTTCTGCAGTCCGAAAAAACGGTCGGTTAATGTACCTCGTAAAAACATACCTCATCACTGACGCAGCTTCTGTTGCAGCTCGGTCAGTGTAAGTCTTCTCTGCATGCCTACAGCATCAACGAGTGAATCTGGATGTTCATAATTAGTTGCTTTGTGAAGTTGCACATACTTTCACCTAGCCCAATGTGAAGCAAAGCTAGATTAATAGCGTAAACAACCAGCTACCAACAACAGCAAGAAAACCTGCGACCGACTTTAAAGGGGCCTCAAAGACAAAATCCAAGTTTGGTTCATTGGACACACTGCTTCATCCTGATAACAATGACACCAATTTTGTCGCAAACTTCAAACAAATATTTGATATTGAGGGAAAACAGACAAAGCAGTCGTGCCTCCGCAACCACTCTCTGGTGAGTTCTCCATGACATCGCAAAAGGTTGTGCGACTGGTGCCGCCGACCAAAACAGCCTCCTACAAACATGACTGGGTGATTGTAGTGATCCTCTAGCTCCAGTTTAATTGTATCGCATAAATGCTAACGCACTTGGAACACTGATCAACAGCGTGCAGTTATTCCACTCTATTATGCCACTGCCTGATATCGTGCAGTGGGAAATTTGAAGGCTTTGCTATAGGTGTTTTCTTCCCCCCTCAAGAACTGTCACGGCTACAACAGGGATCAGTGGGGTACCAAAGTCTAGTCCATTCAAACTGTGTATTTTGTATTCGTGGCTCTTGACTGCTAATAATTATTTCAGCGATGCAAGAAAGAAATTCATAGTGCTGTAATTTCAAACCCAGCGTAACTGTTTTACTTAGGTTCTCTAAAAAAATTGATTTTACGCCTTGCAAAACTTTTTTTTTCCTTTTCAAGCACAGAAGTTGCTACAGCTAGCACCTCGAATGACTGTCGAGCTGTGCTTATTGCCACCCCGATAATGCAGCATGCCCAGTCTTGAGTCAACACGCAACATAATTTTCGTTGACTCAACCTCATCAAGCGACATCGGCAAAAGAATAACAGAGCTGCGCTTTTGATGCCGGTCATTTTCAAGAACCAGTAATGTGACAAGTTGTGGAACACAAACATTGCCACGTATGAAAGACAAACTGAGTGTGATTACATGCAACATTTTTCCTCAAAAAAACGTCCCTGTTCATCAATACTTTCTGTTGCTGGTTTACGTCTCAGAGACTATAAGCACTCCAAAAAACTGCTGGAATGCTGCACAGGCTTTTTGCCCACCACCAGATGGCCACCACTGGCTTCACACGAGCCCATCGGCAAGTACAGGGGACATCTGCTACAACAGGTTTTTATATCCTCCCATGATGCACAGGGGCGAACATATGCAGAGAAAAAGTACCCCCTATAATAAACTATTGACAGCTGTCACTGTAAAAGATATTGTCTTTACTGACTACAGTTCCTAGAATGTAGCTGCTAGTACGTAGAATGGCAGCAACTAAAAGAAGAGCATGGCACGGCCAGTGCCGATGTTACTATAGAATTCCACCAAATTATCAAACTCCTTCCCAGCTCCCAAGACCTTTTAGCTGCTGCCACAATTACTGCCTGTAAACATGGTTTGTGTGCTTTGAAATACTGCCCGTACCACAAACCACACGTTTAAGTGAGATTGAGATAGTGCGTGGGCGACATTTTCACTGCTGATCATCGTGATGCAGCTGTATTTGACCTAACATGACACATTGCATAGCTACTGGTTGTAACAGTAGCCATTTTTTAGCGCAATTATCAAATGAAAGGAAGCATTTCTTCAAGTTCCTCAGTGACACATCCCCACTTCGATGGCCATGCGCTTCACAGACATGTATTTTGGGAATTCACGGAGTACACTGAGCAATGCAAGATTCTTGAGCTTCGCTGTGCAGACCATGTATCTATTCCCACGCAAAGTGCCGGGCTTCTTCAATGCTGTGGCGATGCAACTTCACACAACAGACGCCAACTGCCGCCTTGAGAATGAAGGCACAATCGCTGGGAAAAAAGAAAAACACTCATCTGCTTTGGCCCTGTAAACAAGATGGGCATTTATCCCCGCCTGGCCCTTTTCAACTTGCACACAAGCGCCTCTAATGGTTTCTGTGTTTCCGTTGCGTGCAGGCGAATTAGAGTACGTCTATAGGATTCCATCTTGCTTATAGAGCCTCCTCCGGTGCCGCCAGAGCGAAAGCAAAACGGCTCTCTGCAGGTACCAGCACGCGCACCCGGAAACACCACCTGCGTCACTGTCCTGTGTCGTCCCACCTCACCGAATAAGAGCTCCTTCAGCGCGAGCCGCTTTGACATCGGCGAGGAGCTGAAGCACATCAAAGGCCTGCAGGCCATCCATGTCAGTCCGCGGCTCAACGTCGCCTCACTTGACACAGAAGCAGCCCTTCTCTTCACAGAAGCAGCCCAGCTCTTCTCACAGGGCGTGAGCTTCGCTCACTCTGTGGCGTGACCGCGCAACCGCAAGTTGCACGTGACGAGGGGCACGCGCGCGCCACCCTTCGTAAGGTTTACATTGACAGCGAGGCATGGGACATAATCGCACGAATAACAACGCCTGTGCCGATTATCGAGGGCACCAAAAAGGGCACATTGCTCTTTGTAACCTTTCAGGGCCTACCTGGCATATGTTCACGTGCCTGTGGAAGCAATCACTCCTCCTTCTGCACAATGCCGTAATTGCTGCCACTTCAGACACATGCGCACTGCGTGCACCTTCCATGTGTGCTGCCCCAATAGAGCGGGCAACCACCTCGCGCAAGACTGTGGGGCTCGGAAGCTTACGTGATGCAATTGTTGCGGTGCACACTGGGCCACGGCACAAACTTGCCCCACGTGCACCACAGATGTCAAGGCCGCTCGCTAGGTCGCACAGACATCACCGCAGCATTTGACAGATGTTTTTCCAAACGACTCAATGGCTTCTTCCATGTGCAAAAAGGTCTGCTCGTAAAGGACAGCATGTCGACGCAATATACCTTACGCAATGCTGAAGAAAGTAAAGCACCCTATGTCAACTGCACAATTGCAATGATCCCAGGCAGTATGACGAAGATTCTACAGCCTTTAGATAGTGCCGTCAACAGCAGCTTCAAAGCTCTACTGCGGTGTTTATGGGTGATGTAGTTGACGGACGTTGAACACAGTTTTTACAGTGAGAGGGCACATGAGGCTTGCTACATTTGTTGAAGTGGCCAGGTGGGTCGATGAAGCTCGGGCTGCAGTTTCCGAATCGCAACTGCAGGGTTCGGAAAAGCTGGACTTATTCCTTCGGCGCCTGCTAGCGGTTATGACAGCAGCAACTCGGGTTCCTGCGACCCTGCCTACTCAAGTGGCCGAGCTGTTTGACAGTGCATTGAAGGATGATGCAGGTTTGAATAAAGTGCAGTGAATAAATCTTTTTTTCCTCAGCTGACGAGTATTCGTCAAATTTTTTAGTGCCATAACCTGTGGCGCTGAAACTGAAGCATCAGAGGGTTTTAATTGATCTGAAATGATTAAGTACATCACATCTTAAGGCAAGTGCAGGCCTAATTATGATTCAATTATGCTGATCGTGCAAAAAAAGCCGCGTATCATACTAACGTGGAAAACTATATGAACTTTTTCATTAAAATTTGGTTAAATCGGGGGGGTGCATCTTATATACCAAGGTGCAACTTATAATCTGGGAAATACGTTAACACTGCACACATACAACATTGCCAGGCTGAAGCAAATAACTGGCACTTTACAAATTGGTGAGTTTTCCAAATGCCATGCTTTCGAGTGAAGCACTGTAGTGGCTGCAGTGTAACTTTGTGGACAAAAAAACAATTGATTGATTGATTGATTATGGGGTTTATTTAACATGCTTAAACTACACAGATTATGAGGTGCACCACAGTGGAGGGCTCTGGATTAAATTTTCACCACCTGGGGATCTAACGTGCATCGAAATCCCGTACACACGGGCATGTTTGCTTTTCGCTTCCACCAGAAAAGCGGCCACCGCAGCCGGGAATCGAACCCGCATCCTCGGGCTCAGCAGCACAATGCCTTAGCCACTGAGGATAAGAACGAAGCAAGTGCGTACCTGAATAAGAGATAAAGCAGAAGAGCTGCTCAAGCAAAGCGTCTCTCCCAGTTGTCTGCGATGAATTTGTTCTGAAGCTTGCTTGCTTTCGTGGAGGGGACTGGACTGCTTAGCAGAACAACGTCACATCACTGATGCTACGTTTGAAGAGAGCTGCGAACAATTAAAGCAGTGGTGAAAGTTTGTCCAAAACAAAATTCGCGCGTCAAGGAGAAAACAACGAGTACTGTGCAATGACATAAAAAAAAAACAATTGTTTCTTAAGCTGTGAAGAGTGAGATGCAAAAGCAGACAAAGTGCCGCGACCTGCCAAAGTTAGTAAAACATGGTAGGAAAAATTCTCAACATACTTCATAGAGTGTGAGCAGGCCATTAAAAACCCCACGGTGAATTTCCCAAGTCAGCTACCCACAGTTCACACCACAAGCTACGTGCAGCACTGTGGAGGCTACATTGTTGCCAACAGTCCACCCTCTCAGGGCGCCTAACTCAGCGCAAAGGAACCGACAAAAGGCGCCGGGGCCTTGCGGTTCCACCTGCCCAGAGGGGAGAGGGAAATGTCCTTTCAGGGTCCCCTTCATGGTGAGTTAGGTGCGCTCAGTGGGAGGACTGCTGACAACAACGTAGCCTCCACAGTGCTGCACATATAGTTGACAGCTCCCATTAAACAAATGCTAGACTGGCTTACTTGATCTCAACCACGGGTTTAAAAGCTCAACATGCTCACATCTTGACCTAATGAGAATACACTTGAATTTGGCCCAAGTTATGGTGATCAAATATGTAACAGCCTTTTACTATCTAGCCAAATTCCAAAACTAAGGAAGTTACACGCCCGATGTATTACAGCTCTGCAGGAAACGCCACTAGCACGAAATCTCCCCCCACATCCATAGTCACTTATTAAAACCAAGAAAAGGGTCCAGAAAGCCAAGAGCCTCATTAATTCCAGTGCTTCTCGAAACAGCCATTCAGCTACAGAAAGAACAAGAAGCCCCAGTACTCTCGCCTATTTTTTTTGCTGGCTATCTTGCCTAAAATACAACTTCAGGAAATTTGTAGCGGCCAGGGTTCGTACGGGCTGGAAAAGCCAAAATTCAAGGATTTTCAAGGACTTTCAAGGACCAGAAAACACATTTTCAAGGTCCCCATCTTATGTTTTATCTGGGATTATTTATAACTTTTTCAACACAATGCAAAATTGTGTTATTGCCCAATACCTAAGAACATTACTGCACATTCGGGTAGGCGCTATGGGTTCATGAACGCTGTCCCAGCTTTATTTTTTATTTCATAGTTTGTATTTAGAGGTTTTTCTTTTTTCTTGGCGTTTTGCTTAGGCTGTTTGATTTCAAAACTTAGTTAATGTTGCCTGCATCTCCTGCTTTGTGAGCAAGAGTACCAGCTGAAATTAACTCAGCAAGTGTTGCTGCAAGGCAGGATGAACTATGCACACGTCCTCCATTTGCACGTAAAAGCAAATGCAGATGGAGCGTATGAGGCACAGCAAACATGCAATGAAAGGCCGTCCACAGACTAGATGGAACATGCAAGATAGAGAACAGAAGCCGGCTTTCACGGGATTGTATCGTGACATGAATTCTATTGAGGAGTGCTGCTCCCAATGTTGCCTCGTAATAATGAGAATCCACAACTCGTAATTTCACACAATACACTGAAACTTGATTGTTACAATGTTTCTTTACATTTTTAACACGTAAAATTTACGACAAACACTTTAAATTCTTGTGAAAAGATGGGGCCATTGGTTCTCTCCAGAAAAATCAAGGGTTTTCAAGGACCCTTTAAAAATTCCAGGACTTTCCAGGCCTTGAAATTTACACGTCTAAATTCAAGGGTTTTCAAGGTTTTCAAGGACCTGTGCGAACCCTGGTAGCCTTATTGCCTAGTTGTGCACCCTGAAATAAAATAAAACGTTTGTTTGATGAGATTTTGGAAAACGTTGGATGCCCACATAGTCCAAATTTATTCATTGCCATCCACTATGGTGCACTTCATAGCCCACGTGCAACTTTGGCGCATAAAAACGTAAAAAATTTTCATACTTGTGCCCCTTACCCTTAATCAACACGAAATAAGACAAGCATGGATGCCGAGTACCCCAAGAGTTGTTGAGAGGCGCCAAATCAACCGGTGAGTATAGCTAGAGCACAATGCATAACACCGACAATTTTAGAACCGAATAAACGAACCTAGTTTCATTGCAGTTGCAGTCAATCTCCCCACAATGCACTGTGTGACACTTTTATCGCAGCAATCACAAGTAAAGGAATGCAGCAAGCTTCATTTTCCCACGGGTAGATTGCCATTTCAAATGCACATAAGGTAACACTTGACCAAAAACTGGCCGCGAAGCAGACGCCTACATAAGAGGGGGCTAAAGTGGCCGGGTCAATACTGTGAATTAGTTACAGAGCAGCTGTGACCGGTTCAATTAATTATATTAACCCTTTCCACAGAGCAAGAATATATTTAGGGGGTGAAACAGTGACCAGATAATTTCACGACTACTAACACGAACTCCAAAGCTTCGTAACAGCAAAGGTTAAGGAAATGATGGCGGCACCTGATAGTTGAGATGACATCAGCCACATTCACTCCGTGGCCGCACCACTTTTCAGCTGCATGGCGAAATGCTAACTGCAGCATCCGTGCGGTTTCTTAACTAGCGACAGATACTGCTAGCTTAACCTGTGACGTGTAGCCATACGCGGTAGCTAGTTTTTTTACTCCATGATCACACTGGTGTAGAACGCGCAGGGCCATGTTCCAAGTTTTTAAAGGAGTACTGAGATGAAAATTTTACGTTCCACTTTTATTGCTTTTATCGATGCTTAATGGCCTGGCAAACCCGAAACATCTCTAAATACTTCAGCGCACGATAATTAATTACATTGAACGGCCTGAAACGCGCTCCTCGCTAGTGGGGCCGCGCGCGTGAAGTGACGTCATGAGTTTTTGACGAGCGCTGTTGCGTCACTTCTTTTGGCTTCACGGGATGATGTCACACTGATGTCCATTTGCTGAGCGGCACTCCACACACTGCTTCGTCGGCGCGATAAATGAGGTCCAATTGAAGTACGTTCTCCGCGTCGCAGGCCGCTCATATTTCACCGAGGGTATTCTGTTGAGTAAAGGAAGCGAACTGTGCAATAATATTAACGCTGAAAATTAGTGTCAGTACTCCTTTAAGTAAGATTTACACAGATTTTGAATGAGAACAACACGTTCAGGGGTGCAATTTTTCTCGTGCCACTGTCCCCACTAATATTATGATGACTACGACGACACACTGAAAAGTGCAGGGCTACACATTGCAGACTGCTAGCATGCTTAACCACAACAAACTGGGCGTGAACCAAAAGCCAGGCGATATGCATCGCAAAATAAGAGAATGAAATTCCTGAAGGCGGCCGTAGCATGAAAACGCCTTGCAAGCGAGTGCAAAATCGCTGTATTGCTGCAGCAGCCACAAACAGCGCCTGTTTGTTTCTTCTGCGGCCCATTGCAGGTGTAATGACATTGTTATAGTTATACCAAAGAGTCAAGTAAAATGATCGATTACATGTGCCAAGTTGCATACTGCAGCCACAAATAGTAACCTCCAAAATTCGCTTCCTTAGGATAGATGAACGGAGAACTGGCGGCTCGACGATTGCCCGCTTCGGTTATTGCAAAAGTGTAAAAAAAAAGTACGCTATATGCAGCACACGCTCATATAACGGCATACTAAAATGAGCACCGCTCCACACCGGATTTGGCAGTGAGGAGCATCACCGCCGACAGCTTCGAAAGTTCGGTATATTTGGAGCATAAATCTAACGCCCCTGCGCACAACGCCCGCGATTTCGATTCAAAATATCAATCCAACGCCACTGCGAACGCCTGAAATTTCAGCACGACCATATTAAACGTATCGTGCACTGCCCCAGTTCAATGCAACGGCAGCCACAACTAAATCTCGCCTATACCCGGCCGCTACGCACGGATAGAAACGGCCAGAAAATATGACTCCTTCCATCTGTGGGTTTCTTGTTTTGTTTTTCTCCGTTGCTTTTAAGCAAGCGCGTTTTGGGCGCTACAGTTCGTCGAACAAAAAAAACCTCGACGCGCTACGCCTTCCCGCCACAACACTGAAAACCGCTCACCACCCCTCCTTGAAAGCCCGCCAGGGTCAAGCAACGGGCATAAACCGCAGCAGCTTACCTGCCATCACTACAACGGCCATCGGCTTCCGCGTTTTTTTTTTTTTTTTTTTCAGGCGATGTGACGACTGGCTTGACACCCGAGCCCGTACGGTCTATCCGGCGCCACGCTGAACTGCTGCGTTAGTGGTTGGGCACGACGCCCCGAGAGACAGGGCGATTTGACGGTCGCAACTGCTGTACAATACAGGCAGCATGTTCAAATCTTTCACGTTCGTGGCACGAAGAAACATTGTGCAAACCTCAGCTCTACATGAGCGACACAAAGAAACTCACGGCGTGCGTAATGTGGACAGCGCCATTGTGTTTAGAGCAGTAGAGGAATATCATGAAGAGACGTTCACCAATCCTCGAAAAGCTATGCTCGGTAGCGCTACCTGTTGCTGCGATGATGTTTGGGGAGATTTCTTATTTTGAGTCCAATTCTTGGAAGTATATCACCCAGAACTAATGTTAAAAAAACGAATACTACCAAGTGTTTTAGAGCCTATTTGCTCAAAATTAGAATTTATTTCAATGACTTATTTTAACGAATTCAACAACTTCCAGAATTTTCAATCAGCATGATTTTACGTAGGCTACCCATGTGCACGGAAATGTATGACAAAACGGATTGTAGTTTTATGCGTCACTTACAAAAAGCGGCACGAATATATTCCGCAAGAAAGATATTAAGAATTGTGAGCGGGTCCCTACATCAGCCTCCCACCATCTTCCCAACCAGCCGCAGTCACTGCGTTACTTTTTACTTGCACTGGCTGCACTGGTGCAAGACGTGCAGCATATGTTCATTATTAGATGCGACGCATCTCTTGCTCTCGGGTATGTCCCTCCATTGTTGTCGTTGTCGCGGCGTTGTCCGCACGCTCACTGCACATGTGCAACTCTCCTCCGTTCTTCTAACCGACAGCTGTGCGCAACACTCTCACTCCGTCTCATTATCATAACAGCTGCGCGTGCGCGCTTCGCTGCTCTCGGTGGGCGCATGTGTGCCCATGCGCGCGACTCTTCCCGCGACTCCTCTAAAGCGGAAATATAAGCGGGGGAGCGCACGGCGTCGGATCAGTCAAGCGCTCGCTCTCGCGCTTGAAGTGCCTTTGCTTGACGATACCTCCGTGCTTGACACCTCCATGCTTGACTTGAATAAGAAGACGTCCGATGAAGACGTGATGGACCAATTGAACCCCCCCGATGCGTCGCATCACATCAGCTGGTTCCCTCGCGGGAAGATGGGCGTGATTTTTTTACTGATAGCTCCAGTAGCACTCAGCACTGGTTTGCACGATATTGCACTAATCTGCTCCAGTTCAAGTTAAAGAAATGCCTATAGTAATTAAGAAGCTCCATGCCACTGTAACTGCACGCACTCCCCGACCAGTTGGCAGCGTCGCGCGTTGTGTCTTTGCAATGGCATGCAATTTCTTATTAACTTTATACTGGAGAATACAGCAGCAACTCTATTAACACGGACCATCGTGGTACTCGGCAAATAATGCTACGCCTTAAAACGAAAAGTCCCACGCGCTCTTCACGCCAAGAAATATATGCAGGCAAACCATGGATGTAAGGAACCCAGGGGTTTATGCAGAATTTCGATTTTGGGAGGGTGTTGTATAAATCCCTAGGCAGGGTGCTTGGGTTGTGGAATCTTTTTGGAGGGGTGTCGAAGCCCTTCCGGGTGTTAGGGGGGTGTGTATAAATCCCTGAATGAACCTCTATGTAACGAATTCCTGAATTTAACCAATTTTTTTATTCCCCATTTCCAACCCCGTTGCTACCGACATTTTTGCGACCTCTGTGTAACAAAGGCGTTGCGACCACAGGTGAAAATAATATTTTTTCTAGCTGATCATATTTAACCAGAAATTTATTCTCTAGAAGTAGGCAGAATTTCTTGCTAGAAATCCAGCTTCTAGCTTGTTTCTAGTTGGATTGAGATTGCGTTCCAGCTGGCAGCTATTACTTCCAGCTAGCATTTGTCAGTCCAGCTGGGAGAGAAAAGAAACCTGCAAGCTGCAAGACCTGCAAGAATTTTGCTAGTTAGAAGCTATCGATTTCATCTAGAATCTATAAATCTAGTCGGAAAAGAAGCTGGAAATTATGATTTTTTGCTAGAAATGCTCTTTTAATTTTCACGGGGGACGGTAAACCGTTATGTAACGGATTCGCTACGCTCATGGGCTATTGTTTTATAGGGGCGAAGCGGTACCTATTTAAGGCCGAGGCTTGTCCAGCGTCATGCGCTCACGTCACAGCACCGTGTAAATCGAAACATCTGTGAACGAAAGGTTCACAAAAGGTCAAACAAGATCAAAATAAAAGGTTTACAAAAAGATTAAGGTTGGAGAGAGAGAGAGAGACAGAGAGAGAGAGAGAGAGAGAGAGAGAAAGAGAGAGAGAGAGAGACCCAGAGCACCGTGTAAATGGAAACATCTGTGAACAAAAGGTTCCCGAAAAGGTCGACCAGCCACAATGACTGCTATCTTCAGAGGAAAACGGCTGTTTAACTCTCGTAACTGATCCACTGTCCAGTGAATCCCCTCCCAGTTTTGACATGCCCACAAAATCGGACTTAGCAATGACAACTGCCGTCACAAGTTAACTGACGGATGACTCCGCATTTCCCGTTTAGCTTCGAAGTGAGCGTAACCTACAAAATTTCTCTCACACCAAGAGTACCTACATGGACAGGCGGTGTCCGACCACGTGACCGTTGTCACGCGTAGAGAAACAGGATGACGAGGGTGAACTTTATTGAGGTTGGGAAGGTGCTGCGGGAGAATGGGAAGGGGGGAAAGAGACGTTATTTTAACAATGGCGGCTTCGCAAACGAAGGGTTGTAATATGTTCCCTAGAAAGATTTGCTATTTCTAGGGACCATAGTTGTAATGATGGTGGTTGGGCTACCCTAATGACAGCAAATCCTGTGGCACGCTTATTGGTGGTTTGCTGCAACACTGCAACGAACAGGCAATTTGATGGTAGTAGCTGCAATACAATCCTGACGGCATTTTTGTTTTCGTTTTCTCGGTAAAGTAAACACACGCCACGAAGAAAAATCCTTAGAACCTTGGCTGTAGAGCAGAATATCAATATTAAAGTACAACTTCCACCGATGATCGCAAATGTATGTTCGGTTCAGCCACATTGATGCAGATTGTATAGCAAGGCTCTTCGCTTATTACTCTCCGTGCCATTATTTGAGTGAAATTCTGCGATTTCGTGAATTTTAGGTGGATCGGCATGTTCGTTTACTCAACCCTCACCGCGGAACGCACGCACGTAAAGTCCTCACAAAAAGGTGTGAAATTCGACGATTCTATTACAGAAATCACCTCAATGAAAAACCACTACGAAGCTACGTGTAATATTGGCAACCCTGGCTTCAGCCTGGGGGTACACCCGGGCCCAAGGACACCCCCCATAGTCAGCATGCAAAGAATGCACCGGACTGTAGGAGGCGACAACGCAGGAGGAGACAACGGGCAGGAGTCCAGGCAGTATCGGGCATTGCATACCTCAATATCCAGGGTGGCAGATCGCAAAGCAAGTGGGAAGAGATCTTCAAGGCCCTGGAGGACGAACACTTGCTCATGTATGGTGTGGCTGAGTCACACCTCCGGGAGTCTGAAGTGCCACCTGGACATACACAGTTGTGTTGGGAGGGGTGCAACAGGGGAGCCGGTGAGCGGAGAGGAGGAGGCGTGGGAGTACTGTTCCGGCAGGATCTCGGGTGGTCCAGAGTGCGTCCAGAGTGCCGGGAACATGTGTGGCTGGCAGGTGACTTGATGGGACAAAGGACGGCAGTAGGTGTGGTGTACATGTGGTGCGGTCAGGCCGACAGGCAGCAAAATGAGAAGCTGTGGCAGTGCTTAAGAGAGGACATAAAATACCTTCAGACTGAACACCAGATGCTGATACTGGGCGACTTCAATGGCCACCTAGAAGACCTTGGTGATGTGACGGACAGAAATGGCCAGGAGCTGCTGGACACCATGGACAGGCACCATCTAGTTCTCGCTAATCTTCAGCACAAGTGTGAGGGGCGAGTGACCTGGTCGTCTGGGAACGCTCATCAGCAATTGACTTTGCCATAATGTCACCAGGCCTTTACGAGAAGCTTACGAGGATGGAGATTGATGAAGCTGGAACCCAAAGCCTGGGCAGTGACCACAACCGGCTGCTGCTTAAGTTTGGGGGAAGGTATGAGAGAAGGAGCAGTGCTAATGTTACAACACACTTGACTAAGCAGGAGGTGCAACTCATTGCACAAGTGCTGGAGGAAAAACCTGAGGTTGAGTACTCGAAGTTGGTCAAGCAGGTGCAGGCTGCGAAAAGGATGAAGCAAGGCCGAAGCCAGCGTACCAAGCATGGGCCAAATGTGGAACGCAGCTGTCCGAACTGCACTACAGGAGAGGAAGGCAGCATGTCGACAACATCGGGCGGCGGTACGGGCTCAGCAACCTGAGCCAGTTCGCAAACAGCTGTGGGACACCTACAGAGAAAAGAAGTACGTGGCAGCCTGCACCGTACAGAACAGCATCCGACAAGTAAACAAGAAATTCATTGAGGAGTTGAAAAGGAGTGGGCGGGAGGCACCCAGAAAGTTCTGGCAACATGTCCAACGCTCGCACAAGCATGCAGAGTCCAAACAGCAGCTGCGACATCCAGAGACTCAGCAGCTTCTGTCAGAGAGGGAAAGCAGGGAGCTCATGGTGTCTGTCGTTGCGGCTCTCTTCAGGAAAGAACAGCCGAGTGGCGCCTCAGAAGCGATTGAGCATAGAGGCACTACGCAGGACTGGCGCAGAGACCAGCACAGGGGGCAAGGGCAAGATGGAGGGCCTGCGGCAGACCTAGAAGAGTGGCTTGGGTCGGTAGGGGAAACAGAGTTGAAGCGGGCTCTAACTCACATCCCGACCCGAACAGCGACAGGTCTGGACGGCTTCCCAGCGACTCTGCTGAAGTGTCTGGGCCCAAGACAGTGTGAGGCATTGCGGGAAATGTTCGGGCATTATCCTGGTGACGGGGCAGGTGCCCAAAGAGTGGAACTGCAAGCCGGATGATGTTCATTCCGAAGGGACTGGGAGATCGCAGCAGCTGGAAGGCCTACAGGCCAATCACTGTCACAGCGGTATTGTACCGGGTCTTCAACCCAGATCCTTCGGAGACGGCTGCAGGCATGGGCAGAACGAGAGGGAGCCCTGGGAGAGCTCCAGAACGGCTTTCGCAGGGGGCAGAACGGCTGGATGACAACCTCTACGTCCTGACCCAGTGCATAGAGGTTGCCCGCCTGCAAGGGCGGGAACTGTGGGCTGCCTTCCTGGACGTGGAGAAGGCATATGACAGAGTTGACCACACCTTACTGTGGAAGAAACTACAGGATAAGGGCCTGCCAGTGGAGGTAGTGGGTTGCTGCAGAGCCTGTATGCGGACACAGAGGTAGTAGTGGAATGGCAGGGCGTGTGCTCCCAGCCGGTGCCTGTCGAACGGGGCCTCCGCCAGGGCTGCCCTTTGTCCCCTCTGCTATTCATGCTGTTCCTGGCGATCTGAGGCAGAGCTGGAGGGAAGTGGCAATAGGTTTTGACTGGACCTATATGGAGGAGGGGAGGACGATCCATCAGCGCCTACCGGGCCTCATGTACGCTGATGATATTGTCCTTACAAGCGGACTCTTGTTCAGACCTGCAGCGACTCCTGGACATTTGCACCAAACCACGCAGAACTGTTGGGGCTGAGGTTCAGTGCGCCGAAGTGTGCCATACTTCGCTGGGGGGGACACGAGCACACTACCAGATGGAGAAAGCGCTCACAGTGCAGGGGAAGCCTGTCCCTTTTGCAGCGACGTACCGGTACCTGGGTGTGGACTTGACCACCGATCCGGACTACTTTGCTGCACATGAGCGGGGGGCTTCGTGGAAAGGCACTGCGCAGCCAGAACATCCTGAGGGCCCGAATCCTGTGTCCTTCAACAGGGCGGGAGGTTGTCAGGAGCCTCTGGAAGATGGTGCACGTCCCGGTGCTCACGTTTGCTACGCAGTGCTTTGCCTGTCATCAGCCACCCGGGAGTACTTGGGAGAGACGGCAAAGGGAGGTGGGGACGACTGGCCCTGGGTGCCCACCGGTCGACACCTAATGAGGCAGTCCAAGGGGATGTAGGCTGGTCCTCCTTTGAGGCACGAGAAGGCCGTGGCCAAGCTCGGTTCGAGATCCGAGCATGCTCGCTGAGCAACACGCTCTGGGTACACCGGGTTCACCGGTGTATGCTGTTAGCAGGTGACGCCACAAGGTGGAAAGAGACGGGTGCGCGCACTGGCCCAGAAGAATGAGGTGCCGCTAACCGGTCCTAAATAGAATCAAGGAGACCAGCCTGAGCGGGAAACAGCTGCGGGAGCGAGTGGTAGCTGCGGAAACGAAAAGATGGGCGGACAGGGCCGTGGAGAAACCGTCTCTCCGTCTGTACGCGTCCCACAAACACAGCATCTCCCAGGAGCACTTTTACGACAACTTGCCAGGAAGTGCGATGCTGTTCGAAGCGCGGGCTGGGGTGCTAAGGACGCGGATGTGGAGGCGGAAATGGGATGATGCGGAGGAGGTGATGTGTGCGGTGTGTGGTGAGGAAGAGGAGACTGCAGAACACATTGTGTTGCGGTGCGAACAATTGACTCCCCACCACCCTAGTGATACCACCATGGCGGAGGCGCTTGGCTTCGTTGCGCAGCCCCCGCCAGGGGACACACTGGGCACGGGCGAACACCACGGATGCGAGTGCAGCGCCACCGGGGCTCGTGACTGGTGACGTGGTGCCGAATCCAGGTCAGCACTACGAAGCGCCGACTGGAGGAATGGAGAAGACGAGCCCGTTGCGCCCCTTAGCATGAGGAAAGGAGGCGACGAACAAAACTCTTGAGGCTAGGGCGCCGGGGGATTATATGCCCTCAGGAGTGTCCCCCCGATGCAAAGGGGCAGCCACCAAGCCATCATCATCATCATCTGCATTTACACGCATCACACTGAGGAAAAAGAAGAGGCAGCTATCGCTCTTGCTATTGCCTCCACCATGGCAACAACCATCGTAAGCGGCACCAAAATATTAGCTTTCCGGAACTACGAAATTGGATCTCCAACCCCCCCCCCCCCCTTCCCCGCAGCTTACGCTCGGTCTCTGCCTTTCGAATGCGCAACGCTCAAATAATCTGGACACCGGCGCGTTTGACTGGTAACATGGGAAGCTTAGGATGAAGACCGAGGTTGTAGCTCTTGGATTCGCAACGTAAGCGTTCGAGCTAGTTGGTAATCCATGATAAGACTTTGAAGCGCCAAATATTTAGACAGGAGACGTAAAGAACAGAGACATGCGCTACCGTGGCTGACAGTGGCACTTTCGGCGGCTTTAGTACTAAAGCCGCCTTAAAGAGTCCGCGCTTCCTGGGGCAGTTGTCTCCGCCGAATGCAGTACCAAAATGAGCCCGCCTCAATTGCACACTGTGATGGCGATGAGGCAATGAGGCGATGAACTGGACTGCCCTTGGAAGTGTGTGCTCTTTTCAGCGGCTTCAGTCCCACCGTCAGCCGCGGTAGCGCATGTCTCTGTCCTTTACATCCACATCTAAATATTTGGCGCTTTAAAGTCTTATCTTGCATTCGCGGCGACGACGATGCCGGCTATGACCGGTTGGCCAGAGAGAGGCCGCCGATTTTCCGGGACTCATGCAAGACTATCGCATGGAGCGCCAGAAATAACCCGCAGCGCACCGCGCGCTTACAAGACGTCAATCTGCAGCCTGGCGTCAACTACATGATAAGGAGTTCGCCAGTCCTGCAACAATGAGCCATATTTATCGTGGACTATATAGAAAGATCACTGCAAGTGCATGGTGCCCCCAACCAGCCACACCCACTAGATGTCTGCTTCTGATGCTCGGCCACCAACTCTAACGAGTAACCATTAGTAGACAGCTTTAGACGTACGTAGAAGCTCCACGTACGCAGAACTTTGACGGGCAACCAGTGCGCATGCTCAGAACGGAAAGGGCCTACGTGAGCCTCACGGACGCACGTACGTGAGTTTCACGTTGCGGTGTTCACGTTGCTTACATAGGTAGAGTTGACCAACATGGCGGCACTCTGCCCTCCTGCTTCGCAGAAAAAACAGCTTAATCGCTTATCCCTCAGTGCGATATCTTGTTCTAAACTGTTGATTTCACCTTCGATTCACTAATTTTGACGCTCACCTAACGTTTAAATCGTCAAGCAGCTTTTGTCTTTCTGACAGAAGAGCGATTCTTCAGCTGTTAAGCCTGACGAACTCGTTTATCGTCGTCATAGCAACGGGATCGCGAGATCGCTGGCAGTAAGTAAGTAAGTAAGGAAGTAAGTAAGTGGTCCTACCCGCCGCGGCGGCCGCTTTTCTGCAAAAACGCCAGTGTGTACGAGATTTCCGCGCATGATAAAGATCCCCAGGTGGTCAAAATTAATCCGGAGCCCTCCACTACGGCGCGACTCATCGTCTGCGTTGCGTCGGCGCGTTAACCCCTCTACAATCAATCAATCAATCAATCAATCAATCAATCAATCAATCAATCAATCAATCAATCAATCAATCAATCAAGTAAGTGGTCCTGATCCCTTTTGACTTAGGGCAGGCCCATCAAGCGCCACAGGAAGTTGAAACATATGTTTGCACATACGGAGAAATTGCACTTATGAAATTGTTGCCACCCGTGGTGTAAGATCGAGTATTTGCACCAGCACCACCAGAGCCTTTCCTGGCACAGTAGTTTTCTTTTGCACCGTCAGGAGGCACCACGGGTGTCAAAGAGTACACAGTACACACAGTACACACGACACGACACACCGAGCACGCGCGCGCTCGCACACACGCGTGGAAAGCCGGTCCGGTTGTGGCAGAAAAGTGGGGCTGTCGGGAGGTCCGGCAGGTCGGTCCACTTAGCTCCCCACTTGATCTATGCAGGAAATACGCCGATTGGGGACCTTTTCTAGACAGCGGCAGTACTGCTCCCAAGGACGCAGTCGTCGTTTGGTGTGCGATGCTCGCTGCTCTTTTGTTTTAGATGCTAAGCATCTTATGCGGGGATCTGTGTCCCTCCCTCCCTTGTCGTTGTCCGCCGTCCACAGTCTACTGCGCATGCGCGTCTCTTCAGCCTCGTCAGCGTTTGGGTTGACGTCAGCGCAGTCCAATATAAAAAGGAATAGTTAGGCGGCGCCCGGTTTCGATCCCACGGCTCTCTGGCCGAAACGGGAGGTACGTGGCGCTCTTCCCACTGCGCTACAAACCGAGACGGGAGCATGTGCTACGAACGCGCCTTATGTGTTTCACTCATTCAAACTACGCCAGGAAGCTGCTGATACAACAAAGGCATGCGAAGCTGAACGTCAACGGAAACGACGAACTGAAAACTTTAGAGGAGGATGTGGAATTTCCAGCGGGAAAGCTGTGGCGGAAAGCGCCGCGCGCCTTGCAGCTCAACCAGAGAAGAGGACGGGCAGCGGGGTAGGAGCGTGAGCACGCAATAAAGAAAGATGAGAACCAGGAGGTGTTCGATCAGGTTATGCGGGTGCCGGTCTCTTCGCTGTCCCTACATTTCTCTACATTTCTCTGTCTCTACATGGGGGGTTCACACTACGTTCCCATTCGTGCTCCGATAAGTGAAACAACATAACGGCAACACAATGGAACCTGCACGGAACTCCCATGATGCTTCGCATCCTCCTCATGGTTCCTCACGGGAAGATGGTTAATTTTTTTTTGAGGCGCCCGTGAAGGCCAGGCTGCCGGCTAATGTCGTCGCTTCCTGATGTTCGTAGTTTAGCTTTGGACATTCGTGGATCACAAGCTGTATAGTGTCGCTCTGCGCTCCGCACAGCCGACACGTTGGGTCCACGCCGAATAGCTCGTGCCTCCTTTGCTGCGTGAGCAGGGATCCCGTGTGCCTGGAACAGCAGGGCGCCGTCTCTGTCGCCACGGCAATATGGCATCGGCGCTAGTTCTTCCTTATGTTTGTGGTACTCAGCGAGGCTTTGCTTTCTGGAGACCGCTATGCGCCAGGTTAATTTGCTCGCTCTTGCTACCTCGTTATTGACGATATGTTGCCACTTTTGTTCAGATTTAGCTTCATGTTTTTTCGAATTTTGGCTGTACTTCATTTCGAGGCTGGTGAGTCTTTTTATCCAGTCAGTTTTCAAATTTCTGTATCGAAGGTGCGTGTATATGCGTTTGCAGTAGTTTGTGATCGCCATGAATCTGATCCTGCCAGCGTAGTGTAGTTTTGCCCTCGCCGCTCTGACTTCGTAGGGGGACCAGCCCATTTCGCCTGTGATGGCGGAGTTTGGGGTCGCACAGTTGCCTCCAAGCAGCTACCGGCCCAGCTCGTTTTGGTGTTGCTCCATGCATTTCAGCGTTGGTCTGGAGTAGGCCAGCACATCATCTGCGTACATTATGGCTGGTACTCCGAGTGCCTTCCACAGTGTGCGCCCTACAGTGTAGGGATTGTATGAATGTCTTGCGAGGTGCCATGTTAGCCCTTTCAGTTTGATTTTTTCACGGCGTCCTTCTCGTGCTGTTCGAGGTAGTTCGCTTGACTGTGATGGTGATGCCCAGGTACTTGTATGAATTTGTCCCGTGTAGCTTTTCATTTTGGAGCGTGAATGGATCCTTGATCTCCTCGTTATTTATGCCCATCCACTGCGTTTTTGCTGTGTTAAATTTCAACCGGTCTTTTGTGTCTATCTTTGAGCAGATGTCGAGCACGTCTTGCAGGTATGTTGCGGATTCTGCTAGAAGAACAATGTCATCGACAAAGGCGAGGCATGCTATTTTGATGTATTCTTCCTCTCCGTCTTTCGTGATGGTCGACAGGCGTAGGCCTGCTCCCCTTATCAAGGGCGTTTAAGAGTTCGTTGATATAATGTTGTTGAAAAGTGTTGGGGATAATGGGCAGCCTTGCTTTAGTCCGATGTTGATATTGACTTCCTGTGACTTGTATTTTTCCAATTCGTATATGGCAGTGCAGTATATGGCAGTATCTGTGTCGGCTAGTAGATGGCGCTAGGAGTAACGCGCGATTATGGGTGGAGAGCGCGTGCATTCAAGCGCCCTACGCGCGGTGAGCTTACCCACAGCCCTTTGAGATGATCATTCTATCTCGCCTAGAATGGATCGTTCGAGCCCTTGGAGCTATTGCCGAACAGCAGACCGGATTTCGTCAACTCCACTGCACTGCCGACAGCATCGCTGATGTATCCGCACTGGAAGAGGCCCAACATATGGACGAAGCGGCATTTCTGGTTTTGGTGGATATTGAGTCTGCCTTTGACCCCGCCTGCTACACCCAACCATTGAGGCTGCGCTGGACCGCATTCATGTCATTGGAAGATTGCGGAACTACATACGGGCTTTCTTGTCTGGTCGCCAGCTCAAAGTTCGTGTGGGCAACGTCCTCAGCAGTCCAAGAGGTGTCAGTGCCGGAGTACCCCAAGGTGCAGTGCTTAGTCCGCTGCTTTTCAACCTCGCGCTGTCGGGCCTACCTGACATCATTCCAACAGACCTAGAACAAAGCGTATGCATTTCCGTTTATGCTGACGATGTTGCACTGTGAACCCGGGGACCGAAGCGTCAGAGCAGCCAAATCAGGAAATGTCTGCGAAGAGCGCTGGATGCGATTTCAGAGTATATCACGGCAATCGGACTGCGGCATTCTACTACCAAGTCAGAAGCTATGATATTCCACCCCAACCCCAGAGCACGGTATCGAATTCCCTCATTGGAAGTACATGGCTCACAGCTCCGGTGGGAGACCCAGGTCAGATATCTGGGACTTACTATTGACCATCGCCTGACCTGGGGCCCGGCACTCAAACAGCTGCTCGGCCAGTCCAGTCGTGTCCTGAAAGCGGTGGTAATTCCTGGCGGCGGCATGTGAAAAAGACATTTTAAACATTTAACCCGTGCACAAAACGCAGTTCAGCTTGGGGCGACGCGTGGTGGAGAGCGGCAACGTTGGCAAAACATGTTCCGCCGCGTCTCTGAGCTTTCTAGCGCTGGAGAGAGCACCATTTCTTTGACAATATCAAACATCGGTTGCCCTGGCAACAAGGCACAAACCGCTCTAGAAGTCAGTTACGGTTGCGTGATCCCGGTTCAGCTTGGGGCCCCACCTCGCGGCATATGGGCACTGCAGGCATACTACTCACTCTCATTTGGAAGTGCGAGATGCGTTTGGCATTACAGGAGGCGATGGTGTGTGTGTTGTGGACGCCTTTGTTTCGCGATGAAATGCGACGTTGTGCTTCTGCGGGTGGACAGTGCTTCCCATGGTCTGCATTATCTTTCTCCAGCGGCGTACGACTCAACCTCGCATGGCGTATGTGCAGTGTGCGTGGCTAAAAGCCATCTCGGCTTGTGCGCCAGAGTTAAGTGACTTGCTGTTCGTCCCCGCCAACCGCGCGCGAGGTGAGTGCCGAATTTACGAGGGGCAGGAGGAGGCAACCCATCATCTGTCAATCGCGGTTCGGACTTGCAACGCATGTTGTGACGTTGTGTTCGTTCGAAACGCATCTCTGGATTGTTTGGAAGTTGAATAAAATGTATGCGTCAAACCCGGGCATTCGGCTCAGGGAGTTCTCTGCGATTGCAAGAAAGAAGTGCCACGGGGCTTCAACGCTTTCTTTATGGAACGTACTTGAGAGAATATTCATGTCGTGTTATGGCCCTGTTGCATTCAGTACAAACGGTTAAGCGTTTGTTTACACTTGTTTCGTTTGTCGTAAAATGTCCAAGCACTCCGGCACTCCGCTGGTAGGTCAGCCGGCGAGCCGACGCTGAGCAGACGACTCATCTCTTTGCCGGAAGTGCGTGAAAAAGCCGCCCAATAGCAGGATGTCTAGCTCATGACGAACATCTGGGAATCGATGATGTAGACATGTGAAGATGGCGGCGTCCAAAAACACGAAGGAAAGGGTGAGAAAAAAGCGACAAACTTTGCAACAAAAGTGTGAGCTTTCCTCTGCGCGTAAAAGAGTAATACTTGGCACAGATGATGTTGACGACCCAATCTAACGATTGCGCTAGTCAATTTAGTGTGCTCAAAACGCCTTTCAGGGCCCCTTTAAGGCATGAAGCAGCGGCCTGCTTGGAGAACCTTGAGGGGCACGTGCTGATATTCACCGATGGGTCCATGCTTCTAGACAAGGGGGCGGCGGCTGCAGCATCCATCGCGCCTGCCTTCGCTTCAGCCAGGCAATGCCGCCTGGCTGTGGCCAGCAGCTCCACAACGGCAGAAATCACGGGCCTTCACTTGGCTGCGGACATCATTAAGGAGTGCGAGCAGAACCTCACCAACCGGAAGTAGCCAATTCGAAGGCTGCTCTCCTGAGGCTCGACGGGGCCCACCTCATCTGTCTCGCTGTGCAAAGTCTTGCCAGCAAACTGCACAGCCTCAGCACCAGAGGCCTTAGCATTCATCTGCAATGGCTACCTGCTCACGTAGGCATCAAGGGAATGAGGAGGCTGATCGTCTGGCAAAAGAAGCGCATCATCCATCCACTTCGATGAGTGAGGCAATCAGGCCCCTGGACGTCGCGCGGTACCTTATCCGAAGGGACCTCCAAGCCATGCATCCTGACGCCCGAGTTGCACCTGGCAAGCCACCGCACGCGCTTCCTTCGAGGGGACTGACCGGAGCTGACCGTGCTCTCCTTCTTCGTCTGCGAATCGGCTGTCATCGCTGCGCGAAAAGAAGTCGCAGGCTTGGCATCGCCAGTTCACCCACCTGCCCACATTGTCCTGCAATCACTCGCGCATGCACTGTGCGAGTGTCCACAACATTCGCAGGCTCGATCAGCGCTGAGAGCGTCGTATGCGAAACTGGGACTGCCTTCATGCACCTCATCAAACCTGTTGTTCCCGGATTGTCATTATTCAAATCGCGAAAAAGCGTTCCGAGCCCTGCTGGACTTTTTAAAAGACACGGGACTCTCGGACCGGCTATGATGCCGTCAGTACTGTCCATGCTGCCCGGCTTGTGAACCTTATCTTATTCTCCTTTCCTACCTTTTTCTGTCCACCCTCTTTCCTTTCTATCCCCCTCCTAGACTCAGTCTTGATTGAGGTGCCCTCAACCAGAGAGCCAGTTATCGGCTGAGTCAACATTAGTTTCACTTTTAATAAAGCAACTCTCTCTCTCTGCGTCGCGTACGTGTGACTAAAATGTTTTCAAACTACATGCGCGTGGGCTAAAGCATACTTTTCACGTTTATTTATTTATTCATAACACCCCTAAAGGCCCTCGTGAGAGGGTATTACATAGGGGTGCGGGGGGGTTACATGAGCAAAAGTACAAACATGAACGTCAAAAACAAAACAAAAAAAAACCAAAAAAACAAAAGGGATAAAATTTTAAATCAAGTACAGACTAAGGTTGAAGTATATATTACAAGTAACTGGTAATGACAGCAAAAATAGAGCAAAGAATAGGCAACAAATCGATCGAATACAGACAAGTACACACTGAAAAACCTATCAAAATGCAAGGAAAAGTTATCAATACACTTCATATTAAAATGAAAACAAATAAAGAATACACTCGAAAACAAATAAAAATATACACTCACTCATCACACCACGAACAAGCTGAATAAAGATAAAAAATAGTACACATTTGCGCTGCACGTTCCCGAAAAGAGGGAAAAATATCAAATAAAACACCAAAAGTTAGAAGGTGTCAGTATTTTGAATTAGTTCTCGAAATTTCGTGGCGTCTTTTTCTGAGGCAATGTGCGATGGTAGATTATTCCAATCAATTGTGGTACGTGGAATGAATGACCGGGCAAAAGAAGATAACTGACAGTTTACGCGTTTAACTTTGTAGGGGTGATCGCGGCGTGGAAAAATAATGGCAGGTGGCTCGAATAAATCGCCGTGAAGGGACATGTGGCGATAAAGTTTATGGAAAAGTGATAGGCGTGAAAGTTTGCGGCGATGGAATAGTTCGGGTAGTTCCGCTCGGCGTTTTAGTCATGTGACGCTGGAATGACGTTAATAATCTGAAAATATGAAGCGAGCGGCACGATTTTGCAGCGATTCAATTTTATTTATGATATAAGCATGTTCGGGATCCCAAATGGCTGATGCATATTTTAATTTACGACGCATTAGTGTAGTAAAGGCAAGTTTGCGTAGGAGGAGCCTGTTTAAAGTTTCGCTTGAGAAATCCGAAAGAGCGGTTAGAAGCCACCAGGGTAAGTTTTATGTGGTAGTGCCATGACAGATCAGGCTGCAAATGAATTCCAACATATTTATAAGTGAAGAAGGGGTCAACAGTAGTCTTATTTAACACGTAGGAGGTAGGAATCCGGGGTACGTGTTTACTAAAAGACAGACATTGTTTTAGAGTAATTTAGGGTCATTAGCCAGGATGAGCACCATGCATTAATAGCGTTTAGATCAGTTTGCAAAGATTTCCGGTCATTGGGATCAGGGGATCGGTCATTGGTTCCGGTCATTGGTTAGGGGATCGCTGCACGTACGTGAAACTAAAACTGTCTCGTAGTGAGAAGCTGTGGGAGGTCCTTTTGCTTAGCTGAGACCCCGAAACACATTGCAATAAAACTTGTGCTACTACTACTACTACTACTACTACTACTACTACTACTACTACTCAAGGTCGTCCAACCGGCCGAAGTTGCCTTTCGCGCTTGAGGGCAACATGCCGCCATCTTAGGGACGGAGTTGTGGTATCATCGTCATCATCACTTGCAACCCACGGTTGAATATGCGCATAAAGGAATTGGAAAGCCTGCACTTTATTATTCATTTAGCTGATGATGATGAACAAACCTTTATTATAGAGAAAAGGGTTCGGGGAAGGGGGTGTGGTCAGCCTCCTACGTCCAGGAGGCCGCGAGAGGACGCCGCCGTCACCGCCCGGTCGACCAGCATAGCTTGATCTTCACGGTCGGAGCTGGTCAGCAACCTCTCCCACTGCTCACGGGAAGGGGTGGGGGTCAGTCGGGGAGGTAGGGGTGTAGAGTGCGGCCATTCAATTGCAAGATGGAAAGTGTCTAGTGGGGTATTACATCGTTGACAGGTTTCCGGGTATAGCGTTGGAGCAATGTGGTGAAGTCGTGTACAGTTGTAGTAAGTATCTGTTTGTAGGCGCCGTCAGGTGTATGCTTGAGTGAGCGCGAGGGAGGGGTGTGCGGGAGGATATTTGTTGCGTAGGTGCCTGTAGTCGGTGAGAATCGCTTCAGTGGTGGTCAGGGGGTCGGTGGTGATGTTTTCCGTTGCTGACTATTGGGATGCTGAGGATACCCGGTTGTGCATCTCGCGGGCTGCAGCCTGGGCTGCGTCATTCCCCATCAGGCCCGTGTGAGCAGAGGTCCACAATATTGTTATGAATATTTGAGGGGTAGCTTTTGCAGAAGGACAATAGCTGCGACAGGAGCTTGTCCACGACGGTAGCGAAGGCATGCCTGGAGAGAGTCCGCAACAATTCTGAGGGGGTGTTGGCTGCGGTGCGTGGTAGCGGCGTGAGCTATTGCGATGGATTCAGCGGTAGTGGAGGAGATTCCACGATACGTGGCAGCAGTCATGGTGGTACCCGTAGAGTCGAGAGCCACAATTGTGGTACGCCGGTCATGGTGAGTAGACGCAATATCTGTATATGGGACGTGTGGATCCCTGTCCAGTCTTTGTAGCATTCGGACACGAGCTATTCTTCTGCCCCTGTTGTGACTTGGGTGCATGTGCCTCGGGATAGGAGCGATGTGAATACGTTGACGCAAAGAAATGGGGATCGCATTGGGCGTATCCTGAGCTCTTGGGGTGTCATGTCCCAGGAGACCGAGCAGGTGTCGTCCTGTTGAAGTAAGTTGAAGGCGATGGATTTGGGTCGTGCGTTATGCTTCAAGAATCTCCGAAATAGTATTGTGAGTACCCTATTCGAGGAGTTTTTGTGTGGGCGTAAAGGTTGGCAGATGAAGGACCATTTTGTAGGCTTTCCGTAGTAATATGTCAAGTTTTCTCAATTCGGCGTGTTTGAATGCAACATATGGAGTTCCATAGGTAGTGCGACTTAGTATCACAGCTTGTATGAGCTTGTAGGATTGATTCTCTTTTACCCTGCATGTTGGTGGCTTGCTCGTTGTATTAGAAGAGTAAGCTGGGTGCATGTTTTGTTCAGTTGAGGGATAAGGGCGGCACCAGAGCCATCGTGATGGAAAGGAATGCCCAGAATACGTAAAGTAGGCACGTAGGGATAGAAGTGTTTTGGATTTTCAGATTAGGATTCATTGGGGGTTCAGGAGGTCTACCTCGTGTGCGCGAGCGAAGCATCAGCACTGCAGACTTCTCGGCTTGACAGCGAAGCCCTCGTGGTATGAGATACGTATTGATGGTGTTTATGGCTTGCTGTAGGGTGTCTTGTTGGGCTCCGATGGACCCTTGAGTTGTCCACAACGTGATGTCGTCGGCATAGAAAGCATGGTGAAGGTCCGGGATGTGGTCGAGCTCTACGGGTAGATGAAATAAAGCAATATTAAAGAGAGAGAGAGAGAGAATAACCTTTATTTCGTTCCAGCATGCGGGATTCCCACCGGCCGCGCAGGGCGCGGGGTTCACCCTATCTAGCAACCACCTTTACCTCGGTGGCACCCGGGCCTAGACCTCGGGGCTAGGTTACCGGCCTCCTATTGCTACTCGGAGTGTCCCCCTTTCGCTTTGGAGGGCCAGCGCAGCCTCGAGCTGCCGGACGGCCCGTAATTGTTCTTCGGGATGCCCCGACCCCACACAGTGTTTCACAGGCGGCGGCAGCACGCTGTCCGTCGCCCCCCTTTTGCCACACCCCCACAGCACATGGGCCAGCGTGGCCCTGTCCAGGTTGCACAGGCTACACGTGTCGTTTTCATAGAGTTCCGGACACATGTGTTTTGCCAACGCGGGGGTGAGAACGTTTTCAGTTTGTAGCTGCCTGAGTAGTACCCCCTCCCGCCGAGTGAGATCTCGGTGTGGTGGGGGGAATACCCGGCGGCGTTCGCGATACCATTCGAGGATTTCCCTGTAGCTGGTGAGTTGCTGGTTTTCGTCTTCCAGGCTCGTAGTCGTCTCCCTTGCAACACCGGCGGCATAGTTCGCCACTTCCCGGCACTTTGCGAGATCACGGGCCGCGGCGTTTGCCACCTCGTTGCAGTTCACTGTATGTTCGTACACGTCCCATCCCGCATGGGCTGGGAACCATTTCAGTGTCACAGGTGATGCTGGCACTGAGTCCCTTAATAAACTCGCAGCCGCCCCGCACACGGCTCCGCACCCGAAATTTCGTATCGCGTTCTTACTGTCACTCAGTATCGTCCTGACTCCCCCGGTTTTCAGGGCCAGAGCTATCGCGACCTCTTCGCCCTGGCCCGCACCAACGGCGCGGACACTGCACGCGTTGATCACCGTCTTTCTTGTCGCCGAAACCACCACTGCGACGAACGCCTTCTCCCCCGGGGTCCTGGCGGTGTCCACGAAGACCGTCCCGTCCTCGCTTCCGTGCAGTTTGAGCAGCGCCCTGGCTCTCGCTGCTCTTCTGGGTTCATCGTTCGTCGGGTCCATGTTACGGGGTAACGGGTACACGATCAGCTTTCTCAATGTTTACTCGTCTATTGGTGTCGTGGTGTAGTCGCCATCCCTCGGGGACTTTAGGCCGACTCGCTCTAATATTCTTCTCCCAGCAGCCGTGTCTCCTAGGCGCGTTAGCTGGGCTGTGCGTTGGGCCTCGCTGATCTCCGAGAGCGTATTATGAACTCCCAGAGATAGCAAGGCCGACGTCTTCGTGCCATTGAGGAGGCCCAGGGCTCCGGTGTATGCCTTCCGGATGGCCGCATCGATGCGCGCCTCTTCTCTGGCAGTCCACTTGTGGAAGGCGCCTACGTACGCCGCGTGGCTGATGGCGAAAGCCTGCAGCAGTCGTACGAGGCTAGCCTCTCTGGCGCCACGAGCTCTAGTCGCAATTCTTCTTACTAGCCTCGTGGCGTTGCCAATCTTTGTTACCACTTGGTTGGCTGCCGTGCCGTTGGTGCGGTGGGCGTCAATGTGCATCCCCAACACCCGGATCTTGTCCACGTGAGGGATGGGCATGCCGTCCCCGGTGCTGATTGTAATGTTTCGTTCCGCTTCTGCAGCGGCTTTTTTTCGTTGTCTTCCCGGTGGGGGGATGATCATAAGTTGGGATTTCTGCGGAGCGCATTTCAGTCCGGTGCCCTCCAGTGTCTTCTCGATAGTATTTACAGCTTGCTGCAGGCCGGCTTCTATATCGCCGTCGCTGCCGCCCGTGGCCCATATTGTAATATCGTCTGCGTATATGCAGTGACGGATTTTCGTGCCGAGCTTGTCTAACTCTCGGGCGACGTCTATCATTATTAAGTTAAAGAGTAGAGGGGAAATCACGGACCCCTGTGGGGTGCCCACACTGCCTCCCTCTCTTTTCTCCCATCTCTCTCCCTCCACCTCCAAGCAGGCCGTGCGGCCCGTGAGGAAGGATCGCACGTAGTTATATGATCTTTCGCCCATGCCGAGCGCCACCATGCTAGAGAGGATGGCTGAGTGTGTGACCCTGTCGAAGGCGCTCTGTAAGTCGAGTCCCAGGACCGCTCTGTTGTCCTTCTGTGGGATGCCTCCGACCGGGTCCAGCACCTCTCTCTGTAGCAGCAATAGGGCGTCTTGTGTTCCCAGATGGGATCGGAAGCCCAGCATGGAGTCGCTGTAGTGGCCCTGGGTTTCCAGGAATCTTTGCCATCTGTCGTTTAGTACGTGTTCGAGGACCTTCCCCACGCAGGAGGTGAGGGAGATCGGACGTAGGTTTTCTATCCCCGGGGGGTTATTAGGCTTCGGGAGGAGAACCGTTTTGGCTGTTTTCCACTGTCCGGGGATATCCCCTTTCTCCCAGCATTTGTTGTAGAACCTCGTGAGGGCCGCTATCGCGCTATCACTGAGGTTCCTGAGGGCTTTGTTTGTGACCCCGTCGGGGCCGGGTGCAGAGCGGCAGTTGAGGGCACCTGTCGCTCGGCGTACCTCCCATTCTTCGATCTTTCTGTCCAGTATTGGATTCGGCGTTCCTGTGTATTCCGGGTGTTGAACCTTCTCCGTGGACGGTATGTACTTCTCGTTCATAACCCGGCGTACATTTTCGGCGCCCATTTGTGTGGTCGCCTTGTGAATGATTTGGGACATCCTGTGCCTTTGATGCTCCTTGGTCTTAGTGTTGTCCATTAGGCTTCTGAGCAGGGCCCATGTGCCTCCCCTATGTAATTGCCCGTCCGCCATATTACAGGCCTCGAACCACTGTTGCATACAGAGGTGTCTGCTGTATTTCTCTATTTCTTTTCCCAGGATTGCCACTCTCTTCCTAAGTGTCTTGTTGTTCCTCTGCCTCCTCCACCTCTTCTGCATGGATCTTCGGGCTTCCAGCAGGTGAGCTAGGCGGGAGTCGACGACTATGTCCTCGTTATCCGCTTCGACCGTATCCGTGGCCTTTTTTGGCTCTTCCACTAGCTTTCTTGGCCATCTGTCGACGTCTTCTATCTCGCCAAGGTCCGCTTCGCGAAATTTATGCCAATTAGTGATGTTCCTTGCCACCTTTGGTCTCCTGGTGTCAGTTCCGTGGGGAGTCGGTATCAAGGTCTCCAGAATGAAGTGGTCACTCCCGAGGTTCCACCCCGTGTTCCTCCATTTCGCCGTTCCTTTATGGTGTAGGAACACGAATGCGAGGTCCGGGGTGGTGTCCCTCACGGTGGATGTCCCAATTCTTGAGGGTTGTGCCGGGTCAGAAATCAATACGAAACCGGCTTCCGCTGCGTCTTCGAGAAGTCTTCGTCCCTTGACAGTCGAGCGTGTATAGCCCAGTTCTTCATGAGGGGCGTTAAAATTTCCGCATATGATGGCCTCCGATCCTTCGCCTTTGGCAGTGTTGCCCGCTGCCTGGATTAGGTGTCGGAATCTTTGATTGCCGTGCTGTGGATTGCTGTATACATTGGTGATGTAAATGGATGTGGTCTTTCTTGCCCTACCATTCTCCCGTCTTCCCTTGATCACGATCTCTACCATGTTGGCTTCTATGGCAGAGTCGTTCATGCGTAGTTTCTCTGTACCGTCGATACTTGTTACCCCTTTTCGTACGAAGGTGCAAATACCTTGCGCCGTCCCCTTGCCCCCTGTGCGTGCACTTGGGGGCCTGGGGTAGGCCCTGTAACCTGTTAGTGTTATTTTCTCCGAATCTTCCAGATGCGTTTCTTGAATGACAATAGCTTCTGGCCATTCTTCTTTCTTTATAGTTCTGAGGAGCTGTTGCAGGACAGCCTTTCTGTTCCTGTATCCGTTTATATTCCACTGCCAAATTTTAACACTCTTGTTTCGATCCATCGCGAATGCTGTTGCGGAAATCGTGTAGGCGTTCTTGTAGCATGGCGCTAATTCTCTCTGTATGCTGTTCTAGAGCCTGATTGAGCATCTGCTGCATATGGTGCATAGTTTTGTTGATGATCCGTTTCTCCATCTCCTCCAGATTTCTGTCCCACTTCTTATAAATGTTTTCCAGTCGCGTGAGCCTTGCTTGCAGGCCTGCGTATCCCGGTGTTCTGTACTGTCGGTTTTCTTCCTCTCCTGATAGAGGTCGTTCATCCCCTTCCGGGGTCGCGTTCGTATATGCGTGCTCCGTATCCGAATGCTGGTGCTCCATGTTTTGCGACTGCTGTTGCGCTTCTGCCGTGGGCTTAGTCGGCCTTTCCCTGCGGTGCACCCGCAGCGGCGGTTCCTCAGCTTCGTTGTCGGTGTTCATCCTTTCGCTTCGTTCTTCAGCGTCCTCTTTTGGCTGGGAGCATCCCATGCTTTCCAGGCATCCGCTGTCCCTTAGGCGTTCTTGCCGCATCTGCTTAACAGTCTTCTGCAGAGACTCTACTAGCGTCGCCAGTCTTTGGGTCTCCGCTTCCGATTTCTGAAGTTGCGCCTTGACGTTTCTAAGCTCCCGCTCCTTGGCGCAGATGTACTCCGCCGGGTCTTCAGTTTTGCTCTTCTTTCCTTGTATCCTTTGAGGTATTCCCGGTTTCATATTTGGGAGAGCCTCGTCGATCTTCCTTGTTGTTCGCGTTTCCTCGCCTTGGCCGGTGACGCGTTCCTCGCCCGGGGTCGTACGTTTGCGTGACTGCGAGCGCTCTCTTGATTGCTGACATCACATCCGAAAATGGGAGGCGCAGAGAGCGCTCACAATCGCGTTATAGAGCAATAATAAAGAGGAGGGGTAAAATGACGGAGCCTTGGGGTGTGCCGCGCGCAGGCATGTTAAAAAGGGGGGTCGAGTGCGGGCCGAATCGAAGTGTGGCCGTTCGGTTGTGGAGGAAAGCCTTGACGTAGTTGAACGTTCGATGGCCGCAGTGTGCAGTGACAAGATTGTCCAGAATTGCAGAATGGTAAACGTTATCGAATGCCCCCTGCACATCGAGAGTCATGATCATTTTGGGATGGCTGCGGCTAAGGGTTTGGATGACTTGCTCTTTGAGTTGTAGCAGCGCGTCTTGAGTGGATAGTCCAGTACGAAAACCAAACATGGTGTTGGGATACTGTCCGGTTGTTTCAAGATGCATGGTTAAACGTATATGAACCAAGTGATCAAAAATTTTACCAACACAAGACGTAAGAGAGATAGGTCGGAGATTGTTGAGTCCTAGGGATTTGTGGAGTTTCGCTATGAGGATGATATCCCATCTTTTCCACTGTTCAGGTAGAGTTCCGGTTTCCCAATGTTGATTGAAAAGGTCAAGAAGGGCTTGTATGGTTTCGTCGTCGAGATTGCTGAGTAGTCGGTTAGTTATTCGATCGTGTGCAGGGGCACTGTTGCGTTTTAACATTTGTAGCACCTGATGGAGTTCTTCCATGGTGAACGGGGAGTCTAGCTCTGCATTGTCATTTCCAGTATATCGCTTGGAATCATTTGACGGTGGGTATTAAGATTCGTGGCCAAAGATCTTCCCGTCGAACTGATTGAAGGAGTTCCTCAGGTGATAAGTCTGAGGTTTGTACTAAGCGGTGAATTTGGTTTGAAGTAGCGGTGCGCGTCTGTTCTTTGTCGATGAGAGAGCGCAGTATGTGCCATGTTTTCTTCGTGCTTAGCGTACCTTGAAGCTGGTTGCAGAAAGATGTCCAGTTTTGTTTCTGTAAAATTTTGGAGTTGTAAAATTTTGTAAATTTCAGCTGGCCACACATTTTTTCCCGTATGTTAGCATGGTGATGATGACGATTGGATTTTTATGGCGCAAGGCCGACAAAGGGCAAACAGCGCCAAGGAAATGGTGTTTTGTAAAGACGAAGTGACAGTAACAGTTCCGTACGTTGTTCGGCGAGGAAGAGCGGTGGGGCTGCGGGGAGCGAGACTGTCGGCGGTGGGGAGAAGGCGAGCGACCAAATCGCAGTCTGGATGCGGCGGGATTCTCGGCAGTGCCTCCTGGGAGAAAGGTGAAAACTACGTGGCGCACGGTCCATGGTATTGTCGTTCCAGTAGGTTTGAGCGGAAGGGAACCAGCGAGTGCGGCAATACTGTGCAACGAGGCCGACACGCCTGCAATTAAAACACATAGGCCGGTCATCGGGCGTCCTCCACTCCGCCGGGTTTCTGTAAGATGAGGGCCGAAGCTGGGCGCGGAAATTCGGAGGGAATTGGACATGATCATTGTGACGGCATGAAGTCGACTTCGAGGGGACTTGATGATGGGCTGAGTAGCTCACGTGTCAAACTAGGTGCAGGACCATGCTCGCAATTTCGTCGCGCACAACCGCTTGTACCACCGAGATCGCCGGAAGATTCCATCAGCTATGAAGTGATGGCCGGTGACCGGTGTTATCGCCTCTATTTCGTGGCGGTCAATGCGTGCCACTGTTTGCGCAGTTGTCTCCAAGGGTGGTTGTCTCCAAGGAGCCAACGCCGCTTCACACGAAGAAGTGGCGACGGTACTAGGAAGGCGATCGAACTGATGTGTAATTCGACGGCATTTGGCCTGCTCGAAACGCTTGCACTCATTCAAAATTTGAGATTACGGTAGAGCAGTCCTTGCACACGAGCAGATGAAAAGCATCATCAGCCATGCCTTTCAAAATGTGGTCGACTTTATCTTGCTCGGGCATCTGATCATCAACTTTGTGGCAAAGGGCCAGTACGTCTAGGATGTAGTTGACGTACAGCTCGGTTGACGTCTGCGCTGGCGACGCAAGCTCCCTTTTGGCCGCGAGCTGGCGACTAGCCGACTTGCCCAAAATGGTAATCATTTCCGCCTTGCAGCTACCCCAGCTAGTAAGTCGGGATTCGTTTGTGTCATACTACGTCTACGCCGAACCTCTCAGATGGAACGCGAGGTTCACCAGCAGAACAGTGGGATCCCAGCGATAGTGTGGCCCTCACACGCTCTTAATTGCTGATCCAGTCCTCCTCGTCGACATCGCCGGTACCGTAGAAAAACCAGGATCTCGAGGCTTGCTCACGATGACCAGCGGCGTAGCGGCGCTCGTTGGTTCAGAAGGCGGTGTCATTGTGGGTCCTCGGAGATGACGCCCGCTTCGGAGATCCGTGATCAGCACCTCCGAGTCAACCGTGTCTACGGCTCACTTGGGCAAAGGAAGGGGTGAGGTAAAGCAGGACGGGGCCGATGCCGCACCTTTACCAAATGATACAAGGTAAAGGGTATTTACAATGGTGTATTTAAAATACTTATTCAGAGGCTAGTTATTACAAAACACGGTGGAAGAGAGCGGCCGCGCAAGCCAGGGAACGAACGCGCTTGACCGTCAGCGTCCTCATCATTTCCCTTCTTGGTGATGATCCCGGCTAGCACAGTACGTGTAGCTTCCTCTCTGCGGAGAATTCAATTAATGCCCCGTAACAATACAAAGCCTTTAACTAAAAGTAGACGTGAAAGACAAAAGACAATGGAGATTTCAAGAATGGAGAATGAAGAGCAATGAGGAAAAGACAATGAAGCGGACGATACAAATGTTTTCTTCTGAGGACCAGACCTTGCACTGGTAGAATCGGAAGTTAATGCTTGGCTTAATGAATTGAATATATGGCTGAATATTAAGAACATTGCGCTCATGTGAAAATGATTTTTGGTACGAAGAATAAACCCATCCCTCGTAATGTCAAATTACAGATTGATTCCCAACTTACGTTTACAAGTACTTGTCCGTCCCTTGGGGTTTGTTTCAAATCTGACATAACCTGGTTGGACCATGTAAATTATGTCTGTGTGAAGGTATCTAGGTCAACACGTTTGATGAACCTACTCAGACAAATCTTACCATGGTGGTTGAAGAAAAAATTGTATTCTTCCCTAATTCATTCCCACCATGTGTACTGCCGGTTAGTATGGTGATTAGGTAACAAAACTGACTCAGATCGGCTCCGGTACTTCAAAAGAAAGCTGTACGACACGTATGCCCAATATTGTAACGAGAAGACGAGGAAGTGGACTGTGCAGTCTAGTGCGATGGGCATGTTACACCGACGAAGACGAAGACGGTTGGCCATGGGGTTATCGCTCGTGCTGTGATGGCCGAATTGTAAATAGCTTGCATCTCTTTCTGTAAATAGATCGCTTCAGCATCGGCCATGGTTCATGTCATCCGTCCTACCACCACGTAACATGTTTTGGTGGAGGTTGCAGTTCTGATCCCCTTCGTAGACCTCCAGCTACGCCCGTCTCGGTTTCTGAAGCGACCACCTCAAGGATCAAGGATCGCGTCGGTTCGCCCCAGCCCCGGCGACCCATTGGCCTGCGCATTCCCCAGCCCGGTGTCCCCTGCCCGTGATCCGACGAGACCAGCCGACCTGACTAGCCGCGACCAGACCAGAAGCCGACGACATTCCCCTGCCCAGTTCTCCGGCGCGATTCCAAGAGCTTGAGGTTCCTTCGTGGTGTCGGCGGCATCGCTGTTCTGGGGCCCATCTTCATGAACCGATCAGCGTGTGCAGTGGCGGCAAGGACTTCACTGTTTAATTAATTTCATCTTCACCGCACTGGTTTATTCACTGTGACCTCGACCGGGACGGTCGTTTTGGATGGCGGGGGGATAAGACGAGGAAGTGGACTGTGCAGCCTAGTGCGATGGGCATGTTACACCGACGAAGACGAAGACGGTTGGCGTGGGGTTATCGCTCGTGCTGTGATGGCCGAATTGTAAATAGCTTGCATCTCTTTCTGTAAATAGATCGCTTCAGCATCGACCATGGTTCATGTCATCCGTCCTACCGCCACGTAACAATATCTCAAGCAGAAAGGTCCATTTTTCCGATTCTCAAAAATTTATCCTTGGCTGAACTTTATAGTTTCTTCTTAGAAAGTTTTCTTTGTCACCAAATTAAGAATAGCTTTGTACTCCTCAATGACAAATATTTAAAACAAGAGGTTGTATAAACTTACGCACGAAATACCTAGTTGGCCCCAGATCCCAGACAAACTATTGTACCCAACCCATACATGATAAAATTGTGCCTCTCTGTAGCAGCCATGAAGCTCATAACTCTATTACTACCTGACAATGCAAAAGGAAAATAAAACTCCTTCGGCTAGATACAACCGGTCGTAACTGACTTTCCTGCGTGTTGAGCATTTTATGTAATAACCAATTTATTGTGGTATACATCACCCATGTTAACTGTTTATCTTGTACAAACATACAATTGTAACAATCTATTTTTGAGACACGTGATTAGCTTTTATTGCGCACGTAATCAACATCTTGTTTGTGTACTGTGCCAAGTGTGCTGGCTTGTTCTGCCTTTACCATATATTCGAAGTGTTCGTCTTTTTGGTCTAGTGCAGAGGTTTTGCACAGTCCCGTTTTCCTTGATTGCACCCAATACTTTTCGATGTTCCCTCACCCTCCCCCCCAGGGCAGTGGCCTCGTCAGGAAATGTACGAGTCTCCTTTTGGCGCGCCTCGTGGCTTTAACAACATCCATGTATTTATGTCCGAAATAAATTAAAATTGAAATTGAAAAGATGACTGGTGGAAAGAGCCAGGTTGTCGAAATGCACGATAAGTAATTAGGGGCGAAAGCTTGACATTGCTAAGAAACTTAAGAGCACACTTGTTAGTAATTATGGGGTCGCCCCAACAAAAGTATGACGGGTGTAGTGGAAAGTGTTGTCTGTATAGTTGCTGAAAGTGTTTGCGTCGTGTTGTGTCTAATCCCTTGCATTAGATGAGGATGTAGATCACGGGTAGGCCGTCTCCACACCTGCTACACACAGGTTTTGGAGATCCAGTGAACAGGTGGGAGTGGGTAACATGTATCTGGTCTATTCGTAATTAAGCCAAGGCGACTGCTGTGTATCCGTGGCATGTGTCAATGGTGTAGGGTCGAAAGTGTGGTTTCATTGCGTGTAATTTGTTGTGTGTCTGTTTACTTCACTCCGTTTGCCGTGTTTTATGATGGTGTTCTCTTTTGTGTCGCTTGAGGTCAGTCTAGGGCACTTTTGTTAAGTGTACTGCATTCAGGAGTGTCGCAGCAGCGGGCATTTGATCAGCGGTCTCATTTCCGGCAATCCAGAGTGGCCTGGGACCCAGCAGAAGGTTATTTCTAGGTTTGATGCATATGCAAATCGAATAGCCTTAAAGACAAGATTGATAGCAAGGTTTTCAGAACGCTTTCCAGATGCAAGCGTGCGTAAAACGCTAAGGGAGTCCGTGTAAACGATGAACTTTAAAATTTTGAAGTTGGACAATGTGATTTAAGGCAAATAAAATGCCGCACGATTCTGCTGTGAATATACCGTTACAAAGGTTCATTGTTTTACTGACATAAAAGTTTTGCCCGTGCGCAGCACAAGACACAGCAGTTGCAGTCTCGGACACGTCGCTGTAAAATTCAGCGCACCGGTACTTATCCTGTAGTAAAAAGAAATTTTACAGAATCCCAATTCTTGGTGTCTTGTTTTTGTCAAGTTGGGGGAAAACAGGTCACGCAACACAGGGCGGAGATGCCATGGTGGAATAAAATCAATGATTGGTGCCTTGCATATGTCTGAAAACGGGACTGCTAGCTCAGATGTTTCTGTCTCACTCTGAGAGGAAACAGCATATAGATAGATGGACGATTCAAAAAGAGTTGAGGTGAGGATATATCATGAATTGGCCGAATTAAAAGGTTTATTTGCCATAGACATAATTTTTGAGCCATAAAACTCCCACCTCCCCTCGTGGGAACCCCTGTGTAGATGCGACGCATAGGCGGAGCGGCGAAGGGACCGCGTTTTATAGCGCGCATAACGTTGAGGGGACTGCGTAAGCCGGTCCCAGTCGATGACGACGTTGGCGTACTTGTAAAGCGGCGTGGACTCTAGGTGTTTGAGCCAAGCGTGGATGTTGCTTCGCCGGAGAACGGCACACCGGTTATATGCGCAGCGCGCCCGAAGGGGAGGAAACCACGGAAGAGAGAGTACTGCCCATGCGCCGGCCCCAGCGCGTCTGCCGCGGCTATGACGCAACGTGCCGCGGCTATGACGCAATACAATCCAACACAATCCACTTTAATCCAATCCAATCCAAATCCAATCCAAATCCAATCCAATCCAATTCAAGCCAAGCCAAGCCAATCCAATCTAATCCAAGCCAAGCCAATCCAATCGAATCCAATCCAATGCCCCTCGCGAGAGAGTGTTCGCTATCGGAGAGGAGAGGGGGTGAGCGGCGGAGAGCGCAGCTGGCGCGGCGAGGAGAATTGGGGAGGGGCGGACAACGCCGCCGCCGCCGACGACGACGCCGGATGGACAATGCGAGTGAATCAGATGCTCTGCATCTAAAAGACGTCCATGGACACCCTCTGGTGATAGAGGGACCATTTATTGCACTCAACATACATACTTTGGATATGGCTAGTGCTCACGGCGCTACACGCAAGGCGCAGAAGGTTCACTTGGTTGACCCAGTCTTCCACTGGGAAGACTGTGTCGAGTATTTTTAGTGCTGTATCTGTTGCTCGACTCATACTCGACACTACCGTAGTCCAAGCGATATCCCACCAGGGAGGTGTAAAAACGCAGCAGTTGCTTGCCTGCATTATGGGATTGGTGGTAGAAGACTAAGAATGCTGACAGTTTTAAAGCATTTTTGCTGAAGCTGTTGCAAGTGTGGAACAAATATTAGACTTTTATCGAATATTAAGCGTAAGAATTAGTATTGGCTTAGCTCTGCTATGCCAGGATATACGTAGCGTGAGCTAAGGTTCAGCAATCCAGTCCAATCCAGTACAGTCCAATTCAGTCTAATCCAGTCCAGTCCAGTCCTATGCAGTCACTTCTCCTCGCGCATGCTCAGCACGGCTCTTCACGAGCCACGCGAAACTGCTATCAAGCGGCTCCGGCGCAGCGTCAGACTTGGCTACTGCGCAATTGAGGCGCACACCTGGGCACGCGCCGGTGCCAGTGCGCCTGCCGCGGCGATGACGCAACACAATGCAACACAATCCACTTTAATCCAATACAATCCAAACCCAAGCCAAGCCAAGCCGAGCCAATCCAATCCAATCGAATCCAATCCAATGCCGCTTGCGCTTGCGCAGAATGGCCCTTCACGGCACACGTGAAACTGCTCAACCTCGGCCAGTGTAGCTTACGCTACAAAAACTTGTGCTCCTTTTAAATGCAGAGCATTTCTTTAACTCACATGTAGCGTCCGCCGTCCGTCCGCAACAGCAGGTTCGCAACAGCAGGTCCGCAACAGCAGGTTCGCAGGTGCGCCCTCTCCCCCCACTCCTCCTCTCCCGCATCACGCTAACTACCGCGCCTCGTTCTCCACACAACAGGTCCGCACCCCTCCCCTGCACTATAAAAAAGAAATAACAGTTACCGCGACTGGTTCGATCCCACGACCCTGCGGGCGGAACGCAAGGTACATGGTGCTCTACCCACTGCGCCACAAAGCCGACACAGAATGAAAGGCTACGAACGCGCCTTATATCCTTGACTCATTCAAACTACGTCAAGAAGCTGCTGATACAACGCATTCACTACCACCAACTCCCCAAACACTAAACGTTAACGCAATACACCCACCCCGTATGCGACGCATTTACTCGAGCCCCCCTCGCGGGGAGATGGGCCTTTTTAACAGGAATCGAAATGCCATTAAGAGGAATGTATGGGACCGCGTGGATCCCACGCTTCCTGGAGAACACAGCACAAGTACTTTTTCCTGGATTGAGTTTAAAACCATTCTTGCCTGCCCAGCTGTCATGTTTTTTGACACCAAGCCGGACTTGACGTTCACAGATTGACATAATACATGATTTAAAAGATATCTGGACGTCGTCCACATGCATATAATATGAAATTGTAGGTGGCGGTGCCTTTCCAAGAGAGTTTATTTCCACTGTGAACAGAGGGCATTTTAAAACTCCACCTTGCAGCACTCCGATTTCTTGCACGTGAACCCTTGACAGTGCACTACCAACAATTACGCGAAATCTTCTTCCAGACATATAACTAAGAAGGGTGTTTAATATATTGCCCGAAACGCCGATGAACTTCAGGTTACTGAGGATCTGGTAACGGCATGCGGTGTCGCAGGCCTTCTCAAGTCAAAAAACACCGTTGCGCAGATCTGTTCATGGATTAACGAGTCCTTGATCTACGCCTCAAGGGTGACAAGTTGGTCATTCGTGAATCGCCCCGCCCTGAAGCCAGCCTGGCAGCTCTCGAGAAGACCATTGTACTCAAGAAAGTACATAACTCTTCTGTCTAGCATCTTTTCGAAGAGCTTGCACAAACAGCTTGTTTTGAGCAATAGGACGATAACTTGCGGGTAATGTTGGATCCCTTCCTTCTCTAAGAAAGGCCTCTACTATTGCCTTTCTTCAAGACTTCGGAAGGCGCTCTGTACGCCGCATTTTGCTGTATAGGTGTAGGAGTGGTGCAAGTGTGTCTGCATGTAGGTGTTTTATCATCATGTATGTAATGTCTGCAGCCGGAACAGAAGGATTACTGCATGAGCTCAGTGGAGCCCTCTACTTATGAAGTGAAAGTCAGAGTTGTAAAAGGAATTTGACCTGTTATTTTCATGTAAGGGCTTGTTTTCTGCGGATATTTTGTGTTGCATAAAAGTCTTCGTGTAGTGTGCAGAACTGGACACGTGTTGGAAGTGTTGTGCGACTGTGTTAGCCTGGTCTTCAAGTGTGCCCCTGTCCTGCTGACCAAGGAAGGGTGTGTGTCTGATGTCCTTTGAGTTTTCTTATTCATGTACAGACTTTGTGTGTCTGTATGAGTTAATTGATGTGAAAGAGGTGTGCCATCTCTCCCTTTTTGCTTCATGGTGCACTTTTCCCAATTGCTTTCACGTGTTCAAAATATACGAGGTTCTGTGAAGTGGGGTACTGGCTAGTGATACCCCACGCCTTGCTCTGGCACTTTCATGCTCGCCTGCACTCCTAATTCCACCAGGGCCTCCTGGGGTTGCACATAGACACAGAGAACTGCATAATGGACTTTTCGGCGGCTTCGAGAATATGCGCCGTAAGTTGGGTGGCCTCCTCTACATGTAAGTGTGTTATGGACTGTAGTGTAGTTCTGATGTCTCTGTGAATGCAATCCAGCTCGCCCTTGCTTCATTGAACTTTTGGGGGCAAGGTGAACTACTAGGAGCTGACCTGTGTATGTTAATGTGGTAGGAAAATGGTCACTGCCGTATTGCCACTACGGTTTGTGCCCACATCCCGCTCAGGAGATGGGAAGAGAACGGCAGAGCCTATCACTGTGTTGCAGTGGGAGTCGGTGTTGTGTGCTATATTATGGTATGTAGGCTTACACAGGCTCGCGATGATGTTCAAAACTTCTTAATGAGGCGACCCCTTGCATCAGCTCGGGAAGATCCCCAGAGCGTATTATGGCCATTAAGGTTACAAACTAGGAGGAATGGTTGGGTAGCTGATGTATCAGAGGTTAAAACTCGGAGCTTGTTAGCTGATGGTCCGGTGGTATGTACAGAAAGCATATCGTTATAAGTCTACTAAATCTTATTGTTTTTAGAGCAACAGCCTCAAGAATGGTCTGTAATCGGGTGGTATGAAACGTGAGATATTTTTGTGTGACGATAGCAACATCATCAGAAGAACATACGCAACAATCCCTGTCTTTTCTAAATTCCAAGTAACTATTAGGTAAGTTTGTATGTTTGTTATTGAGGTGGGTCTCTTGTGAGCACACCACACTCTGTTGACCAAAAAGCAGTATCTCATACACATCGTCAACGTTTTTAATGAAGGCCGATACACTTCCACTGAATTGCTTTTTTTTCATATGTCGTGTTATGAGCGACTTGAGTGTGTATGTGTGTGCTTATGTAAGCGTTAGGAATAACAGTGGATGTTTTAATTCACATCGGTCAATCTGGGGTCGGCCCAGTGACTCGTGGAAGGAGATTTTTTCGGCGCACGCTGTTTTGGGTCACTCTATCGCTGCTTTCACAGCACGCGGAGAGGGTGCGGCGTCCATGTCCTCATCAGAAACTTTAGTGGACGAAGTAGGGTCCCTGTGACGCCCACCCCGAGCCCTACCTGAAGTGGTCACGCGGTCCGCACAGGAGCATGCGGTGCGGTGAAGGTGTGTGTGGTTCCAAGGTGTAGTCCCCGTGCACATGTTCTCTCCATCCTCAGACATGCTGGAGAGCAGCAGAGGTGGACTGGAAGGCGCGGGACCACTCCCGACAGAGACCGTTGTCACCACATTCACCGGAGTCTCCCAAATAGGTGGATAGTAGCGGTTCTCGACTGCCACAGGCAGTCGGGGTGGTACTACCCCAGCTTCAACAGCTGTCAAAAAAGCAAGAAGTGGCCGCTCAAGTGGAGGTTGAGACAGCGACACGTCAGCATGGAGGCAGCAGTGCGTCGCAGTGGTGACAAAACGCCGCCCCAACCCCCGACGGACAACGTTTGCATAAGGTGTGGCCGAAGCAGCGTGTACTTTTGCCGCGCCTAAGCAAAGGTATGTTTTCTGTTACTTTAATCTGTAGAATATCTTTCTCGGTTTTGAATTGTGGGCGGGTTCGCGGAAAAGCAGCGTGTGGGCCACTGGAGTTCGGATATTTCGCTCTGCTGTTGCGACAGTAATCCTACGAACGATCTGTCACCGCACATTTGGGGCAGGTCAGCTTACCTCGACACGATTGAGATCCATAGCCATATCATTGGCACTTAAAACTCGTCTGAGATAAGGGTCATGCGGTCGTAGATTACAGCTTAGGAAGCCCATTTTGACCTCTTCCAGCGTGGTTGGGAAATGTAACGTTAGGACAAGATGGTGTAGTGGAATTTCATCCATTGCTCTCCGGATTACCCTTCATTTGACTTGACATGAGTCACTCCTTGATTTTGAAGCACCTGAAGAAGTTCAACCTCCGTTTCAGACTCTAAATAGTTTTCCGAGATGACACCTTGAGAGGAGTTGAGGGCCCTATGTGAAGTCACGGTGACCGACAAGTCAGCCAGCGTGGTCTGTTTCAGTAGGTTTTCACTACATTTTTCCACTTCGACAAGTAGGTCCCCCATGCAAGCTCTTTAGCATCCTAGTCTGAACCAACAGACTCGATGCACTTGGCCAAAAGAATGGCTGACTTCTTTTCCACCGGGGTGTCCTCTGAGGAATGAACTAGAAGATACTAATGGAAATGTTCTGTCATCTCTTTAGAAAGTACTTCAGTGTGGCCTCTTTTCGGAGCCGATAATTGGTGGGGAGAGATTTTGAAAATACCATGCGATATTGAAAAAGCAGGGGACGGGAGTTCGTTCTCCTGTAACCTTAGCCTGGAAGTGAGAGATGTCCCGGAGCTATCTGTCTGATAAACAGATAGGGAGCCCATCTGCTGGAGCTTGACCAAGGCTCCGATGGCCACCGTTCATGGTTTCTCATCCTCCACCTATAAACACCTCACCACGGTTTTGGGATAAAAGACATCGGCATACAGCAACTTAGGCCCATCTCTCTGACCTCGAATGCTGGAAAGATCATGGAACGAATGGTACTGGACAGGCTACAGCAGCACATAGAACAACAAAACATTCTGCCACACAATATCATTGGATATAGAGCTCACCTATCCACGCAGGATGCCTTACTTGTATTATACGATGAAACATACAAGGAGGTTAGCATAGCTCAGCTCAAAGCAATTCTGGCCATAGACCTGAAGAAGGCTTTTGATAATGTGGCACATGATGCAATGCTAGAAGAATTAGCCAAGACTGGTTGTGGGCAACGCATGTACAATTATGTCAGAAGTTTCCTCGAGGGTCGAATGTACACATTGCACCTAGGAGAAATCAAATCACAGCAATTGCAACACCCACAACAGGGAATCCCACAGGCTCCGTACTTTCACCAACACTCTTCAACCTTGCTATGCTCAGGATACACAGAGCCTTACAAATAATTCGAAATATCGGACACATGATATACGCCGATGATATTACATCGTGGGTTAAAACAGGCTCACCAGGCGACATACAGGCTACGTTACAACAGGCAGTCGATAACATCAGTAAGGCAGCAGAATAAATTGGACTACAGTGTTCACCGGAAAAGTCGGAGCTTCTTCTCATACATAACCCAAGATGGAAGCCTCCACACATTGTCATTAAAAACGGAAACGTCTCAATTCCTTGCAAAAAGTAATCAGGGTACTTGGACACTACATTCAAAGCGACGGGGGAGGCCATGCCACAACTCAGCATATACGTCGGCAAGGAGAACAAGTCCTCAACATGATGCGCAGAATCACGAACAGACAAAATAGACTCAGGGAACACGACCTTCTACGACTACGGGATGCACTTCTTATTTCACGAATAAGGTACCATGCAGCATACACCAACTTCACTAAAACCCAGGAAGAAAGAATCAACGCTCTCATTAGGAAGGCGACGAAGATTGCGCTAGGCATTCCGATCAATGCCAGCACCAAGCGACTTCTTGAGACAGGAACGCACAATACGCTGGAGGAGACCGTAGCCGTCCACAGGTACAACCAACACCTCGACTCCAAGCAACGTTCCAGGGCAACAGATACTTCAGTGTCTAGGGTACACACCCCAGCAGCCTATTTACGACTGGAACGTCTCAGCCCACGCACGGCCAACCTACTCAAAGTTGCACCCATACCAAGACACATGCATTGCCAACGAAACAAGGTTCAGAAGGAGCATTCGAGCCAATATCCTCGATAACACGAGCAGCTGCGGACCAATTCAACAACCACGTATACACAGATGCAGCAGTAACAGACACAGCAGCAAGCATAGCGTATGCGGACCTCAAAGGAAAAATTAGGATGAGTACCAGCAGTGCATCCCCTTATGAAACCCATCTGGGCTGAACTCACCGCCATCGCCACCGCCATTGACCACACATCCAGCCCCACGAAGCACACGTACATATACACTGACTCAAAAAAGCGCCTGTCACCAACTTCTAAGCATGGAACTGCCACAAGCCATAGCTACGGCCATCAACAACAGCATCAAGGGATCCGTAACAGTGTACTGGATACCTGCGCACGAAAGGAAATTGGCAGGCAACGAAAAAGCTAATCAGCTGGCCCGAGAAGCCGCAGCCCGGGCTCCTGCCAACTTCGAACCAACTCATACGCTCATGGTCCCAACAGTACCTAAATTGAAGGACTACTCCACGGGAAGGAGGGAACTGCCACAGCTCTCTGACACGCTCACAAGACACCAGCAACCCTAATAAGACAAGCTCAAAACGGACACCTTGGACACTCCAGCTAGACTACACAAGATATGGGGAGATCCTGACACACCACCCACCAACTTGCTCTACCTGTAACGTCATACTCGACCAAGATCACATACTCTGGAACTGCACAACCATACACAACACTACAAACACACCCAACAAAGGATGGCTGACCGCAACAAGCACCACCGAAGAGCAAAGGCAACTGGCGGCGTACATCAGGCAGCGGCTTGAAGACGTAACCAGAGGTTCTCTGGAATGTGAGGACTAAACAGGCCTGCTTGCATGTTTTTAATAAAAACTTTTCTCTCTCTCTCTCTCTCTCACCACGGTTCGTTACAGCTTAAGTTTGGCGAATGGGAGGGCGCGGTGTCGCCAATACTATCACCATGAATGCTCAAGGTGCTCCTTGTGGGGCGTAAGTTAGCACTGAAGTTGTAGATCAAATAAAACTACAGGTCCCACTGCAATTGCCCAGCCCTGTTTCATTGCGCTGGCTAAGTTAGGCGGCTGCCCATCACACCAAGAAGACTTCGCCATCATAGAAATTCCCCGGGAAGTGCCCAGGTTGTTGCCAATGCTTCCTACATTTCGTCAAATATTTGTTCCAACTCTGCAATGAAATTACCTGGCTTGTTATTGGGCAGGGCAGTGTTTTTACAAGGCACTCATGTATGTTCTTTTCGTTAACCCCTTTAACTCTTCGGTTACGCGGCATCAATGACCTCAAGAGTGAGCTGTTGGCTGCTCTTAACTGAAACGTGGCGTCCTGAATATTCGGCTGCGGAACCGCAGTCCAGACAATAAAAATTGAGATGTCCGCTTATGGCCTTCTGCACGTTATTCTTGTGCTCTCTGATGCGCTCATTCAAACAGCGGCCAGTTGGTTCACGATGGAACATGTGTTGCCATTAATCACAATCAGCTTATGTGCCAAGTATTTGGTTGTAGTCAGCAGCGTTGTGTTGTTGTCTTTCGCCATCCTTGTCATTTGCACAGTTTTATATTCTCCGCCGTGCTTCACCAACTCCCCCAATCTTCCATTACCCAAAACTTACACGTTAGGGACTGGCACATACCAAATCACGGGGTCGGCCGATAATCAGTCGTTAGGAAAGCAACTCAAAAATAAAGCCAAAGGTAATTTAAAGCAGTTAGAAAGTGCATTCAATGTGGAATTAAAAACAGGGAGGAAAAAAAAGAACTTGAAGTAATACTGAGAAGAAGGGAGTTCCATAAGTCACAAATGTAAACGAAACCAATTACAACTGACACTGATTGGAATTTTTTATCTAAGGATTTCAGACTGGCAGAGCAAATATTCCGGAGATGGAACGCCGTCTCCGAACCCCCAATGAAAGAGTCGGTCAGATAAGAAATTCCCGAGGCTGCAAAGTGGCACCTGGAGTAGCTGATGGAGGGAGTTCGTCTTAACTCTCTCCTGTTGGCTGTTCTGGCGGGGCTTTTAGCGAGCCCACAATATCCATTAAACTTAAACTTTTGTGACAAAAAGCGCATATTACAAGCTTTCGTGCGGCTTTTGATAAGTATACAAGCATTTTCTCTGATTTTGTGCCAAGTAGTTGCGTTCACGGTATCCTTTTCTGACATATTCTGTAGAAAATTCGTCAGACAGTTCGCGACAAAGATTTGTATGCCTGTCGAAAAAGCAACGTGATACAACTGCTTTCTTCCTATTCAAAGAAACAAAATCTATTAAAAGGCAAATCAAAACGTGTTTCCTAAATTGATGCAAGTAAGCCCTGACGAGCGTTCTTTAGGAGCTTGCTATTACGGCGGAACTGCGGCAATGCGAGAGATTATGTGGGAGCAACATACTGTTTTATTGTACTGCGCCTAGAAATATTATGAGGTACGCTTACAACTTTCAAACGTGTGAAGACAAAACCCTAGTTTGACCTTCTGTTCATCTTCTGCTTAACTTTCTGTTGATCTTTGCATCGACGCCCGCTCTTCCTTGATCAGTCCTATAGGGCAGCACCTGGTCTTATGGCGGCGTGTATAGTTTGTGTGCACTCCGAATAGAAAAGGTGTGGCAAAACCTGGCAGGCTGAAAGGGGGGCGTTCATAAAAATTTTCATACGAAGAAAATGGCTCAGGCAGGGGCTATCGAGAAAGGGGAAAAGCTCTATCTCGCAACGCACAAACTATCTCGCAACGCACAAGTAACAGTAACTTCTAGTACACCAACTTTAGTCTCTTGTTTATTTTTACTTCAGCAAACTTCTAATGAGCGATACATACAAAGCAGCCATTGTGGGATAAGACACCATTTATTTGACAGTTTTTCCTCACATATTTCAACGCTTCAAAATTGTGCTTTGCAGCAAAATTATGCATCCTAAGCAGGGTTTACGCAAAACATTGGCAACATCAGCCTCCGATGCAGAAATCATTTATTGCGACGAAAAATATTATCACGAAAAAGGACATTCTAAAGGATCCTCGCGGACAAATAAACAATGCATCCAAAATTACTTTTTTCACGCGTGTACTGAGAACTACTCGCCACCTGTGCTTTTATTACGCAAAGCTGTATTTCATTGCTTGCTTTCAGTGTTTCAATAAGGAACGTAACCAGTTGTTACGCGCTCTGGCAACATTGTTCCAAACATTCAACAGCCTTGGAAATGGCCTGTGTGACAAAAATAGAGCTAACGAATGTGCAGGGAGTGCGACACATGTTTAACTTTCAACACAGCATCAAATAGGAAAAATAGGCGCTTTGACAATAGGCAATTTGAAAATAGGCAATAGGCGAAATAGGCGAAATACGCAATTAGGTTGCGCCAAAATAGGCAAATCGACGCGCACAGCATAGTTCACTTGCAACGTAAGGCTGTGTATAGGAGCGACGAGCGTAATAGTAGTGAGTTTATTCTGTGTGTATCGTTCCGCAACACTTCCTACCTGTTTTCAATGAGTACATTTTAATCAGTTGGAACGGTCGAGCTCATAAGCAAACCATTCGCATAGAACAGCGGAAATTACCTCACAGAGTAAATCACGCCCCACGTACGAACTGGCGTGGTCTAGAGGTAGAAAGCGACTTTCAAAAATAATTTAAAATATTTGCCGGTATCAGAACTAATATTTCACAGAACTTCGACTTTTTTCTACACCTAGGTCATGATTGCTTGGTAGCCGAGATATATTGACAGGTATTTCTAGTTACTCTTAACACCATGTTAGGCCTCGTCAATGTAAACTTGTTAGACGTTGTACATAAATGAAGGACTGCTCAAGTGACCAAAATTCATGGACGTGTAAGGCGAGAGAAATAACAAAGTGGTCGGCCTTGTCGCTCTTTACAGCGACACTGCCACCCAAAGAGATACAATAACATATAGCTTTGACACGGGATACCTTTTCTGGTATCATGAGCAACAGCGTAATAACCGACCCCACTAATTACGAAACAGCCACAGTTTTATCTCGGTCTTCATCAGGAACTTTGCAGGTTTTTTTTCTAATTTTCAATATCGGAAGTCACGCTTTCCCTTCTCAAGAAAATAAGGCATTGCCACATTTACCACGAACTCGATATGTGCAGCCCATGGTTTTTAGTATTACCAGCATAAGGATGTAAAATTTTTCTTGTTGAGTATTTCATTCTAAAAGAACGTAACAGCTGAAGCTGTTACCGCCGCGTAGCCAGCATCACCACGAACAACAGAAGTCGCGATGTAGAAATCTGTCAAGGTTTTATTCGGTCGCTGCTCTCTTGAGCCCCAGGGTACAACTACCTGTTTGGAAATCTTGGCGAAGTTTTGCTTTATGCGTAAAGACCGGCCATAAAACAAACATTTTTAATAATGCCAGTGTTTCGACTATATTTTATTCATTTTCTTAAAACTAAATCATACAGTTGTGTTTCAGAATTGGAGTAAATAACCGTAAGTACAAGCAGCTCCATGGCTTTTTAGTGTGGGAACTCATTGGCTGGAAATAAGCAATTGGATAACTCAACACACGCTTTGTGCAACCCGGCAGATTTATGATGTTGTAACTTTGGAAACACCGATATTGGACAGTACCCATGCAGACAAAGTGAATATTTCAGTTTCACATGCGTGATTTGCACCTATTGGGCCGAACCGCGACACAGACTTTTTGTTAAGCAGCCGTTATATTAGCCCGATTTATCAACGTCGAACGCAGTAAGTTTTGCAACAATTCCAAGAAAAATATCACTAGAGATATTAGGCAACAACTCATGTAGAACAGGCAACACAGCCGCAATTGTGTGGACATATCTTGGTCTAGTTGCTCTTCGAAAGGAACTGTTCGGTTGGTGTGGCGTTCTGCTAATCCTGCTTCGGCGATAGCTAGGAGAACACGACGATGCTGGTACCTAGAAAGCAGAGAAAACCGGGACGTCTTTAATTCTCTTCGTATTTCTTCCAAAAAGTTTTTTGAGCAGGGCTGCGGCTATTCACGTAAGACCTATTTACAAACGTTAGCATAATTACTTAACTACACATGGGCCCCCAGGCTTGCGTGTAGATTTACCTCCACTCACTTGAACTGCCTTGTAAAGCATATTTATTTCAGAGAATAACGCGATTCACTATGATGGTGCTGTGTCCTCACGCTTTATGGTGCGAAACAAGCTCCTATGGCATTTGCAACTAAGATTTGCAGCACTGACGTTAACAGATTAGCATAGAATCCGAAAGCGTACATTATTGAAAACATTTTTGGTGAATTGACATTTTTTGCAATTTTTTAGCCGGCCATGACAAGACGGTTTGGTCAGATGTCCGCCATTATATTATCATTTCTATACAAGGTGAAAATTATTCTACATCTGCAGCATAGCTAAATCACAAAAAACTCTAGCCGACTAACATCGGAGAATACCCCGTATTACTTTGGTTGAATTAGCTACAGTTCGGAAGTAATTCTACCGTTCTTGTTTCCACTTTTGCAATGCAAGACTATTTTGTCAAAATTGCGAAACATAGAGCTACAGAGAGGTAAGTTTTTTTAAACAATGCGGCATGGGAGATTCTAAATGCGCCTGAGCGTTTTTTCTACAACGGAGCTTTCTATTGCTAGGATCCAGCAGATTATCACCAGCAGCGGTGTCATGTAGACAACAATAGCCCATGCGCGTAGCGTCACCTTGCGGCGCCAATTCAAATTCCCATAATTGTAAAACTGAGCTCCAGATCTTCAGCGTATGGAAAAAAAAATCAGGAAAATAAAAACCAGTCCTCAGGCTTTTATATTTCGATATGACGGCTTATATTGTTCCTGTTGTCTTACAAGCAGTGTTTTTGTCTTTAGACGGGAAACCATCTGTAAGGAAGTTTGGCATCTGTTTGAGCTGGCTTTTTCCAATTGTGTGTTGAACAGTGAAGCATGGCAATCCAGCAAGCGAGCGTGGTTAGAGAAAATGCCTTTAACTCTAGTGTTATCGAAACTCTCCCGAAACAAATATGTCACAATTGGCCGCTAAGATGACTACCATTACGGCGAGTTTCATTCACGTGCCATGAATGCTGAGTTCACACTGAACTTGGAAACGTTACAAAATTACTGTCTGCTGTGAATGCATGACCATCTCCGGAAAAACTACGGTTAGAGAAAATGACGGTGACAGTTGTTGTACCGGAACAATCAATGTATGTGACAATTTGACGCTAAGAAGAATCTTACACCACAGCCTCGCTGGTCAGCTCTCTCCACAAATTTAAAGGGCTCCGAACTTTCATCGTAGTGTTACTGAAAGCAGATTTTGTACTTCCGAATTTTCATACCTTTTATGCTCAATTTATGTCGGCTAGAGTACCTTTGTTACAAAACCTCAATTCGTGCCAGTACGTCTAGCAGCGTTTGTTGCATCAGAACCACAATTACTGGATCACAGCCATGTAATAAATTCCCAACGAACGCCGCATGATTACAATGGGTGTTTTACACATTTACACAGGGGATGCTATCGCACTCTAATGAAGACGTCAAATTATCAGGCCTCCGTCACAAAAAGGACTCTTGCTAGATCTGTCGGCCCATAGGTAAACAATTATCGAGAGTAAAGCAAATGCATTCTGTTTAAACATAGGAAATTTCGGACATGATGCGCGGGTGTGGAAATGGCCCTTTGATGCTTCTACTTCATCAGAACACTTGTCTACATACGGTAGAATATTTCACGCAATGTTTCTACATGCGCCGGTTCTCGGCACAGAGAGCATCAGCTCGCTAGTGATTACTGAGCCGCTCGACGAGATCGTGGCAGTGTTACGGACCTCCGTACGGGGAGCGCGGGTGGGCTGGCGGCCGTGCTCTACTTTGCGCAAGCGCAGCGAGGGCTAAAAATACATGAATAGTATGCGTTCTTCACTGTTCAACACTGCATGCGCTTTATTTCTCGTCTGTACCCCCTCGATTATGCTTAAGGCTCCACAATTACCGTACTTGCGAGGCTTCACGGCAGATAATACCGAGAAGAGGTAGACGCAGTTAGAATTAGCTGTATTTAGGCTATTTACAAAAGGGGAAAATCGAAGACACAGCAGATGACCGTTTCAGCTCCTGCCAGGTGCCACACCGATGGTCGTCTTCCTCGTCCTCCACGATTGGCGTCATGCCATGAAGGGGGAGCTCTCCTCATAGCAGTGGCGTCACCCCTTCGCCAAGGAAGGCTGCACCGTAACATACCGGCTGCAGAAGCGCCGTTTCGGCGGGTTCTGATAAGGAGCCGACAAAGTAGAGGAGTGAGACTTGAGCCAAGCGACATGAACAATGTCTGTCGGATCGACGGAAGAGAATGGCTGAATCGAGGTAATCTCGTAAGTCACGTTGGTCACCTTGTAAGGGCAGGTGTAGCGTGAAACTAGCTTCGATGACAGACCCCCCGTGGCGGCGGGGAGACCACAGAAGGACTACGGAGCCTGGGGCATACTCTGCGTGACGGTAGCGCTTGTCGTAAGCAGCCTTTTGGTTGGCCTGGGACTGGTTGAAGAGGGTACGGGTAATCTGTCGTGCGTAGTTAGCGCGGGCGATGGCATCGGTCGCGTATTCTGTCACAGACCTTGGACGAAGGAAGTAAGTTATCCAGCGGCAAGGAAGACTCCCGTCCGTACAAAAGGAAAAATGGGGAATATGTGGCGGTGTCATGCCATGGCAAGTTGTAAGCAAACGTCACTAATGGTAACGTTACATCCCAGTCGTGATGGTCGGGTGAAACATACGTGGCTATCATGTTCGTGATGGTACGATTAAGGCGTTCAGTGACCCCATTCACTTGTTGATGATACGCAGTAGAGAACTTGTGCTCAGTGCCGCACGAACGCAGGATGTCTTCTACAACGTGGACTAAAATGGACCGCTCTCTATCGGTGATGAGTTGGTGAGGGGCCCCATGGTGTAGGATAACGTCATGTAAAAGGGAGTCAGCAACTTTGGTAGCACAATAGGTTGGAAGGGTCCTGGTGATGGCGAAACGAGTTGCATAGTCAATAGCAATGACAGCCCACTTGTTTCCCAGAGTGGAAATAGGAAAAGGTCCGAGCAAATCTAGGCCGACGCGGTAAAAGGGTTCGATGTGGACGTTGATGGGCTGCAGGAGGCCGGCTTGGGCCG